>CM035807.1:94217281-94544781 GCA_020466095.1 Chlorops oryzae | reverse complement strand
GAGAGAGAGAGTGTGCGAGAAAGAGAGAGAAAAATTGAGAGAAAAAACAGCCATAAATAAATCGATTTGAAGCTCATAAATCTTATGGATTTTAATGCTGCAAGTAATGAACGTGGTTTGGCCATGGCTTATAATTAACAGGAAATAATATTGAAGTATGTTGGTAGAACATTTAGCCCCCCCTCGGTTCGTCCAACTACGATAGTATCGGCATCTCTTGTAGAAAATTCCTTCCATGTAAGCATCATTTGGTCATTTGGGTATTTTGTTGCTACGAAGGAAATCCCCATTGAGATTTATGTGCTCATAATCCATGAGCCCAGCTGATTTCTTTGTTTCTGGCCGTCCCCCCGTTCTCCTAGTCCTGCTCTTTCTCTTCATGGACTTATCAGATGCATCACTCAACAACATTGCGTATTAATTAACAGTCAACAATCCGAGAGTACAAGTAATTCCGGTGTGAATAGGATATACGTATGTAGGTATGTCTAGAGAAAATCATAACTAATCATTGCGCTTTGGCTTTGGCCCAGTGTACCGAATGTAATGCGTTGTGATGAATTGTCTGGATTTACGTTTCGTATGAGGGCATGAAGAGACGGGAAACTGAAATTGCTATCCGAAGTGAAAATGAAGTTTGCTTTAAGCATAACTTTAAAGTCTATTCTATTAATTAGGATAACTGAAATAGATCCGTATCGCGGTTGGCGTAAGGAAGCGGATAGAATTTCAACGATTCAATGGTTTTGAAATTCATACTTAATATTAAGGCAAAATCTTTGGGCGTCAACAAAGTAAAATTATATTGGGGAGAGCGGGAGAGGAAAAGGACAATTAGTCGGAGTCTGGAATGCTTGAGAAATGAGCCAAAATGGACCGTATGCAATGTTCAAATTGGCTCCGAAATAGATCTGTAAGGGTGCGATAAGAACTCCAGAAATTGGAAAAGACGATTTCACTTTTCGGCCTAATATTCCTCACAGCAAAGACTACATATCTCTCTGCCCAATTGAAATCTCTTCATAGTGTATTCTCGTTTCAATGAATATTGTACATATCTACTCAATCGTTTAAAAGGCTTTCTTTAATGTTGCTTTGTTATTATTTTTTTTTTTTCATTCAATTTGGTAAGGCAACAAGTTGTTTGCGTTTTGCTAAGAAGTGCTCCAGTCGCACTTGAACTTTAGTAACACCGGCGGCATTGGCGTGTTGGCGGCACGATATCATGCACACATTCGCATACAAACACACGCGCGCAAGAAGACAGCAATCGACCTAAAACCCAGACTCAGGCCAGACAGTCGAGCCAAGTTCAGTTTAGTGGAGACGTAAAAACCGCACATTCCACAAAAATACAAAAAAAAAAACCAAATACAAAGAACGAAAGCTACAAAAAATTTCTTACCACTTCATGTCCTCCAACGCACAGTCAGACGAACGCGAACGCGAAGGCGAAGGCTCAGTCATGCCACCCTCAATTTGTTTTCTGAAATAACACACCCCGCGTCCACCGCTTAGCAACACTTCACTCTTCCTTTTGCGGGTGTGTGTGTGTGTGTGTGTGCGGCTGCGGCAAGTGAACGGAAACGTCGCCTTTTTTCCTGTTACGTGGATTTTTCCGGTTTTATCCCTGCTTGCCCGCAGTTGAATGTCCTTGTCCCAGTCCTGATTTATACAAAAACAAAAAATTTCAAAAAAAAAAAAAACAAAATTAAACCAAGCTACCGTTAAAAAAGAAGAACAAAGAAAAAGAACACGAATGAAAATGAAAATGAACAAACAAAAAAACAAGAAAAAACAGCGAACTTTTCATTTTTCTAGTGCAGCACCTTAAGTCAGTGAAAAAGCATACAAATCTTCAAAAAAATCTATAAAAAAAACCTAGTTAACTAGATACCACCGGACATAGGCCAATTTGTTGCCACTTTTACCATAATTTTTTTTTTTTTTTCATTTCAACTGTTGAAATTGCTGCTGAAGAAAATCATTTTATTGGGACTGAATTCCGTTGATTCGACTTCTTTGCAAGAGCCTTCACTGGCTTTCGGGGCATGGGTATGGATTGCAGGAAGTGGATTTGGTTCTACACAGTCTTAGGACCTTTTATTATTATAAATGAATCTGCGAAGAGGTGGTTTCGGGGCTTCAAGTCTACTCCGAAATGAGAAGGCTCACCAAACAGTACGAAAAAGTACCCCATAGTCCCCCATATACAATATCAAGTTTCATAAAGCCTGAATGACCCCTCCCCTCAAATGACTCGTTTGCATCTGATTTCACTGGTTGGCAACAAATTTTAAGCAAAACGATGTATGTATGTATCGAATTGATGCACATTGAAAAGCAACTTCCGGTTTCATTAGAATTGTTTACATTTCATATATATAAACCTAAACATCAATATTCAGTCCCATTGAGCAATTTATAGTTTTAGTAGGACCCACGTATGCGCAACGCTAATTAAAAAACAAAAAGTGGTAGTTCGCAACATTAGGTATGTCAGGGGAAAGAGAGAGAAAGACGGATGGAAAGAGATCTGCATAAAATTATTGTTTGTGGTACATTAGTTTCTTCTGAGGCATTACGAAATTCGCCTGGTTAACTAGTTTTATGATAAACTGGAAGACCCGACGAACTTCAACCCGTCGCAAAAGAATTATATGTGTCAAAAATCAACAACTAATTTGAACTAAAAAACAGCCTCCCTCTTCATTATGGCTTGGATTACGTCCTCGCCAAGGGACAAAATAGTTGTAGCTACTGTTGGAACTACTGTTTGATGCTGACGCCGAACTCTCTTGGCCTATCACCATTTTAGCAAATATCAATTATAAGTTGAATGGTTTTTGGGTCATTCATTTTACTCTATACAAATTCAATTTGTGCTCGTGGAAGTAAGCAGATCCGATTTTATTTTCACATAGCATGATCCTCAAATGGCAATTTGTTTACGTACCGATTTTCGAGTCGAATGGTCCAGCCGTTTTGGAAGTGATCCCACCACCGGCAGACGTACGGAAAAATATATGTCCTTATAAAAATCTATATAAAATAATATCTGTATTATTAAGTCCATCAATGGCGTGACCCGTATACTTAACACCCAAAAAAATAATTTACTTTACTCTATAAAAGTTCCTCGTCCTCGTTTAACAATCTCCAGCTCAAGCACTTGCCCAGCACTTGCACTCATTTCACTTTACTTAAGACACATTAATTTGATTAATCGGCAATAAATCAAAAAATCGCTACAATAACAAAAAAAAGCAACAAAAAAAATTGACTTTTTTCAGATCAAGACTTTCGACTCGACAATGACCACAACGCGATTCCCACCGAAAAGACACCGATCGTTCATCAAAAAATTATGAAGAAAAAGACCTAAGAAAAAAAAAAACACACGAATTCCACGTCAAAAATTCATCTCGAAAGCGTGAATTATGAACAAAAATTGAACGTAGCGATTTTCAACGACGCTGATCCATCAAAGTCTCCAAACGTCACGTCACATCACGTTCGGTTTCTGTGCGTCAACTTCAATCTGGTTCCGTAACCCAAGCTTCATTTCATTGAGCAGCAAACGTACAATCTCATGTGCTGCTCGGCCACTCACCATAAGCAATACTCGTAAGCTATAAGCACCGAAGACGACGGCGCACAAATGCCCGCAAGGGGGCGCTTCATTGTACAAAGAGATGCCGTGACAGATATGTCTCGCCTTTCGAAATCATACTCAATCCGTTCGCATCGTAGGTAAGTACGCCTGTAGTACATATGTATGTCTGTATGTATGTACATTGTGCATTGCCGTCTAGCATAAGTGAAATGATAGATTTCGCAGATTAAATGGGGATAAGAAGACGAACGATTGATGGACAAGCCAGCCAGATGGATAACGCATAGAGGCATAAAGTGCACACACAAACACAGACATAACAACGATGACCATGCCAGAGCGGAGACGATGAATTGCTTCCAGCGGCATATAATCACGCGTTAAATTGAGCCCATTACGTTGGGCGGCATAAATTTGAATGTTTTATGGGGCTAATTTTTTTTCTTTTTTTTTTTTGTCATTTTCGGGGGAGTATAGTGTATGTGTTAGTGGGGGCGGCTAAACGGAATATGCGATGAAAATAATGAATAAATAATAAACATGGGAAAATTTTGCAAAACAAATTACATACATAGGTGACTGACTCATCATAAAGCTTCGACTCAAAGTGATTCCCTCTTTCACTTTGATTGTCGTAATTATTTGACTCAATACCGTCAACAGACAGTTAAATTATTCGAACCATCAAAATTCCGATAAATACTAATTGTATAAAATGGATATGAATGGCATACATTTAGGCGTTTTAACGTAATAGTCGCATCATCAGCTGGCATCGTTGTTTGATGCCTGTCAACGCGCGTAAATACCAGCAACGTTAAACGAAAGTGCACACCATCGCCTCCGAGCAAGCCAACAGGACAGACAGACAGAGAGACCGAAAGACCGACCAACATGACATGACATGGATGACATGAGTGCTCGCATCAGGCTAGTACAACAAACAAACAAACGCACGCACACATCTCGATTGGACTTGCCTTTATGGGGTCGTGTCCCGTTCGGTTAATGTTTCCGTTTAGCATTTAATTCGGTTGTGGTCGTTAAGAGGTAAACTATTTTCACAACAGTCTGTGTGATGAAATGGGTGCCGCTTCCATCATGTGCGCCTTTCAGTGTGTTGGCAATAATTCACAAGGATAATACGTTGCGTTGCGCTGCGTTCCGTTACGTTACGTAACGTTACCATCAGTTACGTTATTCTACGTTGCGTTGCATTCTGTTGTGTTGCATTTAATGCAATTTACGGTAGTGAGATGGCTTTCTGTTGTCGGACTGGCACCAATTTTCGTGGCATGATATGGCATTCATCTTGACAGGCGTATCTGAGGATTCGGTTGTGGTGTTGATGTTGGTTGGCATGCAAATCTATGTTTGGAATACGTCTTTATGCTCCGTGGATTGTTCTTGTTTTGAAGTTGAAGGATCCAGAAGGATGTGGGGCAAATTATAGTTGTTTTTTTTTACCTCTTTTCTGTGCTCATGGTTTCACAGTGCAGAGTGAAAGGATTTTTTTTTTTAAATCAATTTAATGCTATGTTCTCACTAGGCCGGGTTAGGGTTATCGGCGAAACCCAGGGTTTCAAATGTCAAAGCGCATATAAAAAAAATCATCTAACCCGCAAATAAACCCCGGGTTAACATTTAACTCTGAGGTTAGCGCAGAGTTGCATTTGAAAATTTCAGTTAAATTTGCTAACACCGAATACAAAAACCGGGTTTATATTTAATACGGCACTGACAGGGAAGCTTTCCCGTGCAGCAAATGAGAGGTGAAGGATGTGTTTGGATATGTTAATTTTGATCACAGGTCTTGAAACATATTGTGATGCCGCTTTCATCATTAGCTCCATTAATCTATTTTGGTTCCTGCGGTTATTGCAATGGTCTTCTAATATTATTGCTTCCAATATTCCTTTGGCTTTTTCAGCTTCTTTAAACATTTCTAATAAAGCAAATTCCATTTTTATTTGCAGTTTCGCGATGATATAGTATATCAGATATACCTTGCGCGTTTTTTATATTTCAAACTCCCAAGCCGGACATTATCGCATGCATGTAATGAAAACAGCGGCCATCTTCTAACAAACTTCATTAACAGTTAGGGTTAGCAATGCGAGTAGCCGCAGTATGAATTTTCACCACTTCGGAAGTAGTGCAGAAGTAGTCCACTTTCCGGCTGGGTCATATGACTTTAGTAAACCCTAACTCGCTCAAAGCTGATATGAACGCTTTGAGTTAAAGTATGGGGTTAAGAACTTAACCCCTATAGTGAGAACATAGCATAAGAAGCTTTATGCTATCTGAAGGATCAAAAATTAATAAAAATAATAATGGCTGAGTGAAAAATCTCTCTGGCATTCGATGAAGTATTTCATCTTTTCAAACTCGGTCCATAAAAGCACACACAAAATGAAGTGTTTGACCCACTGTGATGATGCAGCACTGGCACCCATCACTTGTGTTCTCTGACAAAAGAAATGGCAAATACCATGAGTGTGTTTTCTTTTTCCGATTTTTTCTTTTTTTTATGTTCGGAGTACCAGTAGCCGTAGATCCAGCGTCCACATTTCAAGTGCCTGTGGGCCTCCTGTAGGTCGTAAATTACAAAATATAAACATCAACGCAAACACTCATCGCTCATGTTTTGCGTTGATGCATTTTGCGGTCTGTCACGTTGAATGCAATTTGACGGGTGTGCAAAAACAGTTTTTCAAGCTATCAACCAATTTGGCCACGGCTGCACGCCCGACATGTCAACCAAAACAGCAGGCAGAGGAACGAACGGGCGCTCTTGCAAGCTCGCAATGGCAAGCAGAGGCGGCGGCAACAACTTGCATACCGAATGCAACGAACAGGGTCCTGCGCCTTGTCACACACTCACAGAGGAAGTCCTTTTTGGGGCCCAAAGCGTTGCTCACTTTTGATGATTACAACCGACGACTTCGACGACGATTGCCTTGCGTTGCAGTAGTGGTGCATCAACCCCTTGGCCCCCGTCTGTGTTGGATGGGTAGTCGTATGCGTGAATGGGTAGTTATGTCGTTGGGCGAATTTCAAATTTTTTGTGCCTCTGTTTTAGCCATATTTTTAGGGTTTTTTCTATGTTGTTGTTTTTGCAATGCAAAATACACACATCCATTGAACCGCACTGTGGTGAAGATTTATGAAATCAGGCTGATTCGAAAAATGAACTGAAAATCCCACAAAGTCGGAGAACTTATTTTTCGTCACATTTTTTCGACGTTAGGGGTAAATGTTTTTAGTCAGTTAAGATATGGACAAATGGTGAATTTAGAGGCTTCCTCATCAGCTTTTAATTCAACTTTCTTGATTGAATAAATTTCCAAAAATCTTTGAATAACTATTATTTATGACTAGGGCTCGGAAAATGCTTTCAAAGTGTCAAAATAATGCGTTAAAACCAATAAAAAGGTAGCTGGCAAAGTCCCCGAGCTCACTCCTAAAAAAAAATGTCCTTAAGAATTTGTCTCTTTCAACTCAAAATTTTTGCAGATTTTTTTTCCTCATTTTTTATGGTTTGGATATTTGAGAATACCCTGCTAAAAGATTTTTTTGAAATTCGAAATAGTTAACGCATTTGAAACGAATTTTTCAACTGGTGGCCACGATTTTTCCAGATCAACTGGACCGATTTAAATTTGAACAAATTGTTTTTTTTTTTTTTACACTGAAGTACAAAAAAATATCCTCAAATTCGATGGTTCAGCTTTAAGAGGCCGACATTTTGTGAAAAAAAAAAATCTTAAAACTACCTTCGAGCTTCATTCGATAATGACATCTATATTGATTATAACCCCGTTTTTCTTTTTCGCATCAAACAACTTGGACGCAAGAAATCGTGACCGTCAGCACTGCACCTTTTTTTGATGTCTCCACTCTGACGGCCGAGAACATTTTGAACCGCCCTTACATAAAAAATTGAGGCAAATTCTTAACTATTTTTCATTCATTCTGAGTACAATAAACAAAATGAAAAAGCTCCTTAGGTTTTCTGTAAGAAATTTTTTTTTAATGATCCTCGCAACAGGTGAAAACCCCCTTAAGGTCTTGATTTTATGGCTTAAAACTCATTAAAAAAAAATAAATTATTTTGCGATTTGTCTTCAAATTAATAGCAATTAAAAATTCGATGGAATAAAATTTTTTTAGAATAGACAGAAAATATTATTTGAAGTAATTTTTGCGGGATTGTCTTGCGGGAATAGACAAATAAATTTAAAAACATTTTAAAGATGCATTATTTTGAACCCTTTAACGGCATTCTACCATCGTTTTTTACATAAGTTTTAGTCATTTTTATCGCTTTTCTCTGAGCCCTGTTTATAACAATATTTTTATTTAATTTTGATAAGATTTTTCGTCTCACTGGGACTACTGTGCATCAAAATGCCCACAGATGACTCTTTATGTTTTTGTACTTTCGTACGCACGAGAACATTTGTGAGCTGTAAACGTTGTCCAAAAGGATAAGTGGTAAACTGGAGATGTCCTGTCAACGAGCGGAGATATGTTCGGAATTTCATGTTTTCTTTATCCTTCCATGTTGGCTTTGAATTTATGTACTACAGAAAATCAAGGAATATTTTTCCCGTTTTCTCAGTTAGAATAAATATTTTGCTTGGCTTTTATTGCTATGACAAAATTCAATTTTTTTATTTTTTTTTTTTTTTTTGTACTTTTAAAGATGTGAGAACACCATGGACGTAAAATTTGTTGTCATTTAAAAACGTTTGAGAGTTTTATCACCTAGTTACTGCCATTAATTGGCTGACAGCCGTATGACTTTTGTGGTGTTTCTTGACTGACATTTCGTCATTAAATTTGATGGAAATTCTTATGAGGCAAATTCTTTCTTGCATAAATGTGGCAAGGCAAACCCATTATTTCACATATTTAGACTACATATAGTTCCATTTAATGTAAATGGTGAATTTTTTCTCACATTTTTTGACAGTCAATTCGTCGTTGTGACAATTTTAAACTTGGCCCTAATGGATTTTTGCAATCAGTTGTCCGGCTTGTGAACGAATACGACTGAAATTCTTTCACATCGAGAAAATATATATATATATATATGTACTATATACCTAAAGGAAAAACACAAAATAACATTTTTCCCCGCGTTGCCCTGAGCAGACGACAGACGTCATCAGTTCTTCGATAGCTTCATCAATCAATCGTGATAAAAAATTTGCTGAAAAATAAACGAGTCATCGTCAAGAGGCGAACTTTATGAATAGTTGTGGCGATGATGATGGTGGTTGGTGGTGGTGGTGGTGTGTTGATGGTAGTGGTGGTGAAGTGCCAAAGTCTTGAAGTGCATTTCAAGAAAAATTGCATCCTCAGGAATGAAAATGAAGGAACATGTTGCATGTCCGAACGTGCATCAGCCCATGAATTATTGCCAATCATAATCTTGTGAGTGAGAAGGCCAAGAAAAATATCATTCAAAATGACATTTTCAAGTGAAATCGACTGAGTGAGAGTGATGGTGGGAGGGAGGTAGGGAGGGAGGGAGAGATGGCGAGTACGGCATGGTCAATTGGTGACAACTTTCGCAAAGTAATTTTCGGTTTTTGCTTTTCAATTCTTGCGGCTTGTAACCGTCAAATTGACATCTGTGGTCGATTTGTCAACACTCTGCAATCAACGAGGCGAACCAACATTTTCAACATCAACAGCAACAACAACAACAACAACAACAAGCACCAGAAGAACATGAAGAGTAACCGAATCGGTCGTGGACGCGTGCTCACGATAATGAAGCACTCAATATTGTCAATGTTGAAAGTTGCACATTGACGAAGTGAAAGGTTGTTGATCTTGTTGTTGTTGTTGTCTGTTGCATTCAAATTTGATTATTGCAATCATAAATTTGCATTCATACAAGCGAAACGGTAAGAAAGTGTGTCCCCGATTTGTCTCATCATAGCAACGAAAAAAAAAAGAAAAATCGAAGGAATATAAAAAATGAAAGATCCATCGATGACTCCGCTGTGGCTTTCGGTTGTTCGCCTTCGTCAATAAATTTTGCAATTTTAAGATAATTTTTTTCTTCTTTTTTTTCTTGATGATGATGAGTGAATTCGAAATGCGAACACGAAATTGTTTTTAAGACATTTCGATGCATCAGTCTCCTCGGATTCGAACAAACAGTGCAGCGTGCTCCATTCGCATCAAAGTCAGTGCTTGGCGTTGATGGATGACCAACGTCTGAGACTGCAACGCAATGCCATGAAATTTGTGACGGTGCCTTGCCATGGGAGAGCGATGGTGACGGTGCCAGTGGCGATGACGGTGACGGCAATGACACTATTATGGATTTGAATTGATTCTCTTATAAGTATTTGTGTGCATAAGTGTATTTTATTTCATTTTATTTTGCTTTCTTTCTTATCATGTCAATCAAAATGTTGCACTGATGAAGATGAATATATTGAGTTGATCTGCAAATGAAGACATTTTCTGTGTCTCTGAACTTTCGGGAATTTTATTGAATTTTATTGCATTTCTTTGCTTCTCCTCGTTTTTGTGTTTTTGCTTTTGTATCTCTCCCAAAGCTCAATTTGAAAAAAAAAAATTTGGCTAAAAGCTGTGAATTTGGCTCTCCATTTCGTTTAGTTGTTATCATGGAATCAATATTTTAGCCAAAAGGAAGATTCCCATGAGCTGCACTCGCAACAGTAAGTAGTGTGAACGCTCTCATTAATAGATCCAAAATAATTTGACACCTTGTGCAGCGGTAAATCAAGCGCTTAATCGATCGAATTAATTAAGCGCAGACATACGAGCAACTTGCGTAATGCGCTATATCCGAAGACCTTGTTGCCATGACGATACGTAATTGATCGCGTACACAAATAGTCAAAATAGCCAAACCATTCCATTCCGTTCCATTCCATTCGATCTAGCCGAAGAATCCTCCATGCGATCGCATGCAATCGATGCAGAGCGAAGAGAAGAGAACATGACCAATCGGTAGCGCGCCAAAATGAAATTCACGTTACTAAACGCAATCAAGACGACTAGGAAATGCTGTGGGTTCTGGTAGTGGCTGGCTGCTGGCTGCTGCTGCTGTTGCGGCAACTTGCACAGCATGACTTCCTTGAATCACTTTTCACCTCATCTCATCCGAGCTAAATGGTTTAAGCAGAGCAATGCAAATAAGTAAAAGATGCGTCTATCAAAGCCCACATTCGAGCACACCAAAAAAAAAAAAAAAAAAATAAAAAATTAAATAAAAAAAATATAAAAAAATTGATTGCATCGATGTGTGTCGTCATTTCGCACAGTAACAAGGCTTCAGGATAAAGAACGAAGAAAACAGAAAAAATTCAGTCTTCGAAAACCAACGCGATCTGAGCCGCGAGTATCTTGGAAAGACGATCAAATTTGGATTTGTATCAAAATGTATAGACTTTGACTATGACTTCAGTTTCAGTTTCAGTTCGTAACTTCGGCTTCGGCTTTGGCTTCAAGATCTCGGCTCTGGCTTGCCCAACATGATTCCAATAAATTTTAGCAAAGTCTGGGAATGCTGCTGCTTCTGCTGCTGCTGCAGCAACATGTAGACAACACGCCATGGCAAGTTCATGATGAACGAATGCGCTGCAACAACATTTCTGCTGCTCTCGCTGGGCGATTGCAATCATGCAGTTTACATATCCTCATTGTATCGGCAATGAGTAGTTTACGTGCTGATGATTTCGATGACGATGGCGATGCCAATGTTGATGATGACGTTGTTCACTCGCGAACTGTTGAAACGGTGAACGGTGAACTGGTGAATGGAGAATAGTCGCTGGCTGCTCTTGTGATGCCTTGCGATGATGTATACGCCTCGCTCATGAATTGTGATCGTGTTAATGTAAATAATTGCTGACGATACGCAGATCTGTAATTAAAATCTTGCTGCGAATGTGCTTTTCATTTTAGACGGCTAGACATGCAAATTCATGACTCGAAGCTGTTGAGATTTTGTAGTGTGTCGGTACGCACAAAATAAACACACAGTGGAAAGGAAAGGACAAGTCAAATTGGTTAAGTTATATTATACACCAAAAAATCACAAATTTACTTCAATCCCTTCTTAGTAGCCCTACCAAAAAAAGAAAGAAAGGAGCGAAAAAATCCCACAACCTCAACGCCAATCAGTTATTTATTGCCGTAGATGCTAAAGATATAGCGCCAGGCGGCAGTGACAACATTGTGCCGCGAAACAAGTTCGAGCGAGCCTTCCAATGAAATTTGCATGAAAACGATAATCAGTTTTTAGCATGAAATCTAAGGAATATTTCGCTAACTATCACAACTTTTAAATGATCAGACTTGCTTCCAAGAATAACCATCGTGAGTGATTCATTGTAGAGCCAAAACCAACCAAACCAAACGAAACCAAAAACCAATAATAAATTCATCTACTTTTCTTAATATTAAGTCGTCTTGCTGGATGCAAAGCAATCCCAACAGAGCCGGCCAACAACACGAAATCAATTCATCAATCGAAATTCTTTGGAATAATTCAAATCACTCAAATGAATGATCTGTCAATCAAATGTTTAAATGCCAAGAAAAGAAAGGAGCTTCTCAAGCGATGAGATTTTTCGAAATCTGTACCGTCATGCGATTTCGTATATATGTACCCGCCGGAAATTTTCTCATAAATGACCAATTCATTAATTTTTTCAACAAGGATATCAAGGGGAAAATTTGAGTACTTCTCAATTGCAATGGCATTGCCATCGAGAGGAAATGTTATTCATCGCAACTCCAATGGCATTGTCATCGATAAGGGTATCGACGCGATGGAGTAGATTTACTCCAAATTCGATTACCAATTCGTGACATGTGCTCTTATGACGGCCAATGCCGGTTGTGTGTAGATTTCATAAGAAAGTTGGTGTATAATCAGGAGGAGTCGCGGCTCTATGTCATGCTGAAATCATTGATTGTTTCATTGGGACATTTCCGACTGGGTATGTACGTAGACATACACACACTTAAGGAGCACACATTTCTGAGCACTTAACTGATTCAGAGTTGCTCGTAAAAGTCTAGAAATCCGAAAATCATTTCTTCAATCAATCAAAACTTCATAAAAACGTCTCGTTAAGCAGTTCAGTCCGTTCGATTTGTGAATATGACAGATCATTGAGTCAACAGAGCGTGCAGCAGCACTCAAGGCACTCGCACACTGGTTTGACTTGCTCTGCGGATTAAGAAGAGATGAAAGGCTTGAAGCATCGAGAAACGGTTAGGAAGTTTATTCTACGGTTGACTTAAGTATGAGTTCTGAGAGCAAACAAAGATGTTCAAATAAATCCTATAATTAAGCTTCAATTAAATAAGCCATAACATTGTGACAACTATGTATGTACGTCCGACGCCCGACAGTGTGTGTGTGTTACAATCGACATTAATTCAACGCATTAATGTACATGGATCTTTCACCTTGAATTCCCAACTTCCACATGTGTTTTGTGAGTACTTCTTCCACGAATTTGTGATCATATGCGTTGCTCTTAATTGACAAGCGGCACTCTCTCTTTGTTATTGCAACGTATCAAAGTATCAACAATCTCAGCCACACCACAATCGATCCATCCTCCGATCGATCGATGAGGCTTCGATACTTCTCAGACATATCACAATGTTTGTTTGGAGTTGAGACGTTGCAATTCAAAGTCATCAGACTGTTGATTGAGTGTGGAGTTCTTGTGGATGTTGTTACAATTGATTTTCCACCGGTTCCACCGCATCGCATCGCATGAGTTTCGTTCGTTATCTCAATGCTCAACGTTGAATTTCCATTGCATTTAAATCCAGGAAGAAAGAGATCTTGTTAAACTGTTGATATTCATAATGACACGTGATGATGACATCGATGACTTGCATTTTAGTACTTTAGATTTTGAGGTTTGAATCAGCGATATTTTTCACCTGGTGGCTTCAATGTCAATCTCAATCTCACCAGAATTTGATTCTTATGAATTCTTAATTCTAAAAATAACATTTCTCCATTTGCACTCATTCATTCTTCGCGCTTCTAAATGTACATCATTCACATAATCATTATGGATTGCCGATCGTAAATTCTGTCAATAAATTTCCCAGTAATTTTAGAGCATCCAACCAAATCGAAACTATAAATCAGTTTATGAATTCCAAATCCAAATAATAAAAAATCATTTTCGCACGAGGCATGGAAAATCTCCGTTGAATTGTAGGTATCAATCCCCGCTCGGTCGATCGGTCGGTCGGTCGATCGTTCGATCGTTCGCTCCTTCGTTCACTCATTCATTCATTCGTTCATTCATTTATTCATTTCGACTTCATCGTTTGCCTCCCCCTCACCCTGTCCATCATGCCATCGTATGCAGCAGCCCGAAGTGACGCCACATATCTTGCGAATTCAATCAACAACGCGCCAAATGTGTGTTTAACCAGTAAAGCATATCCAATGCGGCTGTGGCGTTAAAGACGCGCAAGTTCTGCCAAAGAATCATCGCAGCTCAGCGCAGCGCAGCACATTCCCATCGATTTGACATGAATTATTAGGCGAGCAGGCGAAAGTTTATTTCAACCAAAACAAACAATTCATATGTTCAGTCTCTCTCACTCGCACGCACTCTCTTTCTCTCTGTCTATGCCTCTCTTGCTCGCTCTGTTTATTGTTATAGTTGAATAATTGCACGCATTTCGTTGTGGAATAATAAATAATAATTTTTTTATTAATTCGCCAACGATCCGCTGTGAAAATAAGTCATTGTAGTTCCGTTTTCCTAGAAAAATTCCAATGCTATTTCAAGAGCACATTCTATGCGGGGTAAGCGGAGAGGATGTTCTTGAGATGTGCTATGAAAGAGATTCAGTCTTCCGTAAAAGAATATAATATCGATTTTTGGAATATTTAAAGTCAATCCGAACTATCTGCTTTAATCGGCCAAAGGTGCAGAAGGACATTAACCCCTATTGGTGCCATAATCGGTTGATTTTTTGGATGTACCAAAGCGCAGTGGAAATGAGTGTAGTGAATTAATTATTGGTTACGCATTTTATAGCAACACTAAAAAATTGGTTCAACAATTATCTAAAATCGATAAATCGATAGCTGCTTTTGTAAGAAGAAGAAAACAAAACTTACTTCAATGACCTGATAATGATTCTTCCTTTAGGGGACATGCAACCTTTAAAATTGATTTTTTTTTTCTTTTTCATTTTTCGAAAGAATGTTCTTTCAAAATTATACACTCCAAATTTTATTAGGATCCGAGCAGTATTAACGAATATATGGCATTTGAACCGAAGCATTTTACGTAAGTTACACACTTTTTACCTACGCGTTTTTCTCGAAAACTTTTTTTCCAATCGGTGGCCACCATAGCGCCGAAACGGCTTATCCGATCTTTACCAAATTTTGAATATTTATTCAAAATACACGTATCATGAATCGCCGGATTTAAAAAAAAAAATTTTTTTATGAATTTAAAACGGACGATTTTTGTGGGAAAAAACACAATTTTCATTCAAAAGCTCATAACTTTAAAAAATAAAATTATTTGTTTTAAATTTTGTTTCTATTCAATCCCTCCCTACACATTTTTACTAACGAATTCGGTTTTTTTTTTTTTGCACATAATCCAGGTGCGTGCAGGAAGGGCCACCGAAAACCAGTTTTTTTTTTTTTTTTAGCTTCCGGAGATTGGCTGTAGCTGGGTTAATATCCAGTAATTTAAAAAAAAAAATTAATTTTTGTCCAAATATGGATTAAAATAATGTAAAAAAAATTTAAAAAAAAAAAATACAAACGGCTTCAAAAAAAAATCCCAAAAAACAAAATTTTTCACCACTCAAAGGTTGCATGTCCCCTTTATTATAAGTATTACCTAGGAAGGTTTACTACTCAGATGTGGTTTCCTTGGGGGAGAAGACGATGGGGTCCAAAATACTACAATAGTAGATATCGCACCCCGGCAACTAAAGAGGCATAACTCAAAATTTGCCATTTTTCAGAAAACGCGATAAACAAAATGCATCGCAGTGTCAATCAAAGCAAGAAGAAAGGCATTACGGCTTTTTTTCGGCCTTTTATAATAGGAAAAACGGAATGGAATTTTTTCTGCAGGTAGACAGGTAACTTAGGAACAAGATCCACATCATAACTCAAAAATCAAAGATTTTGAGTTGTGTCGCTTTAGTTGCCTGGGTGCGATATGTGAGCTTCCAAAACGCTCCCCCTTCCCCCTTTTTCAGTTAGAAAAACACTGAATTTATGTCCGAAATCCACACAAAACTAGAGCCAAAACAGTGCCAATAAATAGAAAGGTGTTCCATGTTTTCCACAGAGCACAGGTTCCGGGACTAACAATTCCCCCAAGAAAATATCTTTCGTGGGAGGATATTCAGGATTCAATAGCCGGCATTTTCAAATGCGAAAGCAGGGAAAAGGACAACTTAATTATTGGTCAGATTAAACAAGTTTGAGCATAAAAAATATTTCCTCTTCTAAAACTTTTACCTAAGAGACGGGACACTAAATGTGCCTTGGAACATAAACTCGAGACTGGTCCTCGAAAAGCTTTGCTGCTGCGCAACAATTTTATTCACATTTTCCCGATTATCACTAACAGTTTTTGTTTTGTTTTTTAAATAAATTTATTTGAAATGATCGCTTTTTTCAGCTTTCAAATTTATTTTATCTTTTCGCAAATTCTTTTTCCCAAAAAAAAAAAAATGACCACACATTAATCACATAAGTTCACCCATAGAAAAAATATCGATATAAAAAGCTTTTTTAAAGAACTGAAAGATAAATAAGGGTGTTATTGTCGGCAAAGCCCAACAACAGGAGTCTAGTAATGTCCATTCAAATGACAAGCTCAAGATCAATCAAATCGGTTTTACTTTTAATTAATCTTCCCAAGGATTATTCCACCATTTAGGCCCATTATAAAATAATTGTTCGATTTAAAAAGAAGGCCCCACAGACAGATCAAATTCAAACCGGCTTCTACATAGCAATTTTTATGAATTTTAGCACGATCCTTCGTTCAAGAGGTCTCCGTAAAAATGCTCCTATCAAGTATTTTCTAGACTTTCGTTTTGCTCACGAGTTTCCTATATCTTCGAAGCTAACTTTATTCTTTATATACCAAAAGTTTAGGCAAAAAGAAGAAATAAATGGACAGACACACACAGTGGCATAGCGAGACATTTCGGCGCCCGTGGAACAATTAGGTACAATGGAGGAAATGGCGACCCCACCTCCTTCCCTTAATAAAAAACCTTTATTAAAATCAAAATAAGTAGGATTTGGCATCTGGGGCGAATGCCCTTCACTACGCTACTAGGCTATATGGGGTCTTTGTATCCTTACAAACGGATGCACTAACAAAATATATACTCTCATCGGAAATACTAAATATCTCGCCCGGGAAAATTCAATCGAGCCCTGCAGTAATTGTTTGTAGCCCAAAAACTATAAATGAAATAGGACTGAAAAGAAGGAGCCGCATTGCACCCAGCACCCAGCATGCATTATGTACATTTCGATTTCGTGAAAGTTAATTTATGACTGCCACCGCCAAGCTGGATTAGCTTTTTTTGCACTTCAAGTGCTTGTCTAGTTAGCAGAGTAAATCCACTTGAAAGCTCTCGTTTCACACGCACAAAATTTATTCAAGAAAGTTCCCTCTAAATCTGTTTTAAATGATCTCATTGTTGCTGGTTTTTTTTTTTTTTGTTTTTTTTTTTTGCCCCCCTCCCTGACTATGAATATTTTGCTGGAAATCAATTTGGGGTTTTTTAGGCAACGGGTTGATTGATTTATTGAAGCTGTTGCACACGTTAAATGTTTTCACGCTGGGTAATCAATATTTTGTCATGACGAGTGCGAACGATAGAGTACGCAAGGCAATTAAAAATCGTGTGAATGATAGTTTTTGACCTCGAAGATCGATGATGAATTCCAAAACGAGTGGGAATAAATTCTGGGAAAAAGAATTTTAAAACATTTTTAATATTTCAAATCGCATGCGAAAAGGTCTGAGTGCCTGGTGAATGAGAATTCGATTGAAATCAATCAAAAAATTAAAAATTAAATAAAAAACGAAAATAGAACAAAAAACTAAAAGAATTTCTTCGTGAAAAAATAATGACTGAAGAAAATTAAAGACTTCGACTTTTGATGATCGTTCCTGGAAAAGTTTTCTCGCCTCTTCTCCGTCAAAAAGTTCGATACATCAAATTGATGGACAAGCACCGTTCGTCGCAATGTGTTGACATAGAAAGTTTTACGTCACACAGAAAATGTCAAAGTAGGCCCCCCCCACGCTCAGTGTTTAAGCAAAATGTTGCAATATTTTTTTTTCTTCATTTTCTGATGCTCACAAAACATTTTCCCAATCATTCACAACATGTTCGCATTTAATGATAGCAATTAATAACGAAAGACGAGGTAGAAAAGCAAAGCAAAAAAAAATTAAGACTTTTCGTACGTGTTCGGTCGGAGGGTGTTTCCAAGGATTGAATGTGCTCGTAAGACGTTCGAAAAGTTTTCCTAACATAAACAAAAAAAAAAAAAAATTCTCTTAGAATCTGTTTTATGTAGAGGAAAATATGTTGAATATTCTCGCTCGCATGTCGTTGTCGTTGTTTGAAAAACTCGCTGACATGTTGATGTCTGCATACATAAGCGCAAGCATGCTGAGCATGTTGACAATTCGCGGCTCCAACAAGGATGCCCATACCGCTGCCGATACGGATATGGACACCAATACCGATACCGATCCCAATAGCAATGATGGCAGCAATAATTCTCAGTGCTCCCGCCAACAGATCCGTGCAGATGAGTGTTTTCGTTGCTCCTGTTGTTGCAGCATCTGATCGAATGTATCGATCGCAAAAGAGTTGCTCATTCGTTAAAGCTTGTTACAGCTACACATAGTCACATGATCACATGATCACATGAATATCACCAGTCACCACAGTTGATGATGATGATGATGATCATGCTGGCGATGGTGATGGTGATCGTAGTGATGTACACCATTGCCTTTTCATTTTCTGTTGTTCGATCAGCAGAAGAGTCCAACAACAACAGGAACAACCTTTGAACGAGCGTAGAACTTCACGCAAGCGCACCAAATTGTTCAACAGGAGCATGCAATGTGTTGTGCTGTCTCAACGATCGGTACGCCGTATCAAGCAAACGTCGGCAACAACGATATGATCAGGCATTGCATTCGCTTCCATTGCGCTTTGTGTGCCAAGCGATTGTGATCTCATTAAAGGAATTATTTGTGTATCGGCAGCTTCTATCTCGTGTGGCTCATCGTTAAATTGACCGGACCAAACTCTTAAGCCAGTTAAGTCAAATGTTAAGTCAACTCAACTTAACTCTGAAAGTACTCTTCTGCTCTGCGCTCTGCTGACTACTCGTCGCGGCTATACTCGACTACTTGACTACTCGACTTCTCAAATCGATGTTGAATCGCCTGGTTTTTTTTTTTCGTTTTTTCGTTTTTTGTTTTAGTTTTTCGTTTTTGTCCTCTCTGATTGTTATCGCTGTTGAATACCTCAACAGCCGCTGACGCGCATTGGGCACCGATGATCGGCCAATCGTTTAGGGCTCATCCGATCACTGTGTGTTGTTTTGTGTTCAATGTTGTGAAAATGCGCGATTAACTCTTGGAAGTACACATTTCATGACATTACCATAATTTATGTTCAGTCTGCCAATTACAATATTTTGTCGTCAAAGTGCGTGTGTGCACGTTCAACGATTCGGAGGGTTGATCGATATATTTTTGGAGTTTTATAATTTCCAATTATTATGCTTTTTATTAATATTTTTCTTCCTGTCAAATTTGATATGGCTGCAGACAGCTTGGTGTAAGCTGTAGGCGAAAACACTCTTCGAAATTAAATTGAAAAATAAACATAAGCATAAGCATAATCACAACGATTCAGACAGGTTGGTTGATCCGAACTGATCTGATCTGATCTTATCTCATCTCACACACAACATATCACCACTACTTATTCGCAGTGCAGTGCAGAGTTCGTTCTCTGTGTGCCTCTTGACACATTGTTTACATTGGCTGATGAAGTGTTTTCTTTTGGAATTACTATTACAATTACTCCAGTAGAAATGTGCTGAAGATCACAGCAGGCTTTCGCTAATATAAACAACGACTCATTGTTTTCCCTACCATATAAACATTTAACAATAATTTTCCCCCCCATTTTTTTTTTTCGCATAAGATGTTCGATCGGTAAGAAGCGATCGTCGTCTGTGGGCTAACATATGATGTGTGTATATGTCTAAAGGGGGAGCTGCTATGAGCTAAAAGGAAGATAAATTTTCATTGTATTGTATTTGGCTTGCAAGAAGAATCGCCAACGCATGTAAGCCATTCTTCAATGTTGTTAAAACAAAAAAAAAAAAGGACGAAAAAAGAATCATTTCGACCAGTCACCAATGAGCGCATTGCTCGAACCACAATGACCATTTTAGGTTTCGCTGGGCATTTGAAAAAAATAAAAAAAATTAAAAAAATGGTTACCAAGCCGATCTACAACTGCGTTGTGCTCTCATTTGTTTTATTTTTTGAAAGTGAAATATAGCTCTGGTAAGTATTTGCCTTCGATAGCGAAGCGCTGAAAGATTTATACGTTTGCATCAAACAGCGAGATATATTGCTGACAATTAGTGTGAACTGAAAAGGTAATGAGATTTCACAATGGAATCCGTTTACGAATTCCATTAAGAGTGGCCTTGCGGGATAGCGCGATCCGAGCCGTTTTCCCGTTTCCATAATTCGGCCAAATCTTAAAGATTTGAACCCACTTTCATAGGGTGCCCGTTCTTAAAGAATGTCTTTGGTATTGAGAAAAAAGATTTTCTCGCATGCGAGCTGCTCCCGAGTAATTAATTTTAAGGCAATTTTTTATTTTATTTTTTATTTCGTTTCTATTACACTGAATCAAAATTACTTAAACAAGACAATGTACCTTTTTTCCTCTCACTCTCTCTCTCTCTCTTAAGTCTTGCTATGCCTCTCTCATCCGCATTTGAACATACGTTTGCAATTAAAACACTCGAAGTTGTCAAAATAATTGCAATTAGAAAGAGGTAAAGAGCAGACGAAGCTACTTGCACAAGTTAGCTAAAAGTGGAAAATCTCAACTCATCAGTAGAGATTCCTTGAAAGGATACACTGTCTTACATCCTCAGAAAAGGGCAGAGCAGAGCAGGGCAGACCAGAGCAGAGCAAAGCAGGACAGGACAGAGTGAAGACCCACAACGTTAAGGCGTTTCAAGTGATACAAATGAAAGAATTTTCTGCAAACATGTCACATGCAACGAAATCAATTCTCGCATCAATAGAAAGACATTGTTCTAATCAAGGATGGTATCATCAAGCGAACAACAGCACAACAAATCTTTGAGACAAGCAACAGCAAAAAGGAAAGAAATTATTTAAGGAGGAGAACCAGCATCAGCATTGAAAATAAAACGAAAGTAAAAAAAAAGCAAAGGAAAAACGAAAAAAAAACTGCCCCACAAGATAGCTCAGCAAGTTGTGTTTAAGAAGTAAAAATGCTTTGTCAAATTGCAGACAACGCAACGTCCGAAGTCTCGCTTTGTGGACGAATCGGACACATTACACATTGAGATGACGACGGCGATGGCGATGAGATTGCAACAAAGCTGAAATTAGAAATTGTTGCGCGTAGCATGTTGTCAGCAACAAACGTCAACTGGTAGCTGATGCAGCATGAAATTAGGAAAGCATGAGTTACTACTACCTACGAGCAAAATGAAATCAGTAATTAAAAGCTCCCGATGAGTGCGACTTTTGTTTGTAGGTAGGTATTGGCTTTCTATGAAATCGATCTCGCGAAATTCCTTTCAGGCATTTCTTTTGTAATAAATTCTTATCAATCGCTTCAATTTTCTCAACCTTGGAATGCAATAAGAGCAACAACAACGCTCCGTTCATGAGAACATTTGCGTTGCTAAAGAAAACGTCAAAATTTTACTACTCAATATTGTCTTCAGTGGGCCTTGATTGTTGATTTAAACATGCTTGGGATACAAAAGGGATCAAAATTGGTAAAACAATCACAATCGATATTGAGTGTGTAAAATATTTTAGTATTTAGTAATATTTTTTTAACCTTTTGGTCTGGCAACGCAAAGCAACCTCTGTCAATAATTGACAAAAGTGTATAAGTTTAAATAAAATAAAAATTCAACAAAATTTCATTATATGTATATGACCGCATGAAGTTGGCAGCAAACAATTTGAAGAGAGCAACGAATATTTTAACAACAATTTCCAGAGCTTTTGCAATTAAAAATGATCCTTCCAGAGCACTGCGAATGGCCGATGCTAAAATGAGTAATAAAAAGTGATGATGAAGTGCAAAGAGATGCAATAGAATTTTTTATTCGAAATAACCTGCAGACAGACAAATAAAGAATACTTAACGAATGAAAGTGCTAAATAAAACAAAACCGAAAAGGATATTAAAAAAGATTATGATGGAAAAAAATTTACAAATTCCACTAGACATACACGCTCAGACCAAACGCGACAATCGTTGGCGCCCATTTAACAAGTCCATTCTCATCATTGTGGGGCAGAAATGAATGACGTTGCTCTGGGTCGCTTCACCGAATTGATGATGTGTGCCAGAATATTTCTGTTAAGAGTTTGAAGTGGCGGTTTTAAGGTATCAAATATAAAGTATAAAGTCTCCTCATAGACCTCATGTGTACAAAATAAAATAGAAATAAAAATAAAAATATATGCAAAAGTTCTGCATCGAAAGTTGCCAACTTTCGAACGTCAAAAGGCAAAACAAAGTGAGTTAAAAGGAAGTCAGCATTTGTGAGAAGTGGATCGGTCTCGACCTGGCAGGTCGTAAGGATGCATCGCATCCTCTTTTCGTCAGACAATTTAGCTGTTTTTTTTTTTTTTTTTTTTTTTTGCATTTTAATATATTTGATACAGGTCATTACTTTTAACGATTATTTTCTAAAGTAATTACTTGCACGGGACCGTAAAGAAGACGAGAATAGCAGACACAAAACGAGAATAGAGAGAGAGAGAGAGGAGAGAGAGAGAGTGAGGAGAGAAGAGAGAGAGAGAGAATAATTTAGTAAAAAAAAAAAAATAAAAATGAAAAGATGGCGAAACGTTAATTTGAGTTGTGAATTGTATAATTGGATGGTAAAATATTCACTGAACGTATGCAAATGAATTGGAAGTAATGGTTACTCCGAATGGGATTGAAAGTTGGCTTACGTTAGTGTCCTGAAATTTCATTGTGAAAATCCTGAAATGTCAAAATGGATGTTTGAGAGAGTTTCAACTATAATCCACGCGACAATTGTTACGCATTCATGAACGTCCGTGAAGGAAGTTAGATGAACACCAGGTTCATAAGCAAGTACAATCCTGAGGAACAGTAGAATTTGACCAATACCAGGCTTCAGTGCAATTCTCAACCTACAATGTGATTCAAAATAGCTTTGCTGTAAGTTACACAAATTTACATGATATGACTATACGGAAAAATCATATTGATGCATATCAATCACAGGTATACCCGAGAAGTATGCATTAGGGTGGGTCGTTCTTATATGAAAAAAAAAAAGTTGTATGATCGCGTTGGAATAGTAAAATTATGTTTCCTTATGTATAAAAAATAATTTTGTGTAAAAAAAAATTCAAAATAAGCTGCATCTTCATACCGCGCAAGCGGATTGAAAGTTGGAATAAAAATTTATATGAGATTTTTCCGACTTCAATGATAAAATTTAGAATTTCTCAGCTTTAATCTCATTTTTTAAATACATTATGTTCCCAGATATTTTTGGTCATAAAACTATCTTTGAAAGGAAAGCAACGAAACTACGATCGACCAAAATTTTACGGAGATATGGTCGAAGAAACTCAGACCTGAGGAAATTGCTCCAAGACATGCCAAAAATGTGTTCGAACCTATCAATTTTGTAACCATTTGGAAGAAGGCATATTGCCATTTCAAAAAAATCTTCCTTGAAGAAAATCGGTTATTTCATAAGGTTGTTATAACAATTTATATATTTATCTATTTATCGGTTTCATTTCAGAACGTGCCCTGAAAAAAAAGTCCATGAAAGTCTAAAATCCTTCTACTTGAGCTCGAACAGGAAAAAACAACGCTCAATTACGATTATAGATTTTTTAAATCGGTTCACAGAAACCAAAGTTACACGGCTTTGAAATTGGACAATTTATTATTTTTTAAATCCTGTGTTAGTTAAAAAAAAATGCCGAAAAGTATACTACATTTTTTTTTTGATTCGATATTGAGCTCATGTTTGGGAAAAATATATGCTTTGAAAAGGGTTCAGAACAGACCGCTACAAAAATTATTTTAATTATTTCTTATTGAGAAAATTTGATTCAAAATTGAAACCACAAGGATTTGACAACAACCCGTCTATCTTGATCTACGCGACTGATTTGAAAGCCTTGAAAGCAACATTTCGCGTCCACAAATTGAGGACATTTTTCTTGAACGACGTAACGTAGGTATATCCAGAAATCCCACCAACCTACCAAATCACTTGACGTACACCACACACAAATTCTAGACCGCTTAAATGCTCAAATTTTTTCGTGTACAAAGAAAACTTTAAACTCTGCTTAACAATTCTGTACCTATGGATACCAAAAAGAAGAAAAAAATGATTCCGGATCTGAAAATTTCTCAGGACATCAGTTTAGAATGACAAGGAGTAACAAAACTTTCGCATAAACTAATTCCAACATTAATCTTAATTCACTTTTGGAATTCCCGATGGGATCCTTCTCTTATGTGCTCAAATATGGTTACGTGAAGTGACACAACTCGGACGATGCTCGTAAAAACACTAAATGACCATGCGTCATTTTATGGTCACGTCGGTGCGACAAGCTGATGGGCCACACACTCACAAAAAGGGGTCGATACATCGCAAAGTAATGTACATAAAAAACAAAAAACCTAAAGAAAATAAAAAGGAAAGTAAAACAAAGAGAGATTTACACTTTAATGTGAAGTGATTTTTCATGCATAGCGGACATCAATTTTCAGCAAGCAAAGTCATCAGAAGCCACAACAACAGCAGCAACAACTATAATGGTTTCGTTGGTCCACCTTTCACCAATTGAATTCTCTGAGGAACTAATTCATTCATTAAACCGAAAAATCGTTGATCATTCGTCAACTGGACAGTTACGATATTATAATGGAACACCCTTTCCGCCGCAGCCGCCAACAACGCACTTTGACTTTGAGATCGTATCCAGCAAGCTAATCCTTTCGATTCATCCTTTTGCGGGTTTCGGTAAGTTCCTCGGCTTGACACGTTGGTGTCAGTTTCCGTCTGCACTGTAATCACTTGAAATTACAAGCCAAATTTGACTCGAGGGCTTTAGCGAGACATACGCTGGGCCGCCCTGGGCTCCGCTGCGCTGCGCTACGCTGCTTTTGACCAATTTTTTATCTCTTGTAATTCTTTGTTTTATTCTTATGCTTATTTTTTTTTTCTTTTTTTTTGCATGCTATCCTCATCATAAGATGATTTTTAGCTTTCTCGAGGGTAAATTTCTTGAATGAAAAAATTTTGCGGTTCAAGAAAATTGGGCAGCTGGTAATTTTTTTCCTAGCGCCTCACAATTGCTGGCGACACTT
This sequence comes from Chlorops oryzae, assembly GCA_020466095.1. Lineage (NCBI taxonomy): Eukaryota > Metazoa > Arthropoda > Insecta > Diptera > Chloropidae > Chlorops > Chlorops oryzae. The sequence goes on along the minus strand of CM035807.1, from coordinate 94,519,406 downwards.
TTCAACAGCGCCAAGTTATCACATTCAATCTCTTAAGGATTTTTTCTTCCCCCTTTTTTTTACCATTAAGTAGTTGAAAATTCTCGAGCGGCGTCTTCTTACTTTTTTTGAAACCTTTTTTTTTTCTTAAGATAATTTTTTTGTCTTCATTTGCGCGTGACGGCGCTAATTCATTGCGTCTTCGTCTGTCCGTTTATCTTTTGTGCTTTTAGCTCAACTTGAAATGAAATGCTTTACAGTTTTTCCCTCGCATCCTTTTGTGTGTTGTGCCTGTCTTGTCGCATCGTGTCCTTGTCTTCGTGTCTCTTGTCTTTAATTTAAAAAAAAAAAATTTAAAAAACAATTTGAAAAGAAAGTCTTATAAGAAATACGAAGAATGGAGTGACCACACTAATTAGCCCCAAAGCATTTTATCATTCAAGTTGACGATAGAGTGAATAAGTGAACGATGGGTGGGTGTGCCTATTGTATTGGATAAGATACCAATTCATTTCGAATCGGAAATTAAAAAGAGCTCTTTCGAATTGAAAATGGACCTATTTGGTCCATATGGAAAAGCATTTTTTTTTTTTTTTTTTGTTATTTCTTTTAATAATCGCACTAAAGTCTCTCGATCAATGTCAACTCCATCATATTTTTCTTACGGGCATATACAAAATAGTTGGTCCATCCGGCACCTCTGGTTATCGTCTGGTAAGACGACCACAGCCACCATCGCCAACCATCCAGCTCAACGTATAAATTACGCACATCTGTCAACCTTTTGAATTAACCATTAAGGCATAAACGGTCTGGCATTAATAACTGACATTCTTGAGGATTTGATTCCTGTGCTCATCATCAGAGCGAAGAGGTCTTTTCATGCAATCAAGATGAAGCATGAAGTGTTGCGCCTGCGCAAAGACATTCGTACGATATTGAATTGTGCGCGAGAATGCGGGCGCATATATTTTATCAATGTCAGATTCTAACAAAGATCCTTAAAAATAATATTTTTAGTCTGCACAGACGCCTGCGCGAAATGCACTGTAAGAAAATTGAATTTTACTCATAACTACTAGAAATTTCGCTAAGCTCCTCACTGGCGGTACATAAATATATCTACTGAATTTCAAAGTTTCTTTATTTCCTCGGTTCGGTCATTTTTTCAGTGTGGCACCTTTGAAAGGCAAGCAAAGAGAATAATAATGCCGCAAGGCAAAAGCAAAATAAAAAAAGTGATAAACTTCCTAATTGAAAGTAATTACTTTTAAGTGAAAGACATATTTGTCACGTTTTTGTGTCCGAAGATATTCATAAAAGCATAGAACTGCCGTGGCCTAAAGTACAAAGATTTATGAACAGTTAAAAAAAGGCCAATGTGATTGAAATTAATGCTTAATTTTGGTTTTCTCTTTTCCTTTTTTGTAGGAAGCTTCTCCAACGGAAGCTCATCAGAGAAGTTTTATAAGACAGTCAAGTGAAAAAAAAAGTTACAACATCCGATAAAGCAATTTAAGGAGCTGAAAAAAAAAAGAAACACTAACTATTTATAGTTCAACCGAAGAACTCTATGCATCCCTACAAAGCCTACAAAAATCTGCAAAAGTAATGTTGTGCCTTCCAACAATCAGCAACACATCGAAAGCAGTAAAATTGTCAGCACGGATTGCAGCAACAAATAAAAAAAATCACAATAAATATCTCGCTGAAATTGGTTGCGGCACTCAGCAATAAGAGTGTACGACAATGCCATCAACAAGAGCAAATGTCACAAAGAATGCAGAAAAAATGAAGTTCAAGTCATGGAGACATATGGGCAGAAGTTAACATTTGATGTCAACAGAATAACAATTGACAACATCACCGCCATCAACGTCACTGTCTTCATCGCCATGCTCAGCAATGCCAACCAGCACAACAAATACACCTAAAATCACCGACTCAACAACTTGTGAATCGCTTCAAACGATAGTTACTTGCAATGATAACTGTGACGGCCGACATTGTTGTAGTATCAACAACTATGAAATTCATCAGCTGTCACATGGACATAAGTTAAGCACTTCAGTTTCACACCGCCACAGCCAGAACTAGAACCAGAGCCAGAGCCACACATTGCAATGAACGAGCACTGACAAGAGCATCATCATCTTTACTCGAACCGACACAACAGCAATTCGGTTAAACGATGGGAATGTTGGAACACACGGTCACCACTTTCATAGATTCCACCATAAAACGTCGTTGGTAAGTGAAATTAATTGCATTGTTTTCGCCAATGAATTCCACATGTCAAGGCTTTTTGTTTTCTATTTTTGCATTTTCTGCTAAAATCTGCTAAACGCTCTCTCATCGTCACCGACATCCGTCAACAGGCATTGCCATCACCCGCCATTGCCATCGTCACAGTCATAGTCATAGTCACCAAAAACCATCACCATCACTATCACTGTCGCATTCGTATCATCATTTGTATCACCATCCATCCAACCATCCATCCAGTGAGCCAGCCTAACAGCAACGTTTCTAGTCATTACTGTTTGTTGCTCTATTACCACACAGTAGTGGCCCTCGTAATTCGCTTGTATTCATGACGTGTGAAAACTTGCTTTCTTGCTCTCAACATTCATTTATTGTTTTTGTTTTCCCTTTGGTTTTTGTTATCGTTTTCGTTCGTGTGAGTCCTTGTGCCACCGACTAATCTAGCAACGCCAGTGCTATGCTTGGTGGCATTTTTGGTCTTGTTTCTGTGGTGCATATATCACACTTGACATTCATATACTGACGCTGACGCCTTCTCCTGTTGATGTGCTTCACTCACTCGCTCACCTACTCACCCTCACCCTCACCGACCGACTGCCTCACTCGTTCGTTCGTTCGCGCGCTCGCTAGCTCGCTAGCTTGCCACTTCTTTTGGCTTGGCGCACCGATTCCGGCACATTCTCTGCCGTTGACTCCAACTCAGATTCACATTCATTTGAATTTCATCACTCTTTCGGCGTGTAACGTATGATGACAGCAAAGCAAAGCGCTGGTTGTTGCTTCATCTAAGCTACTCACTTTCAGTTGAGTTCAGTTCCCAAAATTGGTACCCAATTTCGGTGAAGGTGGTAGGCAAGTGGGTGCATGCCTTTCAACTATTCTAATGACCGAAGCAGCGCTTATCCCATCCAACACTCAGCATGCACCATTCAACACCAATGCTGCTTGCGGTTGTTTGTCGTTTTGTTTGGATGGATGGTGTTTCTCTGATGCTCGTCATACTTGTAGTACAATTGATTTGATGAATGTTGTTTGATTGTTGGTTTATGTTTCTGTTGTTAGCATTCCATGATGATGCTGCTGCTGCTGCTGATGCGAATTTTGTGTTGACTGGTGCTTAATTTGTGTTCTCATTGGTATCATTGTTCCAAAGCCGTTGATCACTTTTTAACCATCTAAGCACAAGTGACAAATGGCAAGGAATTCTGGTCGCTTTAATATGTTTGGTGAATTATTGGATAAAATTAATGGAAAACTACGGTTTATACTATTTATATAAAATATTGATACATATTTGTCTAATTTAGAGTTTATCTCCCAAGGAGAAGAGACTGGGACACAGCGTTGTCAGATGACTTTCCTTTCAAAGCGGGCTATTGTCGAAACTGGTCCTAAAATTGCGGCACAAGCTCTAATACACTTTCTTCAAAAATCCTCGTCTGCATTTGTAAAGTTATTTATGGCCGAATCAAATTCTAAATTGCATTAAAATATTTGGAAAAACTCAGATTTTAGAGCAGTTTTTGTGATTTTCTTAACAGACCCTAGTACTGGAGGTACCCTTAAAAATGGTCCGATCTGGTCTATTTTAGAACTTGTTCTTACTCAGGTACCAAATTTCATGAAGATACTCCTTCGATATGGAAACTGCATACAGTCAGACAGACGGACATGTCTAAAATGAATCTTTACACAGAGAAAAAAATCAACCAGAAAATTGGTAAATTCAAAAGGAAAAACATACAAAAAACGGCTTCAATAAGGCATATTTTTAATTTTTACAATTTTTCTTGTTGGAAAAAATAAAGATTTTCCTTTTGAATCAACCATATTTCAGGTTGAATTGACATGAAAATTTTCAAATATTAGGGGTATTCACAAAGGCGTCGGAAAATAGGAAAGTCGGAAAATGGGAAAATTCTAACTGATTAAAAAGTTGTGCAAGATACAAAAAATGTTTAAAAAAATTTTAAGAAGTCGCATTTTTCCGATTTTCCGACTTTCCAACGTTTTTAACACGCCTTTGTGAATACCCCTATTGATTTAAATTTAAATTGTTGAACTAACAACGGACATAATTGAAATGACAAGATAATTTTTAAAATAAAAAAAAAAAACATTTCTAAAATATCTATAAAAGAAGAAATATTAAAATATATTTACTTAACGTTCAAAGCAAATGGCCACAGAGCCCTCTGCTGAACATAGCCCCAAAAAATCCATCGGATGGACTTCATCCGATTTTGTCACCCCGTTGTCGTGACTCCTTTCGCAATGCTCGACGGATGAGCACAGGACTATAAAACGAGAGTTTTTAGGTTCAAATCCCACATAAGGCAAGGAAAAAAATTGTTGAATCTATAAAAATAATACATATAAACATATACACGGAAAAACCAAAAAATATGTATTGATTTAAATTAATTCTTTTTAATTTTTGGAAAGCAGTCGATTATAAATATGAGTCGTAGAAGACTCCAAAATGATAGCAAATATGAGTCTTAGAAGACTCGAAAATGGTAAAAAAATATGACTCGAAAACGACTCGCAAATGATATCAAATATGACTCCCTAAAGAGTCGCTGCTAGGGTGCTAATTTCTCCCGACAAAAGAATCATTTTTGATCAGAAAACGAGCGTATATTTGATCTTTTTAATCAGAAAGGCGACTCGAAAAAGACTCGCTTTTGATCAAAAATTTCAAAAAATTCTAGATGGGAAATATTTTATATGTCCTATTTTACAAAACAAATGAGATTTATACCGAACGAAAAGAAATGTAATTAAACATATTTCCTTTCAAATCAACCAAATATGTTGTTGACTCAACGATTTTTCTTTTGAAGTTTTCGTTCTGCTCGAACATCAAAAGGACTGTGAATAACAATGCACCCTTTTAAAAAAATCATGGTAACGTTCGCTCAGTGGATGAAATTCTATTTTTAAAAATTCGGAACATTCAAATTTGACGGACATCTGACCATGATGCTGGGATACAAGAATCCATATAGCATGAAAATTCCTTAACTTTTATAGCGCCTAAAGGTGAAATCCTATTAAAAATTTCTTTTTATTTCCTAAATTCAGGACATTTTGTTTTTCCTTTGTTTAAATCACTAAAGAGCAGCACGCGATAAGCCACGCGATTTCCTATGACGTTGATTGTTATGCTCAACTGACAACTGACAATTGCAGTCGCAAATCAGAGTCAACATTTTGCGGCGCACACAACTGCTGCGCGCACACTTGACGGGAATCAAAACTTTGACAACGTTTCCAACTTTTTGTCATATTCTGTTTTGATTTTTTTTTTCCTTTTCCTTTGTTTTTTCCTTTTTCTTATTTTCAAGTTTTTTGTTAGATACGCAACAAAATCGATTTGCTCCAGCCCATTGAGAGCTGCGCTTAAACAAAGCAGCGAGGAAAAAAAATTCATTTTTTGCACCACAATAGTCGAGCCGATGTCAGGTGCAGTGTAAGGCTGAGGGGCGAAGGAGGGTCGTAAAAAAACACTGCATTTGAGAATGCATAACTGTCATGTTCGCTTGTCAAATGCCACCGCATTGCAATGGACAGTTGTGAACCGATGTCGAACGCTATGACGTGCATATCTCTTCATCTCGCTTTGCATTTTTCGTCCCGTGGAATGGTTTTTTTTTTTTCGTTATTTTTATTTATTTTTATATTTCTTTTTTTAATTCCCTACCACGTGCTTGCTTTGAATGACGACAACTACAAATCTCGCGGCTATGCCGAGGATATTGAAAGCGTAGTTAGCTTTGCCGTAGCTTCAGGTGGAATTATCCTTTAATACGAATGGTTTAAGTTGGTTGGAAACTGATTGATGGCAACAACTTTGAATGGAAAAACAAAGCACTACTGTTATTGAAGCGATCTGGTCTGTATCCACTTTTTTTTTCAAGTTAAAATACCATTTAACTGGATGAGATCTAACTGGAAACTCATTATGCCAAATTAGATGACTTGAAATATTCTTCAAATAAAAAGGAAATTAAATTTCAATTTTTCAATCACGTGTCAGATGAGCCGTTGCTGTGGCTATTGGCGCCACTGTGTTGCCGGATTTCGAACATTTATACCCCAGATTTGCGTCTGCACATAATCAAATTCGTTGAAGAACCCTTTAGGGTCGTGGTTAGTCTTCAGCTCGGTTTAAGAACTTCGATAGTTTCAATTTTCGAATATTTTCTTGTAGTCGTCATGCCAGTTTAACTCAATGAAATCCCATATGTACATATATTTGAATTTTTCAAAAATTTTCATGTACCTAAATTTAATAAATGAAGATTATCTCAGTTTTAGAACTATGTCTTCATGCCAGTTTAACTTAATCAAAGATCTTTGATTTATTTTAATTTTTCGAAAATTTTCATATAAAATCAATAAACAGGGTTTAAGCTCTCCTGAAGACTATCATTTGAAAGTTTAAGCCTTCAAAAGCCTTAAAGCGTTGAAGAATATGATACAAATTACTATTTTATATGTGGATGGATTATTATCGGTTATAAGATTATCGTTAGTCGATATTATTTACTCAGTTTCGAATGCAATATGTGATTCTACTGCAGCTCCTTTTTTCAAAACTTCATATATATTGAACTGAAGGGCCCCATTTATTTCAACTTTAAGGAGATTCAATAGGGGATTTACAAAAATTTACTAAAAAAAAAAAAACACTGAGACACATTTTTTCAACTAATTTTGGTTCCCTGATCACGAATATGGCCGAATATTTCTATTTATATATCTAAAGAATATTTTTGGAGATGTATCACTTCATTTTAATCCAAAAATTTTGAAGCAAAACTCACTGGTTTGAGAGCTGAGGGGCGAAAAATGTCAAGAGGAGAAAAAGTTGTAAAATTTTTTAGATTTTTGCTCTTTCTGGACTGGAATTTCTTTCTCCAAGCCTGTTTGGCTACATGACAAAAGAAAGTAAAACCAAGAAGGAGCAAAGCGAGCACTTAAAGAAAATTTAGAGCGACTTTTCACACTTGATGAAAATGCCGCTCCTTGACCAATTCATTAAAGACATCATTGTAAATTATCTAGAAAAGAAATCATCGAATGATACATCTCTTTATTGCGCAATCTGTAAGACACATAAAAGTACCTACGTTTCATTTAAACGCTCATCGGTTTATATTCAAAAGAGGTTGCATATATTGCAACATTTAATTCACACACCATTGCTTTACAGAATACAGGGAACATGTAATGCTCGAACATAAAAATCAATTGCAAAATTTTTTATTTCATTTTTATTTTTTTTTTTTTATTATATGTTATTTTATTAATTTTTTAATTATAATTTTCGTTTTATTTGAAATCGTTTTACTTTTTGATTTTTGTGGCCTTCTTTTGTAAAATCACAAAGGATACTTTTAGGTCTTACAATTCTCACAATTTTCAAATTCTCACAATTCCCAACCTTATGGAAGCAGGCTTTATATTGAATGTATTATATATCGCACCCAGGCAACTAAAGTGTCACAACTCAAAATTTGTTAATTTTCAGAAAACGCGAAAAACAAAATGCATCGCAGTGTCATTCAAAGCAAGAAAAAAGGCATTATGGCTTTTGTTCGGCCTTTTATAATAAAAAAATGGAATAGAATTTTTCCTGCAGGTAGGACAGGTGACTAAGGAACAGGGTTCATAGCATAACTCGACATTCACAAATTTTGAGTTGTGTCACTTTAGTTTCCAAGGTGCGATATGATCAGTGGCGTAGCGAGGACTAATACCAGGTGTATTTAACAAGGTGATATCAATATTACAACAAGAACAAGAAATCCTCTATCTGCCGTCCCCCACCCAAAAAGAAAAAAAGAGAGACCTTGGCACCCGGGGTGGCTTCCCCCTATGAGCACCCTCACTACGCTACTGGTTTTAATGTTAAGCAAAGCGATTTCGAATATTTTTGATTTCGGACCGGATTTCGAGAGGATGCCTTGAATTGAATCTAATAAATTTAACATAAGGACCTTCATGTAAAACAAATTCTTCGTTACTCAACCATGACGAATGAATTTTTTTTTTGGTTTTCTTTTATGAATGTCTTTAAAATGTTCCCCAATTCATCTTTATAATTACATAGTTATATAATTTCGTGGGTCCGACATGGTGGTATCGCCACAGATCACAACCCCACCTGCCCCCACTCGCATTGCCATCGAGTTCATCTGAATCATTTTCATTTATTCGAACCTCTTTGAAATTTTCTTTTAATAGAAATTCCATTTTTCACACTACATCGCCTTTTCACTTAATTATTTTCCAATATTTGTGCGCAGACAGCCATTACGCATGTTTATGGTCCTTCGGTACACTTTAGCTTCGTCAACCATGCCGCCGAGCGCCGTTTTTTTTTTTTTTCATCTCTTTTGCTTTAAATTTTTTCGCCTGGAAAATTCTTTAGAAAAAAGAGGATTTTCGAGAGGCTGGCGGTCCGAAAATTCGGCGGTTCAACTGAATTTTCTTTTAAAACTAGAAGAAGATGTACCTACGTACAAAAGGACGAAATTGGCTCCTTTTTTTACATGCTTTCTACAGCAACAAGTTGTTAAATTTTGAGCCTCAAGTTAAAGCTTTCAAAATCTTTAAAAAAATTATTTCAATTGTCCTAGACGCATTAGAATGCCCTTTCTTCTTTATCAGATTGTTCACTTTGCACTTAAAAGGCATCCAAAGATGTACGAGAAGAAATGATTTTTTCTCTTGAAATTTTTGCATTTAATTTAACAAACACAAATTTAACATGCAATCGCAATCGCAACAACAATAAAAACGCAATCAATAAAGACAAAAATTTTAAAGTAAAATCAAGTTTTATCATACTTAAGCACATGCTCAGGCAAAAGCAACACATGCTAACAGGGCTTCATTCGCTCTCGCTCCCGCTCTCTGTCTCTAAAATCTCAACAATGCACTTTGAAACGAGAGAAATTTCATTTCTGATGCGCTCTTAAGGTCGTTTGAAATTCAAAAAAAATGCAAATAAAAAGAATAAAAAAAAATTAAAAAAAAAAAAGAAAAACGAAAAGTTAACTGAGCACAATGATTTCCCCTACACTGAGAGCAGCTCATGCTCATTTCGCGCTCAATTTCACACAAATGCAATTGCACGTTTCGCGAATCGCGATAGAGATGCATTTACATGCGTTCCGTGTGGAAGAGTGCAATGGCGTGCATTTGTTTTGAAATGTCATAAATCTCTGTGACACTGTGAGAGCAGCGCGAGCAAAAAATAAACAAAAAGTTAACAAAAAATCTCAATAAAAAGAGAGAAGATAGTTGTACTCAAATGGAGTGGAAGGTTGAAGGTTTTCAGGGCGCTTTTTATAATTTATTTTTTTAAATAACTTAATATAAAAAATAATTTTTAAAGCGAATTGAAAAAAAAATTTTTTTTTAATTAAAAAAATTTTGTAAGCGAATTAAAAAAAATTTTTTTTAAATTTTTTGAAATTATGTTTTATTTTTAATTTTTTTTTTTTTTGCTCTTGTCAGCATTATTGTTTACGGTCGGTAGTTCCTTCTTGTCCTTCGCTACTTCAGCGTTCTTGAGCTGTTAAAATACCTCACTCTCTGAATGCACTTGCGCATGTCAATTTTGCTACGGATACTCGCAAAACCAAATAATACTCCTTCTCCTTCTCTTTCTGTCTCTCTGCACCGCTATCAATGTGAACATTCGCCCCTGAAAACATGCTTCACTCTCCGTAAATGTTAAAGTTGCTTTCGGCGTCGTTATCGTCGTCGTCGTCGTCGGTCGTCCGCTCTTCGTGCGTCGTATATCAATTTTATTGCCCGAGCAGAGAACATACAGCATTTGTTCGTTCGCTGTTCTCTCATTGTTATTGTTGTATTTCGGTGCTGCTGTTATTTCGGTTTTTTGAGCATTTCAATTCAATGGATTGTCGCAAACATACAGAAATATATTGAAGCAATGCACGGCATCAGTTTCGACGCTGCCATCGTCTGCGTCGTCGCCGGCGTCGTCGTTGTGTTTTGGCTGACTTGGCCTGTCAGCTCTCAGCACTGTCAGTGTCAAAAAGATTTCAGTCGACAATAGGAAATCAACGCCACCATGTCGAGGAAGCCAGGATTCTCCGATTTGAATTTATTTAATTTTGAAGGATTTTTCGCAACAACATCCACGCACACTCACACTCATAAATCGTTTTACGTAGTTGTAATGTAAATAATATTGCCCGCTGAGAAATATTCAAATCAAATCCGTTTCAAGTCACCTCAGTTCGGTGGCTCGGTGTGTTCGTTCAGTGTGAGTAGCCTTCTCCACCATTCAAAGTGAATCGAGAGACAGACAAATAAAAAAAAATAAAAATAAAAAATATAAAAAAATAAAAAACGTGCTAATGTCAATCATTTTATCATTTGTATTATTATTATTACTGTTATTTTTTGTTTGTTTGTTTGTTTTGATGTTTCTATGAGTGAGAAAAAATTCTTTTATTTGGGGAAATGTGTGAAATGCGAACCGAAAAATGATAATGCTCGGAGAACAAACAATTGAAAAGAGGAAAATAAATAAAAGAAACATTGAAATGAATAGACAAAAGTTCAGATAAATAATAAAGTTCTTTAAAAAATTATAGAGGAAATAAATCAAAAATTAATAATATAAAATATAAAACTGAATTTGTTTCTTATAGGAGACTTAAAAACTTGAAAAATTTCCTTCAAATTTCCGTTCAAACATTCCACTTGAAGTCTCTCTCTGCTGGAGAAGGCCTTTCAAAATATATTTTCAAATAAAGACGGACCTTCTTAAGACAGTATAAACTGTCTCCTTATTGTTGGACTAAATTTTTTTGTCCAATTCGTTAGAACAAAAGGATATTTGATGCAGATCGGTTGAATAATTTTCTCAGCTGACAATTTTGTTCCCTCAAAGGAATGTGTTAAAAGAAAAAGTAAAAAATATTTGATTAAATTAGTTCCTCAAGGAACATTCAGGCTCTATGCTCCATTTAGGAGAAACGACAGACATCTTCATTATCAAAGAACATCATTCCAACCTGATTTTATCAATTGTTATTTTAAGAAGAGATTTGAAGAATTATCAATTGGACGTTCAGATTTTTTTTTCGAATTTTTTTTAAAGAAAAAATCTGCATGAGGTGAAAATTTAATGGCAACAATATTGAAATAATATTCTCAGAAGAACTTCAATATCTGTTCTTGAATATGTTAAGTGTAATAACAGAATTTTTAAACAATTTTAAAAGAAAAGCTTTCCATTCTTTTGTGATCCTAAAATCGCCTTTTCTCGTTCCACCTGGCTTGTGGAACTGCCTTCAGGATATAGGTAATCGTACATACGATTATTCGGACCAATTAATGAACAGATATATAGAGCTTATTTCACGTAATTCAAGCAATTAAAAACAAGCCTTAAAAGTGCTTTGAATACAAACAAAATCAACAAAAAACTAAATGAATGCACAGAAGCAAATAAACGCAAAAATCCTCTCAAAGAACAAACAAATAAATAAATAAAAACTAAATAAATAAAAACAATTATAAATTACTCCTCAAAACAAGCAAACCAAAAAGCAATTGCGTCTTAAGCAAACAACCTTAAACAAAACAAAAACATAAAATAAACCAAATCAGATTTAAATTTAATAAGGCCTTAAAACATACTAACAACAACAAAAACAAAATGAAAACAACAACAGTAGAGGCGGATAATGAAATTTTAACAAAATTCCATTAGAAGAAAATCGAAATTTTCTGCAATCAACGTTTCAATCTTATTGACCTTCTATCAATTCCCACTTCCTTCTGAAGGGGCTGGCTGGCTGCGCACCTTTAAAGAAGAATATATACAAATAAAAAATAAAAAAAATTTTTTTTTAAATACGAATCAAAATTTGAGTGTCCGCCTGACCAAGAACACTGCTGAGCCGTTCAGCTCATTCGTTGAGTGTTTCCGTTTCCGCATTATCGTCCTTCTGCAATTTTCTATTAATAAGCGTTTTCAGACAAACCGATTGACGTTCGGGCAGACGTTCGTATAGACAGTTGGACAGATTGGCAGTCGAACGTTTAGACTCACATATGAATGTGCCAACCTACCGCCACCCACCCATAACACACTACCCACAACCACTTCCACCCCATCCGACGTTCGTTGTGAATTTTGTCGTCTGCTCTATGTTCATTCACTCATCCATCCATCCATCCATCCATCCATCCAGCTATCCATCGTTCTCTATTGTATGACATTTGATTTATTTGACGTGTGTGTTTTTGATGGAGGCATAACACGGAAAGTGACACGTTGTGGTCTTTAAATTTTCTGCTCCCGCTGTTGTCGTTGTCGTCGTCGTCGTCGTTTGCTGCTGTTGTTTTAATTGTTGTTGTTATAATTATTGTTTTTGTTGCTATTGCAGATTCGGAAAGTCCAAATATCATTGAAAGATCAAAAAGAAAAACGTCATTGCCGCGGTCGCTTATCATCGAGAGGAAAAAAATAGCAGTAAAAGAATGGCAAAAAACTAAATAAAAACAAAGAGAAATTTTATTCAAATTAATATGTTTGCCTAGAAAACATATTCAAAAAATTATCGAAAGAACCTTTCAAATATATTTGAAGACGAAAAAAAGAAACTAAAAAACAACTGCAAAGGGGCATTGAGGAAGCAAACAAAAATATAAGGCATACGCAAGGGCCCCCGCTTGGGCGCCGGTTACTCATGTTATCAATGTGTGCGTGTGCTTGCGCCTGTTCTTCTTCCTGTGCTTGTGCCTCTGCATCTGCCTCTGCCCCTGCCTGTGCGAGTGCGTGTGCGTTTTGTGCGTACAACGGTTGGGACAACAACTTGTAAGCATCGCTGCGGCGAACACGAGCACGCCACCGTCTGCTGTTTAACTTTGTGGAGCTCCAAGCTCGAAGCTGCATAAAAACATTTCGAAGTTTGTTTTGATTCATCTCGTTCTTCGGTCTCGGTCGGTGCGTGCCGGCTGGCTTTATGTGCGTGTGTGGGGTCGTCGTCCATGTAACAACTATTACACCCACCCACCACCACCACCACCACCAACGCATACGCATCCGCATAACTTGAGGCCTAACGTTCTCCACTCGTAAACTGTTTTTGTTTGGCTTCCGTTCGATTGTTTGTACGCAAAAGCGAAGAAGGAACATTTTACGCGCCAAAAATGATGCTGCACGAGGCGGTTATGCTGGAAATCTATCGGCAGGCTTTGAACGCAAGGTGATATATTTTTTTTTACGTTTTTTGGAACACCTATAGAAAGATAGTCGATGACACTTTTAAAATATTTCAAATTTAATTCAATGACATCCCCCATTCCCTTATGATTTTGAGTCCATTCCGAAGGAGTGTTCAGCCAAATACATATTTCCCAATAATTACTTAGAAGAAAATTTTGAACAAATCATTTATTGTCCATTTGCAACTTTCTTATCATCTTCCTCTTTTATTTGCATTCTTCTCTCCCATTTTCTTTGCGCCTGAAGTGAGCTCACCAGTCCGCGTTGTCATTCGCGCGAGTCAAATGGTTCGGGCGCGGCTGGCGAAGGACGTTGTCCATCGAACGATTCGCATTGCTCGGCCAATGATTTTACACCGGCCGGAACACCCATACCCAGCACACCACCTGTGGGATTGCCGTTGCAAGCAACGCTGGCACCAGCCGCAGCGGCTGCTCTACTGCCCCCGCAATCCGCGGCGATGGCAGCTTATTTGAATGCAGCAGCTGCAGCAGCCCAACAGAATCACTTGCTGCTAACAAATCCATTGGCGGCGGCAGCTTCGTTTGTACAGCAAGCAACACAGGCACAACATCCAACACACGATGCCAAGGGCTCACCGTCAGCAGGATCGCCGAGAATTTTAGATGCTCCAGCTCTAGACTTTAGCACCAAAAATAGTGGACGAATGTCACGGACGGGCAGCAGTGTTTCCGACGACGACGACGACGACGATGATGATGATGATGGCTCGGATGAAATGAAGAAGAGAAGACGCGATGAAGATGGGTCTGGCGGTGGTCAAGAAATCACTTGCGATGATATGAACGCTCCATTGGATCTGTCCCTGGGCACAAGTCGAAAGCGTCAGTCCGAAGATGATGAAGTTCCTCCCCCACCTGCCATGCGTAAGACACCGCGGCCAAGCGATTATAAACCACTTGCTCCCACTGCATGGGTGCCACCTATTAACCCGTATTTGGCTGCTGCTGCGGCCGCTAGCTTATCTCCGAAAAATGCTGGACTAGACTGCTGGACTGGCGGTAGTGTTAGTGGCGGTGCTGGTGGTAAGCAGCAAAAATACGCGCCAAATGAAGCAACCAAAGCATTAGAAAAAATGACTGAAATGACTAGGCTAAGTGCTGCTGTCGGTATGGCTGCGTCCACAGACGGACTGAGAAACGGATCGCAGGCTTCAAGTGCACCGACGACAACAGCGACAGCGAGCTCAAACGGTCGGCACAGTGCCTGGCAGTCGCATTGGCTAACCAAAGGTGCTGATGCAGTCAAAGATGTCTTCAAATGCGTTTGGTGCAAGCAAAGTTTTCCGACCCTTGCCTCGCTCACGCTGCACATGAAGGAAACACAGCACTGCGGTGTGAATGTGCCCGCAGCTGTGGCCGCTGGCTCAATAAATTCCAATGCCAATTCCAATGCCGGCTCCCATAGCATATCAACGACATCACATCACGGTTCACGTCACTCAAACACGCACGGTTCAAATGGTGGCAACAGCGGCAGCGGTGGCGGCGGCGGAGGCGGTAGTGGAATTAGCACGTCGTCATCCAGTGCTGCAACGACTACGACGACGTCCAACAATAGCAAATCTGATCTCAACTTATTAATCAAAGAAACGATGCCGTTGCCACGCAAACTGGTGCGGGGCCAGGATGTTTGGCTGGGCAAGGGGGCCGAACAGACGCGCCAGATACTCAAGTGTATGTGGTGCGGCCAAAGTTTCCGATCGCTGGCCGAGATGACGAGTCACATGCAAGAGACGCAGCACTACACGAACATTATCTCGCAAGAGCAGATCATTTCGTGGAAATCTTCCGACGAAAAGTCGTCGTCAAACGTTTCGGCCAGTGGCCTGGCTGGATCATCTTCGCTTGGTGTCAATGCCGCTTCTGGGGCTACTTCTGCCTCCGCTGCAGCAGTCAATACAGCCGTCAGCGCTGTCTTGACATGCAAGGTCTGCGATCAGGCATTCCCAACACTCAAGGAGCTCAGTAATCACATGATCAAAAATTCGCACTACAAGGAGCACATGATTCGTGCCGGTGCAGGTGGAGCAGCAGGAGCAGCAGCAGGAGCAGGTAGCCTGGAGTGCGGCATGCCACCAAACAATACGTCCCCCAATTCGAATGCATCACGCCGCGGCGGAGGACGGCAATTGCGTGGCGAGAAACGTAAGAAGTCGCTGCCCGTGCGAAAGCTGCTCGAAATCGAGCGTGCCCAGCATGACTACAAACTGGGCAACAGTAGCTTGGAGAGCGCGTTGAAGCCGCTGCGCGACTTTGCCGCATCCACGAAGATAACATGCGAGAAATGCGGCGATAAAATCGAGACAGCGCTCTTCGTCGATCACATTCGCCAGTGTCTTGGCGGGCACATACCCATGTCACCGCGACACAGCAGCGGCAGCAACATAATCAACAATAACAACAACAATAACAGCACTGCTATTAACAACAATAACCACAGCTTGAAGAGATCCCACGAGGAGCACCATCATCATCAAGGCAGCCCACAAACACCACAGAGCAATCAAAGCGATGGACGAAAGACTGCCGATATGGAAATGACATCGCCCTTAACGGCTGCCTCGTCGCGCTCCGAAATACTATGCCCGTTGCCGAAAGATGGCGATAAGCCGACAAGCTCCTCAACACCATCGGTATTGAACGCAATCGAGCAACTGATCGAGAAGAGCTTCGACACAAGGATGCGAGGCAATAATAATAATAATAGTAGTAGTTCCTACGGTCAAAGCGGCTCGGGCAGCAAGCCATCTACACCGCTCGGCTCGAGTATTTTGAAGCGACTTGGAATCGATGATAATGTTGATTACACCAAACCATTGATGGAATCGCAGGCAATGCATTTTCTGCGTTCCTATTCCAGCTTTTCGGCACCACGCGATCGCAGTGCCAGCGAATCGAGCTCCATATCGGAGCGTTGCAGCAGCCGCCTAGAATCTTCGGTGACACCTGAACGATGCAATAACAACGATCGCTCAAGGCAGCCAACTCCACGATTGATGACGCCGGAGAAGCCCACAATTCCGCCGGCTCTAGCTGCAGCTGTAGCTCTAGGCGGAGACGCAGAGGAGCAGAAAATCAAATCTGAGCCCGACGTCGACTGCACCGATGGGCAAGATCAAGTCGGCGCCGAACCTAAGACGGAGATCAAAGCTGAACAATTTAATCCCTCTCCGCAGACGCAAAAAATTTCGGTTAAAAAAGAGTTCAACATGAACAGCGAGCCCGATGAACAAAACGATACAACTCTGTCGAATGCCATCAGTCCTAGTCCACCCAGTGAAGGTTCTCTCACACCAAAGTCAACAACATCCTCGCAAGCCACCAAAACACCAATCGGTTCAACAGTTGTTGCCAACAGTCTCAATGCTCTCTCTTCCATGTTCGATAATCTAAATAACGGAAGCAGTCTTAACAACACAGAAGCCAACAACAACAACAACAACAACAATAGTCATGCGACTGGTGGCAAGAAACCATCAGCCAATCCATTGGCTGCACTTCAGAAGCTCTGCGAAAATACAACCGATCCACCAGCCGCCAATACGCGCAGCAGCAACTCGGCAACATTGGGCGGCAGCAGCAGCACTGTCCCGGGTCCGAATGGCAACTCGCTTGGCAATATGGTGGCATTCAGTTGGGCCTGCAATGATGGCGTTATGTCATCGCCAGATGCATTAATCAAGTGTTCCTATTGTGATTTGCCGTTCAGCTCCAAGGGCGCGTACAGGCATCATCTCTCCAAGGTGCATTTCATCAAGGACGACAGCGTGGAGCGCAACAGTCTGAAGTCACCAGGCTCAATGGCAGCTTCACCGAAATCCTTACCCGCATCATCACCAAAGCGTTGCAACTCAAAGAGTCCAATCACCCAGCGACAGAGCGTTTCACCAGCTGCAAGCGTTGGAAGTGTACCGATGACCACCCCAACCATTAATCCCTACGATGAGAGTCCTCAGTCGAAGTTCTTAAAGTACACCGAACTGGCCAAGCAGCTATCATCGAAGAATGTCTAAAAAATTCATGTTCGGTAAGGAACTTTTTTTTCCTTCTTTCTTTCGAATTCACAAGAGAAAAATCTCATAAAAATGAGAGCGAACAAAATTCTCTTTTGATCAAAGCACGAACACTCTTAACTTAAGCCAAAACTCTCTTTGAAAATTAGAAAGAACAAAAGAGTGATAATTTCTCTTTCATCCTCTGTCACTCTCTCTCTCTCTCTCTCTCTCTCTCTCTCTCTGTTCTCCGATTTTGAAGAGCATAATATCAGGGGGCAATATTCCGTTCTGCGTGCTCCCCTCTTTCCAGATATTCAGGGGAAATTTAACGCGCTCCCTTCACGCTCGATTCGAACATGTTTGACCAGCCGCTGTTGCTGTTCCGAAGCATCCATATACATATCTCAATCATTCCGATACGAATTTCAATGCTCTTATCTCTTTCTTTCATGCACGAACGAAGAGCAGGCGAAACGAGTTCTCGTATTGGAAAACAATTGCTATTGTGTGTTGTTTTTGTTGTGCTCGCGGTAGCTTTGTATTCTATGCATAGACGATTTGATGAACTACTGTCTGTCAAGTAGTGTGCGAAAGGGATGTCAATATGGGCAATTTGACGAAATGCTGAGTTTAAAATGCGCACACAAACGTTCACGTACACTGAACCAGCCTGTGTGGGTGCGTGTGTGTGGGAATTCATCTCGAAGCGAATGACAAGCGAAGGCAATAAAACGCAAAGCAAACAAAAAGGGGGTGGGCTATACAGCATCGTACATTGCATTTGCAAACACAAAACCTGTATTTTAAGCTGCTTTTGTGTTGCTCAAAAAGCGAAGAAATATACTCATTTCGAGTGATTTTGGGCTTTCAATGTACGCATTGCTTTGGAGTGAAATCGTTTTTCAACTATAGACCTGATAAGTTTGAAAAAAACTTGTAGATAAATTAGGTAAAATAATGTCCTAAAATCCCTTTTTAAAAAACCACTCTAAAAATTTTATTGTTGTTGCTTTTCTTACAAAAAGAACAGGTCAATTTCGCATTAAAAGGTAATTTTAGATACTCAAAAGGGGTCATATTTCTGTCCGAACCGAAGGACAACAAATTAAATCGTAATTTTTAAATCAGAGACGATTTCCACATATAACCCTAAGAGATCAGCAGGTCCGTAAAGAGAAATAAGGGGCCCGGGGGAAAAAAGTTCCATGCCAATGTTATGCTGGGGTTGGAAAAAGTTCCTCAACAATTCCTTCAGAAAGCCCGGCCCGGGGAAAAACTCCCCTTTTCCTCCCCGATCTCTACAGGCCTGGAGATCGGCTTTCCGATGGCTAAAGGCAATGGGTTCAAACCGAAATGCGAAAATCCAAAAACGAAATGCGAAGAATCATTTTAGCAGCTAAAGAATACCTAAAGTTTCATCATGTCTAAAACACCTCCTGATATAATTTTCTTTGTACCCGCCCGGTTTAAGATATTTCGTGAGCTCTTTCAAAAAATTTGGGAGCTTTTTAGCTTTCTATACAATTAAACGTCCTCACGATTGCGATTTTGGCATGGCCGCAGTGTGGCTAGATTATCATTGTTGATAGCCTAACATTAGGCTTCGTTTTTTTTTTCACCGCAAAACAATACCAAAAAAAAATTGTTTAAAAACATTTCGAAATTTAATACTTATTAAGAAAGAGCGGGAGAGGGATTTCTTGATGGGGCCTTGAACAAGAGGTTCAGTGGTAAGACCAAGTAAACTTGAATATCCAGCCATGAGTCTTAATGTTCTTTAATCTTAAACTAACAAAAAAAAAAAAAAAAAAAAAAAAAAAAAAAAAAAAAAACAGCCCTAACCCCTAATCATAGCCTGGATACAACCTTGTTAACAAGAATTTCGAGATTAATTGGAAAGTGATAATAGAGGAACATTTCCTTAGATAAGAGCAGAGGAGGATTAGGGTTAACTACAGGGAGTTTTCTCGTCGACTTCAAACTGTAAGTTCGTAACGTGCCAAAAATGTGTCCCATAAGAACACAGAAAAAACAAACTTAAAGCTTTGGTCATTACTTCACATGAGAAGTGCTTTTTACAACAAATAAAAGAAAAATGCCAACAAAAACCAAACAGAAAAAATGTATACGTAAAATGAAAACTTTAACCTCAAATCGAAGCAAAAAATTATATATATATATACTTATGCATAGATACATAAATATATCATAAATTTAATTAATTTAAAATGTATTGCAAATGTCTTTTGAAACTATAGCAGAGCAATAAATAAAAAAGAAAGAACGTTAACCCTTGATTGCATGCAAAATATTCGCAGCTTTTGAAACGAAGTATACTACAAAAACGAAAACGAAGAAGAAAAAACAAAACAATTGACTTTCGCCTTCTAATCTTGTAGAAACGAAAAATGAAAGTTTTAACTTTGAAATTTCCCAAATAAATAAATGTATATAGGAATAAATTGAAAAATAATAATAATTACGTAGAACTAGATTAGAAATATTACTGTGAAATAAACCATTCCCAACTTGAAATCAAAAGAAATCTTAATAACAAAAAACGCAACTAAGTATACGAGCAATGAGCATTTGAAAAGAAATCCAAAAAAAAAAAAAAAAAAAAACATTATTTATTAAAAAATAAAAACATATTTAAAATATATATATATGTAAGTATATTTAAATTTTATGTAGCAATTATGTACTTACATATTTACAAAGCCATCTCAATGGGCACTGGAAACAATCTCCGCTGCTGGGATTCAAAGTTAAATGAATCAAATCAAAAAATCCATTTACATGTGAAGAAAAGAGCAAGAAGAAAATTATACCTAATAATGAAGAAAATAAAAAATTAATTAAAAATAAAGGAAAAATGTTTAACATAAGAAGTTCACTTAATTTCGTTTTGTGATATTATTTTTTAAAACTTTTAACTAGTTAATAATATAAATGGAATGCAAAAAGATTTAATTGTAATTTGAAACTTAAGATTATCTGTACTTAATCCGAGTAGTTACCTTCCTTTACCTATTGAAATACCTAAACATATGTATGTATTTATGTATTTATCAATCAAAAATACACACTTTATTTAATAATTTAATATACATATATGTATAAAGAGATATATGATATGCATACATATATTAAGATGTGTTTTAAAGGGAACTCCAAGAAATAACGTTTAAAAAATATATAAAAATAAAAATAAAACTGAATCCAAGTGAAAAATGAATTATGAAAAATCTCGTGTTTTCATTGTCGATCGGACTGTGCTCTGAAAGCAGTTCGGGTATTAACTTCGGTTTGGGAATTAGAAACATACAAATTACCTACAGTCGAAAATCTCTGTAATGAACTCCTCTAAATCGAAGCGCCTGAAGGTCCTTTCGCTAAGTTTTTAGTGACTGTTTTTCTCCTTATAACTACAGTCGAATCTGGATATAGTGACTTAATTTTTGCACGTCCCGTTCATTGTATCCAGATTGTTCGTATTAGCGAGATTGAATGTTTTGTTCATTATTTACAGGCCCGTAGAGAGAAATTTGGGGCTAGGGGGATTTTTTTCTGGGGTACCCTCACAAAAATATGCGACCAAAACAAAAACAAAAGTCCCATGTCAATTAAGAACGGGCCCGGAGGAAATTCCCCCTCTTTTACCCCTCTCTCTGCAACTAAAAAGCGTTCAATATTCCGAGCTGTTCATTATTTCAGGGATTCGTTATGTCCAGATTCGACTGTACTATATGCAATTCTCTCTGTAACGAATTTTTTTTTTTCCCGGTTCATTGCAATTCGTTATGGAGAGTTTCAAGTGCAATATAAAATTGTACTGAACATTCTGGGCTAATTG
This sequence comes from Chlorops oryzae, assembly GCA_020466095.1. Lineage (NCBI taxonomy): Eukaryota > Metazoa > Arthropoda > Insecta > Diptera > Chloropidae > Chlorops > Chlorops oryzae. Next base: position 94,498,001 of record CM035807.1, on the reverse strand, counting down.
TGTGAGCTATTGGTCAACCAGCGAAGAACTACAGACTGCGTGCCTAGAGACCAGGAACTATTTTGGGGTCGGCTTAGCAAAAAAAAAAAAAGTCGTTAGCCGAAAGAAAAATTATCAAGATTTCGGGTGGGTTGGACGTTTAGACCTCCCTGACTGTGAGCCTGATTGGAGCTTAAATTCAATGAAATTAATATGGTTGTCGATACGGTCAAACTGAAAGATTTTGATTCCAAAAATAGAACAGAAACTCTCCACAAAGGTGAATAATAATCGAATATGAACGATAAAAGATTATTCAATCGAAAGCGCCGCCCTTTAGGGTACTTGAAATGTCGACGAGTAAAATACAAAGGATATTTCATTTATCGGACTTGACTAATCTTGAAATCGTCGCCTATGATTTCAAAATTGTATTTTCTTCTCGCGACTGCGAATTGAATTCCAGCTGCATTAACATTCACTTCAAGGTCATTGGAACACTTTCCATATTACTTTTCCGGAATTCGGAGTGAGCTCGGAGCAAATTCAGATTGAACTTCGATTGAATTCGGAGTGAATTATGAGTGAATTCTGAGTAAGTTCGGAGTGAATTCTCAGTGAAGTGGAGAAAATTCCAACTAAAGTCGAATTGAATTCGGAGTATATTCGGAATGAATTCAGAGTAAATTCTAAGTAAAATTTTAGTAAATTCGAAGGAAATTTGGAATGCATTAGCAGTAAATTCGGAACGAATTCGGAGTGAATTCGGAATGAATTTGAATTGAATTCTGAGTGAGCTCTGAGTGAATTCGGAATGAATTCTGAGTGATTCCGGAGTTAATTTGGAGCGGATTCGAAATCTATTCGGAGTAAATTCAGAGCGGATACGGCCCAGCGGAAAATTATCTCCTGCATGACAATGTCATCAGTGATATCATCGATGACATATAGATGACATTGTCATGCATGTCATCTTGGATGACATGTCATCGTGGATGGATGCTGTTCACGTGCTTGAATCTCATTGGCTATTGAAATTTAAATAAGGTTTTAGCGTCAGTTGAACGTTAGCTTGAAGTGGCGTAGATGATGAGTGCTCGACTCACAATCCGAAGAGCGCGGGTTCGATCCCTGGCTGACGCGAACAAAAATTGTTAAAAATAGATTTTTAAAAATTGCGAAATATCCAAAGAGAGGACACAGAAGAGAAGTTATCAAACTGGTTTCTATAAATTGACATTTAGAGAGAAAAGAGCAACGTGCTGCTCTCAAATGCTTTTTCGCCATCGCACCCCCTAGCATGACATTGTCACCGCTGAATTCCCTGTCAGCTTCTGTGTAAATGTCATACAAAGTGTCACCGGAAATAGCATGCATTCCGGCTCCGAAGTCACTAGGACATAATCGGGGATGTCCGCGGGACATTTCCCGCTGGGAGAGTGAATTCAGAATTTTTGGCTAAATTGGGAACAAATACTAAGAAATTTGAAATAAAAACCAATTGATGGCTGCCCTAAACGAAGATAAGGTTTTATTCTACGGTAAGCTTTGATCGAAAATGTTGACCCAAAGACTTCCATATTTTCAAACACAATCGCAAATGAGAATCGTTCTTAAAACAATTTAACGGAGATGAACCAAAATAAATTTCATTGGAAAAATTTCGTACAATTTATTTTTCTCAATAAAATCGCTTATCCATCAAAACGGATTTCTCAAATACCTCTACGTGTACCATATGTCCTTTCTTCAACATTAATCTTAATGCGTATGCGTGTGCCTGCGCGTGTGGGTGTGTGCGGATAACGGTAAGGCCATTTCCGTGCATTTTGGGCATGATTTGCCTAAACATGCACATCATCTTGTAAACTAATATGCGAGTCTAATAAACGAGTTAATTAAACCTGAATTATGGCCGTGTAAGTGGCGAAACATTATAAATGCGAAGTGTATCACTGATTTATAGCCAACAAAGGGATTCAACCGAACGAACCGTACACACACAGAAACGAAACATTCTCGAGCAAAAGATGCGAAGGAACCTACTCTACTTACAAACGTATGTACAATGTACATGCATGAGTAAGCGAGAAGGATACAAATACTTTCATGCGTAGATATGCTTTGATTTAGTACGAGCTTCTGAATTAGGGACGAGAACCAAGCAGAGGAAAAAAAGGAACAAAACAAACCAGAACAGAACAGAACAGAACAAGAGAAAGTGCTCTAAAGGAATCGAAGCTTTTTTGCTTTTCTAAGGTGAAAAGGTAACATGTGAGTTGGCATTAAATAAATAAAGATGGATATTTTGAATTATTTTCTTTTTAGATTAGAAGGCCTTGCCACCATTCTAACATGAATTGGAAACTGCCTTAAAAAACCATATGTATTGATAGAAAATATGCAACAGTCGAAAGCCATCGGAGAATGTCTCAAAATTGAATCTTGATATTATTGTACGTAAACGAAAAGCAGAGAAAGAGAGAGAGAGAAAAGAGAGAGAAGAGAGAGAGAGAGAGTGTGTGGGAGGCAGACGTTTCATGTCTTCATGGAAGCCGCAAAGTAAAACAAACGAAAATTATTTTCGCCTGGTTTGGAGGAAGTCTTTGCTGCCCAGTGTAATTGTGAGCTCATTGTCGATTTATTCGCCTTAATCTTTACATTTGGCGCTTTTATCCGAAGGTTTCCGCTTTTTCTTCTTCTACGCCTTCCATATTAAACATAAATATCATTTATTTATTTCGTTTTTTGCTGTTCCTGTCGTATTAAAAAGTTATAGCCATATCCATGCATTCATCGCCGCCACCCACTTTAGAGCGCCTTGAACCAGTTTTTTCAATTTTTTAAAATTTTTGGTTTTTTGTTTTTGCCATACGTCGACTTCATATTCATCTTCGCTTAATGAGATACAAACACATAAATTCTCGAATGTGTCATGTATCGCACATTTACGTCCTTTGATAAGACAAAAACTCTTTCACACACACGCACACACAAAAACACACACACATGAATATTCAGTAACAAAATGGCGCATTTGGAGTCGTCGTTAGCAGACGTGAACGTGAACGCCCGAAGCGCTGACGGCAAAATCAAATTTATTTACCAAAATGTCATATGGCAGCGAAGTCGATGGAGAAATGTCGTTGGAGAGGAAAAACTTTAGAGTGAAAACCTGAGAGCAAAGGTTCTCGAAACTCGAGTGGGCCGAGAGACAACATGTCGGAAATTTTCCTGGCAAGCGCTAATGAAACGTATTTTAAATAGCGAATGTATACATATGTATGTGTTGTTGTCTTCCTCGTTCAATGGAATGACAGGAGATGGTGTCGTTCTGTTTCGTTATTATTTTCTTCCTTTCCATTTTTCCTCTTATCGTTTCGAAAAGTTCAATGATTTGGGGTTTCTCAAAGGGTTGATTTGAACGCTCGAGGGTTTCGAAATATGTCATACCTTTATTGAAATTTATAGAACGATTCGAGTTTAAATTTAATGATGCTATCAGAAAATATTTAACGATATCATTCAAAAGAAAGTTGGAAGCATATACTCGTACAAGAACATACAGTAGGATCTGTGCAATAAGCCTTCAAAAATATACTCTTACGAAATGATCATCCTTAGACCCGTTGTTAGCTGTTTATGATAAGGCTATCGGTATAAATAACAGTGCCCCACACAGGTGGTGTTTTGTGAGCCTAAAGCCCCTACGAAATGCGAGGCACCAAAAAGGAACTCAAGAAAATACTCTGTTGTTTTGCCTAAAACCGCTCTCGAAATTAATTTTATGCGTACGCTTCCGACAAATAATATTCAATAATTTACCGAAAACAAATAATGAAAAACAACGAAAGCCTTAGGGAAGTATACATTGGTATTTGAACATCCAGGATCAAAGATCAATGGAACGCCAGAAAATAAAACTAGATAGACACATACCATCAGCGGAGTATTAATATCATTAGGACTAAATAAAGGACATATCCCAAATAGAAAAAAAAAAATGGAGAGACGTAGACGAGGAAAGTGGTCCATTACCTAAATCGGGACTTAAGGCGCTACCAAGGAAAAGAAACAAAAATGTGCTTTTACACAAAAGTTAATCCCCTTTTTAGGTCTTCATGAGGGGTTAAAAAAAAGCCTTTCATGAGAATGGCGTTGATTAGAGTAAATAGCAGCCTGCTTTAAGATTTTCACTAAAAAAATTGATATATTTTTCATTTATTAACGTAAAGACATTTGTAAAAAATACCCTTACTAAAATGACTTAAGTACCAATAGAGTCTAGCAACATTAATATCAACATTTAATGTATCAGAAAGCTCATTTCGATAGAATATGTTTTAGATCAGATGATGAAGAATAATGTTAATAGTTATACAAAGAGATAATCTCTGAAATGTATCCATGGAATAAAGTTGTTATAGTCTAAAATTTGATTATTGATTGCACATAATTATAGCTCTAGAATCAGTTTGAAAATTTAGTCTAAATTAGTCCAATATAACCAAGCGTTAGATCAATTAATTTTATTTTTGAAATCTAGAATTAGATGCATTTGCACATCAAACGAGGAATATTTAGTATATTGAAGACAACTTCATATGAATTAATTTTGTTTTCAGAAAAATCTGATTTCTGTTAAAAGGATATAGCATTTTATTCCTGTAAAACTTATTTGACGTGAGTACCTGTTCCTTAAAACAGTTTTTTTCAAATAACACCTAAAATTTTACGCTTGGGCCATGGAAACATTTATTTTAGTTTAGATTGAGAGGTAAACATCTTGGATTCGGTTTCTAGTTAAAAATGGTGAGTTTTGAGATTTTCCATTTGACTTCCATTGTAGCAGTATTCCAAAAACAATTAGCGACACTGAAAAGGTTACAACTGAATTCCCGATTTGTGAACGCATAGATTGCTATCACTGCGACATCGGTATTAAAAGCTATTTTTTAATGTCCGCCAGAAAATATAAAAAAACCGCCTAGCATACCTTAGTGGAACTCCAGCAAGGATAGAGGCAGTCTGATAATTTACATTTAGAGGACGTAAAAGAAACGTGAAAAAAATTTTTATAATTAATTAAATATTTGGGATATTAATTAATTAGTTTGTAAATAAGCCATTGTCCAAAGAGTCCAAAGCTTTCGATGTCAACAGTGCGATTGAAGTGATTTTTTCTGACTAATTGCTTTATATGATTACATAATGCGTTTTACTTGATAAGTTTGCTAAATGGCCTGAAGCCGAAAATTTCATCTTTAGGATTTATCAGTTAAAAATCCAACTTTGAAATCTTATTTTCAAAATTAAGTGAGCAAGAAGACATAGTCTGTACTCTCTAGCTTAATCTTTTGTCATGTAATAAGAAAATTATTGCAGTTTCAGCTTTGAAAGTATTGCATTTTAACAAGAGTTAATATAAAATTAGGTATTTTCATATTCAGTGTTTGAAATTACCCTCTAAAATTTAGTAGCCGAAAGACGTCTCCATACATCTCCATACATGATCCTTAGTTAAGAATTAATTCTTTAAAAAATTATTAATTTTTCCAGCAAACATTTGAAGTTATATGTAGGTATATGAGTCATTTATGAGTCGTAATTCAGCCTCAATATCAGTTCTTTTAGGATTCAGAAACATACGAGCTTCTCTTCTTTCGAGAATTACAGACTGATCTGACTACTTTGGTTTTGTTTTGTAAGCATTTCGCAAATATATCGAACTCATTTCGGACTCTTTTTCAGACTCAACAACCACAGAACTTCGAATATGTTTTCTGAATTTATAATAATCAAAATGTTATGTTGCCTAACTCAAGGCGACAGGAAAGTTTGAAAATTATAAAAATTATAATAAAAACTAAAAAATTATTTAAAATAATAAAATAATAATAAAAAATAAAATAAAATATTAATAAATAATAAAAATAAAAATTAAGAAAAAATCCATTCACGACTCGAAGTGCCTCAGAGGCACTTTTCGGAATACATACGTATACTTGTATCATTCACTCTTTAAGTAATAGTAAAGTTTTAATGCAATCACATTCTAACGAAATTCCAAATAAATAATCTTTATAAAAAAAAACTCCATAATCGATTGCCATTTGGATTGCCAAAAATTATGGGAACCTTCAGAAGCAAATTTCAAATATCGTAACGAGAACACAATCGAATCACACATCGAGAGAACTCATGAATTTCGCGGGGAATTCTAGCTTTCTGTGACATTTGAGTAAAGAATTCGACTCCGGGCCGATGTTCGCTACATATCCCGATGGCATGAATAAAGAAAAGTGTAATAAAATTTGATTTATTGTAGACAAGATTCGAACAGGATGCCCGAAAACACACACAAACTCGGAGCGTCAGCGTCACCATATAAGAATTAGTTTTAACATTCCAGGCATTAGTGTGTGTGCACGTGTGCGTGTGTGTTTTGGGTAAATGTGTGTTGGCGGATGGCACTTTTGCTTTGCTTTGCTTAACACGGTTACTGTCCTTTTGTGCAAGAAGCATATTTCATATGGCAATGACGGCGAGAGCGAATGACTCGAATGAACGAACGTTTGGCAAATGAAGCGAAAGATTTTACGCCTTTTCGTGTGCACTCACACACACACACACACATACAGAATCGCACATCAAAGCTCACAAACATATCCATGCACGTGTACGTGAAAGTATGTATGTATAGAAATAAGGACATATTACGCCTTAGACGTGTCGCTATTGCTGTCGTTGTCGTTGTCGGTGCCGCTTTCGCCGTTCGGGTGTTTTGTCTATGCTTTGTTTTCCTGCCGCCCACGCAGCCAACGTTGCAGAAAAAGGATCATATTATGCACCCAGCTCCTGTTTCTTGCATCTCACCCTATGAAACAATACCTTACGAAAACTTCTTGATAAATATATACTTGTAATGTGTATATGCATACATATATATATTATATATATATGTGTGCGCGGGCCTGTAGATCTGAGAAGTTAACGCTTCTTTCGAGCCATGCATCATCCACTCATTGCTCCTGTCTGTATCATCCATCGCTGGTGGTGCCTCCCTTCCCTCCGCCCATTATGTTTGACACTTTCCCAAAACTTTCTGCTTCACACTGCAGGCGTTTTTATCCACGATTTGATGCTCTGATATGTCAATGTAGTTGCTTAAATATTCCTGCAAATGTGTTTGCCCGTACATATACATGTGTGTGTGTGTGTGTGTGTGCAAAAGTTTCTCATACGATTTCGTTCGAAGTTTGTTTGGAGCTTTCCGTGAGCATTTATTATGCGATTCCAAACGCGTTAGGCGCGCAATTAGCTCTGATTTCAGTCTCTCTCAGCCCTTTCCCCGATTCAAGAACACGATCCTGGAGGTTGGTGTTTCAGGACAGTGGTTTGAATTACAATCCAGTCGTTTATTTTATTGCAAAAATATATTTTTATTTTTTCTACAATTTCTTCACGTAATCAGTATCAATGATCTTTCTCTTTGCAAAGCATAAAGGACTAACATAGCCTTTACTTAAACATGATCTTATTTTATATGCAAAGATCAAATGATGTCTAAAGGATTATGAGATCTATCTCTTCGAATACAAGCAGATTATGCTGAACATTCCTTCCGTGTAAGGCGCTGAGAAACTTGGCTCATAACTCTTTGGCCTGAAGCTTTTGTTTTACAATTCCAACGAATTGACTTGGGCTTTTTTGTACCTTTTGTTGTTGTTGTTGTTGTTGTTGTATTTTTTTGTTTTGGTTTCGACAACGTTAGACAGCCGAAGAGGAAATCACAATACGAAAGTTCCACGTGCAACAAACGCACTCACGCCCACACGTACTCCCACTTAGGCACACACACCGAAACGCACATACATTCACTCACAGAGTCACTCGGAGTTGAATACTGTGTCGCAGATATTTTATGATGGCGGCAAATGTCGGTGTCGGTGTCGGTGCATTCAGGTGAAATATAGAACTCCGCTTCTTGGGCTGTCCTTGTGCGCAATTCCTTCGTTTCGTATGAAGGATACACCAGCATCTTTGCGTCGCTTAGACGGTCGGGCGAAAGGGGTAGCGCATTGCTGGGATGGATTGTTTGGCTGGTGGAAGCCGTATTGCTGTTGTATCCAGTGGGTGGATGTTTTATACGAGTGCACTTTTGATCTATAGACTTTCGAATAAAACGAAACTGTTTTTTCATTGTCAGAATTTATGGTTGCCTTTTCTTCATAGTATTTCTTCGTTCGTTGTTTCGTTCGCTGTTGCTGTTGTTGTTGTTGTTGTTGCTATTGCTATTGCTTTTGTCGGGTTTTCTTTTTCTTCTTGATTTTTATTACTTATTTTGTTTTGGTATTTATGGATTTCCATTGGCGTACGATGCTGCGCCTGCGATTTTGTGAATGCAATATGAAGCCTTCCGTTGAGTTGCACCGTCTCCCTCGACGCTGATGTTGTAGTCATAGTTTTTGTTGTTGTTATTATTATTGTTGTTGTTATTGTTCCGATTGTTTTTGTTGTTGCTGCCGTCGAGATGTCAAAAATGGAAATGATTTATTAAACTGACAGCAGTGTATTTTGTCGAGCAACGTCGCTTCGTATCGAATCGAGTCAGAGCCCGAAGACGAGCTTCTTGCATCCGTGTACTCCGCTACATAGATGGCTGCATCCTTGCAGCTTTCTACTCATATTTTCTATTTTGATATTGCTGCTCGCTCGATTCGAGCGTACTCCGTGTCCGTCTCCGTCTCCGTCTTCGTCTCAGCGCTTGTATGTTAGTGTAGCTCAGTTTTGCCTGGCGGTCCAAGGAAATGGCACCGCAGTGAAATGAAGTTTTGATTTAGTTCGAAATTTTTATCAAAGAAATGCGCCCGCTTTCTCTGAGAATAAATCAATGCCATGCATGCTATGCGATTTGATACTCGCGCTCATGGCACCGCGCTGTACCTCCCATGGCTGGGTGGGTTGTTGCCTCCTAGGGGTGTAATGGAATTTTTGATTTATGCGGAAAGTGTAAATACTGTACTCAGTCTAACGTTATATAAAAGATATATTTCCAATAATTGTGAACGGAAGTGAAAAAGAAAAATATCCCCCTTGGGCCATGTTGAACAGAAGCCAGAGATCCTTAGTATTTCTAATTACACATAGACGCAAATCGATAGACACGAAGAGGATCTTTCGTCACATAATTTATTATAATTATTAATATTAAGGCTATAAGAGCTCCATGACCTAAAAGATCTGTTGTGCAGCGCATTTTCCCTTAGAAAAGGTTTACACTGTTTATGAGTCTCCGGATCTCTAAGGGAATACCTACCTACCTACCTTCTTACCTACGTACCTCAGATAGGTGAACCATGCATAGTCCCAGAGGTACATGTGCAGACTAAAAGGCCTGCTGTTTCCTGCCTTACTTCCAAACCCTACAGATTTGTTCGCTTGCCAACCGATCTTCAGGTGAAACTTCATTCTACCATGCCCTGTTAAATTTTCAATGAAGATTTCAATATTTTTTTTGATTTAGAGTAGCTTTCGCCTTGTTGGTCCTGAAAGTTATGAGTCTGGCATGGCCTTTGGGGGCCACCTTTGGGGGCCACCAATGTACTCATTAAGGCTATGTTCCCCCTACTTTTTTCTGATGTTTTGGTGTCTGAAGCTATTATTAACTCTACAGAAATGATCTGGTTTAATGGAATAGCTGTCGCAGCGCCATTCTTTATCTTAGCCCTTTAGAGATAACTCTCTATGTTTCTTTGATATTACTCTCAATGAGTTTTCGCAATGGACGTACACAGACCATGGTTTGCACCTAAGTGATGTGGTACTAAGATTCTGGACGGAATCTTTTGAAGCTACAGAAGATTTTTGGCTTACGTTTTTAGAGAAAACTAATGGAAGCTTGAAAAAGTTATCAATTAAAAACCAAGCTTTAGACTTTTTTTTCTTTCAGTTAAACAGAAACTTAATTAAATTCAGTCATAAAGAAAATCGAAAGAAAAAAAAGAAGAAATAAAAAATATATTTATTTGTAAAGGGAAAACACCCAAACCTCAAATAAATACTTCAGAAATATAACAGCTAAGGAAGAATAAAAATAAAAATAACAATAAAAAGCATGAGCATCCCAAGTGCCAGACGCACACAAAATACGTGGTTTCCCGTTGTAAATCATAGCGAATCGCTTGAAAGGACACTCCTGTCCTTCATGGACACTCATTTTGCAGTTGCAGAACTCTTACTGGCCAGCGTGTAGTGCCCAGTATTTGGTGCCTTCTATTTCTTGTGGTGGCTACTGGCTAGTGGCTACTACTACTCTTCGACCAGGACACTCAAAAAAAAAAAGAAGAAAAAAAAAACAAAAGCTAAACATTAAAATAAATAAATGACTTGACAGGCGGAGTGCTAAAAATTCCAAGCGTTCTCGTTTCGTTTGGACATTTTTTGAGATGCGCTTTCTCTCACAAATGGTGTATAAATTTTGAAAAGGATGCAGCAGCAGCAACAACATTAAGCCGAACAGTACACACAGTGGAACAGGACCAGCACCAACAGCCGAAGCCGAAGAAGCGACGGAGCTCCAGTGATACCCTAGATATATGGAGGATTTCATAAAAATGGCGCAATTTAAAATGTCACGACATAAATTCTCTGTTTGCGTTACTTCACTACTGCCAGGAAGCAGAACCTAAACGCAATGACAGCAACGAGAACGACAAGGACGACGAAGACGACGACGGCGTCGCATTGCAAGTATTTTGCGTTCAGTTGAGTGGAGCTGCATAGATTTTCAGAACCAAAGAGGACATGAGAAGCGATGTCCAAAAAAACTAAATAAAAAATAAGATGGACACCCAAACACGATGGTCCACTAAGCAACAAAACAAAAGAAATTAACGAAGAAGAGCAACGCTAAAAATTAAACAAGATAGAGAGGAAGGTGAAAATATGTGGGGCTTTTGCATTGCATTGTCGTGCGGAAAGTATTGAGAGAACTCGAATAGGAAGGATCGATGATGGGCCTTTAAATTAATCTTGCATACAGTGAGGCTTTACAACAGAATATATTTTCATATAATATTTTTGCCTTCGACCATGGACTTAAAAGTATTTTTTTTTTCCTCAAACGTTACCCGTGGTTGATGATCGATTATTACTTAACAATAGATGAACTTGAACTTTTGAATCCTCCCTTCTTTAAGGAGTTGTTCAGTTCTGAAGGCTTTCTCTGCTACAATAACGAAGCAAACTTCCTTCAGAGCAATGCTCAATAGATTCCTCTTCTCCATTGATTTCACCTTGAAGATTAGAACTGAAGTCGAAGTTAGTTTTAACTGATCGTTATCAAACTCTGCCCAGCTAACTTTTGAGACCCCTTGTGGTAGACTCTTTGAAACTAACAAGAGAGCTTCTGTTCTTCTCCCTTAAAACGTCCTCTAAATCGAACCAGTTACAGCCCAAAACCCTAAACAAACTGCATTACGATTCCCCAATGGCATTACAGAAACGTAGCGCTCCAGAAAGATAAGTCCAACCGATGCTGCTTGATGTTCAGAGCAAGAAACGGAGGGGGAAAAAGGAAAAAATAGAAGCGCACCAAATGTCATGAAGCTCTGCAACGAAATCAAGTTTTGTACGAGTGAATCAGGCTTCTTGACCAAATTTATGGCTGGAGACAGTGAATGCTCAGCGCGCATCACAGCTTTTCAAATGCGAAGTTGATTTTCGTTGGTAGTTCCGGCTGCTCCGATCCTCGTTGTCCTGCGTCATGCATAAATCAGGTGCGGTGGGTTGTGCATTTCGAGAATTTTTTCTTTTGAATTTCATTTGCGCTCCGTTATACTCTTGTGAGCATTTCTACTTTTTTTCTATTTTTGTGTATTTTTTTTATATTTTTTTATCCTGTCCTTTCGTTAGGAACTTCCGGTTTCGTTGCTTTGTTTACTTTTAATTTTTGTTTTCTTTATTTTTCCCCTTTATTTTTCTCCCGGTTATGTATATGCGTTTTATCTCATTGTGACTGGGTTCTGGTCATCACTTCTCACTTAGAATGGAATCTTTTCGTTCGTAAGCTGCCCGGTTTGGGAGGGGGCTCACAGTGTTGCAGTTGTCCTCATGATGACCAGCTTTCATTTTTTGTATTTTCTTTTTATTTGTTCATTTTTTGTTCTTTTATAATGTTCCCGGTTACCTTTTCACGTTTATTCTGTGTTCCGTTGGTGCATCTACCATTGCTGGATGCTTGCGTTGTTTGTTGTTGTCCTTCTTGCAGCTTGTGTCCCGTTGGACATAATCGCGCCTGCATTATTGGTTGATGTTTGCTGCCAGGCGCTCGTCCCGTCCGTCTGTCCGTCCGTCCATTCGTTTGTTCGTTCGTTCATCCGTTCGTTTAACTCGCTGAATAGGAATTTATTTTGTTTGTTGTTATTTTTGAAGATTATGTGTGTTTTGTATCCTGACAGGGATCAGCATAAAATGTTGCAAGCTGAGCTTTTTTCTTCTTCTTCTGCGTCGCCGTCGTCGTCGTCCTCATCGTCTTTTTGTCGCCGCCGTTGTCCTCGTGAGTGGTGATTTTCCTGTACCACGCTTACATGTGCCGGAACGAGTATCCTTTGTAATAATTTTTCCTTTATTTCTACTCTTTTTTTTTCTACTTCATTTTTTACTTACTTTTTTTTCTCTCTCATTGCTTTTTTTTTATTTTCTTTTTGCAAAGCTTAGAGTTTATTCAAGGTGTGGAAAATGGAATGTGTAAACAAGGATAAATGTTGTGGTGAATTCGTAATTAGACATGCGGTAGCTGGCTAGTGTCGCCTGTATTGCTTGTTATATCAACAAATGTACACACCGGGTTTGAGAGGACAATGAGCATAAATATGAGAGAGACTCTTAGGTGGATCTGTAGGTTGAAGACGTGGATACTTGCTAGTGATTTGGGAAAGTGTTTTTGACAGCAGTCCAGGTTACGCCCATTGTCAAGGGTAAAAGAATTTATCTTCTGTAAAATAGTTCTTTAAAAGTTAATCTCAATTCTTAAATCTTTCTACGTTGCCTTTTCTTTTTTTTTTAGAAAAATTCTATTATGTGCTTACATTATAAACAAAAAATTCGTTCTTCCAAAATGTACTCATAATTGATGGCTCCTACCCATTGTTGTTGCTTTAAAACAGCAAACTTACTTTTAATTCCCCTGCTGGTTTACTTCCCACCCTAAACCAAACCTTCATGACTGTCTCTGATGCCATTGCATCTCATCTCTATTAATTCGTCTTGCACGGGACAAGGCAACTCATGTAGCCCATGTGAAGTTTACGGGCTCTGGTTTTTGTTGTTTTCTTTTTTTTTGCATGCTTTTTACGACTTCTATTATTTCATTCTATATTTTATTTTTGCTTTACGATCATAAATGTCCAAAAAGGGTTTGATTTATATCAAAAACTTTTGTATTTCATACCAAAAAGGATGATGGTGAAAATGTGGTTAACTTTACGCAAAGTCAGAAAAGCAGATTTCGACAGTAGACAAAGATTTAAGATGACGCAGGAGCACAAGGACATTCGAGTTGGATAAATTTTAGATATTTTGTGAAGCTCTTGCTCAATGAGTTTAAAAGCTGCACCATGAAAATGAGAAATTTTAATTTATTGACATATAACTTTTTCCTTACTTGCGAGCTCTTAAAGAAATAGGTACATAAATTTTAGTTTAGCTTTTTAGGATCTGTTTTGTGTTCATAGGGTAATTTGAAGGATTTTTTTTTTTTTTTTAATAGGGAAAATTTGGCTTAATGAAATGTCATTGAGAGTAAAGGTTGAATGAAAAAAATTTGCACAAGGGGAGACAATGGCTGAACCTCAGCCCTCTGCAGCTGATGTGGTCTTATTTTAACATTATATCTGATTTGGGGTTTAACAGACTGATTTTCTTCTCGTAATGCCTGACTGGCGTCTTCTTAGCCCTATTTCTTGTAAGAGGAAATATCTTTCAACTGAAAACTGAATTCAAATTTGAAATAAAAGGCTTTTTGTTCAGAGAGCTCAAGGATCGTAAATTCGAACTCTACAAAGGCCTGAAAGATTTTATGTTTTGCGGGGTATTCCAGAGTTCGACGTCACATGAAGAAGGTTCAGATTTTTATTTAACCCATTTTGGCAAAGTTACTTTAGTAGAATGTTTCAATGCTTCAACGGATAAGTTGCAAGGACACTATATGATTTCGCTTTTTTTGGAAAATTATCCAAGATTTGCGGTGACTGGGAGGTAGTGGTCGAATTTTCTATCACTCCTATATATGGTTTTGTGGCATGCATATTTTATACAGTAAATGGTAAGGTGATATTTTTTAGTTTCAACTTTATTCGAGCATTATTTTGCATTAGTTTGTTAATTTTTTGATTCCAACATAAGTTTTTATCTAGTTAAAAAAGGTCCTAGATAAGTGTTGATATAAAACCATATGTGCACTTGGTCCAAACGATTTAACGTAACAACTTACAATAGATATGTTCCCGCACTGCAAGAAACTGCCCAAATCTGTCCAATTTTACGAAAAACTGTTCCCGTACTACATGATTATGTAAATGAGAGAGATTTTGACAGAAGAAGAAGACAAATGATACCTTTTACAGTAAGATCAGTCGTCCTAAATGAATTTAATAATATTAATATGTTTTTCCAATTCCATGAATACGGTCCCACCCTGGGCACTTTTTGGGTTTTAGCTCATAATAATTTAAAACAAGTAAGGGTGTTATAGTCAGGCGAGCCTGACAATAGAATACCCGACACAGACACACATGTTCAAATAATTTTTAATATCCAGAGGTGTTTAAAGGCCATTAGAGACCCCATATACCGACTTTTAATAGATTTTTTTATGAAAACTGCCCCTTTGCCACGCCCACTTTTCCAATTTTTGTTGAACTATAAGCGGATGCGTAAATATACGCTCAAATTTTAAGTTTCATTAAAATATTTCGAAAAAGTCCGAGTTTAAGGGAGTTTTGTGATTTTTGTGACAGACCCTAGTACTGGAGCTACCCTTAAAAATTAACCGATCAAGGAAATTTTTTGGAAGGATGTTCAAGGCTACAAAGGAAGCATAAGTGCCAAATTTCGTTCAAGTCCCATTTTCGAAAACCGCCCTTCTGCCACGACCACTTTTCCAATTTTTGGAAATCGTATTACTTGCCTGGAATCATGTTCAAATATTAAATTTCATCAAAATATGTTGAAAAACTTAGATTTTAGAGCAGATTTTGTGATTTTCGTAACAGACCCTAGTACTGGAGGTACCCCTAAAAATGGTCCGATCGGGTCCATTCTCGAACTTGTTCTTACTCATGTCCCCGTGAGCACGCATACCAAATTTTGTCAAGATAGCTCAACTCCTTCGATAAGATAACTGTATACAGACAGACAGAAAGACAGACAGACAGACAGACAGACAGACACAGGGACATGTCTAAATCGAGTCTCCTGGTGACGCTGATCATTTCTATATATATTTTGTATGGTCTATCTCGACTGGTTCTGGGTGTTATACACAACCACACAAACGCAATATACCCTCGACACAGAGTGTGTCGGGTATAAAAAAGGACGTGGTTCTCAGGAATTTAGAATTTTGAAAACGTTTAACAGCTTAAGGTGGCTCAGTTAGGCTCCACATGGACCCGTTGTAATATTACGAGAAAATGGGAAGACAAAGAAGAACAGAAACAGTTAAAACAACACAGCTAACATCTACGTCCGAGCTGGGAGTCGAACCCAGAGCCTCTCCCATCTAATGACGGCGCAGACGACAACAACGTTTTTTGATAGAAAAAAATCTTGGAAAGGAAATTCTTAAGTTGCGCGAAGTTAAGATAAACTGAACTTTAAGAAGCTTAAAAAAATATATGCTAAGACAATCTTTGATAATTGCCGCTTCAAATCATCGCTGCAGACAACCGCTAGATGCGGTAAGATCACACGTCTAACGGCTTTATATTCAACTCATAATAAATATAGGTTAATTGGGGGCGCTCAGATAAAAGGTGGTGTTAGGAGTCTAAGGAAAAACCCCATCATAAAGTTTTACTATCCAATTTTCCTCTAATTATTTTTCAAATTTTTGTTTTTTTTTTTGTTTTGTTTCTTGTTACACAATTGCTGTCAATAAAGGACTTGAAAGTAGAGCAATCTGATAGAGCCTTAAAAGGCACCGCCTCTCATAATATCGTAGAACCTCGGCAGCGATTCGCTGCTGAATTTTTAATTATTCAAAAGAACTCTTCGAGGTTTCGTGGTCTACAAACATCTATACGAATCCCGTGCAGTGACAAGCCTAATGAAAATATTTGTACAGCATCAAGTTAATGTAGGGGGCAAAATAAAATAAAACAAAATTTGCCGCTTGCATGGAAAAATCAACAGGAATTCTCGCGTTTGTTTACGCTGCCAGACGCACAGTGTAACGACGCATCGTATCGCATCGACTATCGCAACGTCTTATGGGCACCTGAGGAAGAAGCAGATAAGACCCTTATATTCCTAACCATATCATCCACATGGAAGACTGTACCATTTATAATTTAAGCAAATATCGCAGCTAAAATCACGATGAGATCGCTCGCGAAAACCCAGTGTGTCTGCGTGGAAATAAGTGCCGCCGTCACTACTGGCTGTCGTCACCTGCGCACAAAGTCAACAATTTCACTTCATCCGCTTAACGGTGGCTCGAATTTTATTGTGTTACGGTTTATTTTATTTTATTTTTTCTTATTTCTTTTTTATGGAACCGAAAATTAATTACTTTGCCGACAAATGTAAATATTTTCTTAAGTAAAATATTTCCAAAGAAACTGTGCGGAAGATTGTTAGACGAAATTGAAATGAATTTTTTTTTATTGAAATTATTTGAAATTATTAAAAATTGTTTAAAATTACAATTCATGGGAATTTTTCTTATTTTTGATGCTACGCAAGTTGTTAAAGACTCTTTCAAAAAATGAAAATTCTTAAGAGTGGACGAAGAATATTAAAATGGACCACAAAAAACCAAACGAACGGACTTTATCTCAGGTGGAAAGAAAAAAGTTAAGAAAATTGCAAACAAGACTGCTTCAGCTGATGACAAGCGGAAAGTATGATAATAATGCGTTCAGAGCACTCAAAAACTTGTAACAAAAAAAAAAAAAAAAAAAAAAAAACGGACGACAAGGATAATATGAAGCTAACAGCAGCACCGTTGAGAGGCAAACATCAAGAGTCATCATCAAACACAAAACGAAATGATATGAAAGCAACGAGAGAAGAAAAAACCCTCGAGGTATGGACATCTCCTTGAAAAAGCAGAAACATTGGCCACTATCATGCTGTTGACAACAACAACAACAACATCAGCAACAAAAACAAAATCAAGAACCAAAAACTTGGACATGCCCACTGAATATAGTGGAGCATTCGAAGTGATTCGACGCAGTGGCAACCAAGAGAGAAGCATCTACAATGACACTGTAACATCTACGCCATCAGCATCTCCGCATCTCCGCATCTCGACCACTCGCCATCGCATCGGGAGCAACGTTAGCAACACCAGTTGCAACAATAGCAACAACAAAAGCAGCAGCAACGGATTCAACATGTGATATGTGGGTGCCGTTCTGCTACTCCTATCCTATCCAACATCGTATGTCAGCTATATGTCAGGCATCAACGTTGAGACGTTGAGTACAAACATCATCAAACGACATGAGATCCAATGGTTGCGCAACATGCTGGTGGTAGTAAGCAGCAGCAGTCAGTCTTTGCTGTTTTTATTGTAAATGTTATCAATTTTGTTGTGTTGTTGTTGTTGTTGTTGTTTCCGTGCTGCTGAGATGTGGTGTATTTGATTGTGACAAGCCATTGCATGCACTCTCTAGCCACCAAGTTTGGCCATCACTGAACACTGGCCCGTCTCTCGTCATGTCCTCATGTCGTCATGATGCCATTCCACTGATTCTCCTCGAACGTTTCGTGTGTGCATTTTATCTTTTTACTGGCCATTGGAATGGTACTTTAACGTTTGAATGACTATTTTGTCTCGTTCTTGTAACAAATTTTGCTATGTTTTGGACGTCGGGAAAGGTTAGATTCTGAATTTTATTGGACCAATTAGAGCGGAGTGTTAGGAATTCTCCTTTTTTTCTTTCTTTTTTTCAATAAGAATTCATATTCGTAATTGTCAAGCCGATTCTTGATAGTTTTTTGTTCATTAATTAGTTTTATTAAATACAAATGAGATTAAAAGACTGGCTGCATAAATTCATAAGTTACCACAAATGGCAACAAATCACGATTAAAAGGATAATAAAATTGTTCCCCAATCAAAGTTGAATGTGAGTGTGTGCGTGTGCGTGCGTGCGTACTCTTAAGTCTATATTCTTAACTGCTTATTCTTATTACTTTCTTCTATATTTCGTCTGTTGTTTTGCCTTGTCTCCTTGTGACTTCTCTCGGCTGGGTGCTGCTGTGTTTATGACAAACAAATGTTTCGCTTGCATTGGAACATTGTCGGGGAAAGTTTATTCAACATTGTGAGTTGAGACCAAGAGTTCTTCATAAACTAAAAACGAATGCAGATGATGTTGTGTGTGTGTGTGTATCAGTGTGTGTGTTAAGGGTACTACATATGGTGCCATAGACACCCGCGTTCAACATCCCATTTCACCGCAAATGAACATAATTCGTATTAGCAAATCTACATAAAATTTACTGCGATTCCATGCGAAGCATCCACGACGCTCCGAGGCAGTGAGTCGAGCATGCAGATTTGGTGCCTGATGAACAGATAAATTCATTATATGAAAGCATGTAATTGCTCCACCAGGACACAATACAAACAAGACAAGGTGGAGAAGACTTAAAAGGCTTGCCTCAAACGATAGACAATATAGACAATTCCTGCCCCGTGTAACTTCATATAATTGGCACGGAATCGGTTGCTCGAATAGCAAGGAAAAAAGCTGTGTGTGTGTGTGTGTGTGTCTGCGCTAGAGTAAAGCAACAAGGATATCATCTTAAGAATCCTACTGCATGTTTGCCAAGCACTGCGTTAATGCTTAAGCAGTCTAAGGACAATATACTTTACACTCCCTGTATGTAGTAGGTCTGCATCTCTGTATCTCCGTTCCGGCAGTAGTTTTAGGTCATTGGCGGTCGGATGCATGTGCTTTGCTGCATGTGCAACGTTTCGTATGCGCACCGACGGCAACAGTAAATACAAATTAAACAAATCCATAAATAATATTTAATAATATTAACAAGGATATTAGCAGCAAAGCAAGCTGAAAATGTATATTTGCGTAGCCATGTAGCTTATAAGAGGTGCGATAGGTGCCCGTGGTGTCTGATGATATACCTGAACATTGGGCCATAACGAGGAACCGACTGGATACATTCGCAACATGCTCGTCATGTGAGCTCTAAGGTAACGGAATTTACAATGAATTCTTCTAGCGTATGATAATGAAGTCTAAGCAAACAATTTCAGAGTGTTTATATTAATTTCTCCAAAAAATTTTTACAGAATATGGGACTTAGAAATAAGAGTCCGATATGTAAAGAAACTATGAGGTCCACTTTGCACTATCGAGCGATTCAATTATGACTCGTATATATTTATAGGGGAATGCGATTCGGATTCGAGAGCAGCAAGAGCCATTCATTCGGTATATGGAATCCAACTCATTTATGTAGGTCGACCTTCTAAAGAAGAATATATCGACCCCTTGAATTATCTCGTTCTCCGCTGTGACAGCGTTTGGATAGGGCACGGTTGGGCAACCATCCAGGGCGGCGAATATAAAGGGGAAGTATTAAACTTACTAGCGTATGTGCTTGAATTGCAGTTAGGGGCCGCCGCAACGGACTCTGTGCCGTAGTTGGCTGAGATGCCAATTTACAAAGTGGGAGGTCTTGAGTTCGACTCCCAGCTCAGGTCGTGGATGTTGCCTAGTTTTTCAACTTTTCTCTTTGGTTTACCATTTTTCGTGGGATCACTAAGGGCCCATGAGGCCTTAGTGTGTCAAACTTGATGATGACAGCCACATTAATCTAACTTCACCTAGGGGCTGCCGAAGAAAATCTCATCCAGGGCGCTGGTAGTGGCACTCCTTTTCCGAATCGGGACTCATAACTGATTACTTAAGTATTCGAAACGTTCACTTGGGTAGAGAAACTTCCAAGATCCTTTCAGAGAACGGAAATTCATGTAGGTACATAATTGGAAGCTCTAATTAGGACTCTAAATCCTAGTCTCCGAAAGTTAGGTTTGTTGTCCCTAGAAATTCATTTCGTAAGAATATCCAATTTAATTGCGATTCAATCACATCCAACGATGTAAAAAATTACCTTCATTAAAACTTTTTCCACTGCATTCTCTTGTAACCGAGAAATGGCATCACATTAAGAAATCAATCCGACAAACCTCAAACCGATTTCCACAAGTAAATTAAGCGGACTATTAATCAAATTCAACGCATAAGCCAATGCGACACAGAAGGACGAAAAATGAAAAAAAAAAAAAGAAAAATCCATTAGAACGTGCAATCGTGCACGCAGGAGCACGCTTCACCGAGATCCTTCGACAACGACGACGACGGCATTGACCATATGCAATTTTTGGCATGCAGAAACTGAGGATTCTGCGGCGTTGGAAACGTCTGTGTGCCTGGGCTTAAATGGTGCGTTGCATTTGCACTTTTTTCAAACTGACAGCGAGAGCAAACGATTGAGAAATGATTTTATTGATGACTGCTGTCAATCAACAAAATGACTTACGCATGCAATGACAAAGTGACACATGCACATGCGCAGAGCATAAAATACGAGCATTTGATTCTCGATTGTTTTCCTTTTGATATTTGTTGGTTTTTCCCGACTTTTCCATGATATTCCCGATGATCCTGGTCTTTGCACCGATATCTCGTTTATTTGATTGTTCGCAATTAAAGATTAATGGTCGAGAAAATGTGCCAAAAGGCGAGAACTAATTTCAAGGGCAAACTCGAAGACAAAATTTAGGGAAATATGATTTGCAGAGTGCGCAGATGTCTTTCGTATATTCTTTGGATTCCTCATAAATCAATGGCTTCGCAATACCTTCTCTAAAAAAAAAAATTAAAAAAGACAAATCGGACAAATTCTACTACTTTCAACCAAAAAAAAAAAATAGGAAGAAGCCTTTCCTCTCTGCAAAATATTTGCATTTCACATTCTTAAAATTCCCCTGCCCGCTGAGGTTCATAATCTGGAATTGTACTTTCACAGCTCCGGAAGTTTGAGAAAAATTTTAGTAATAAAATTTCCGCAGAATCATTGGAAGTAAGTTCCAAAAAAAGAAGGAAATTAAAAAAAAAGGAAATAGAAAATAGGAAAAAAGCCACCAAACAAATGAAATTTATAGAAAAAAAAGGAAGGTACAAAGTCTGCAGCAGGAAAGCATCAGAAAAGGATCACAATAAATATTATTTTTTATACCATTTGTTTTGGAACGAAAGCCGTTCGCCTTGTCCAGTGAATGTCCTTTCGGGTGTTTTTTTTTTTTTTTTTGTCTTTTTTTCTGTATGTTTTATCCCGCAGACTACTCATTGCAAAATATTTTAATGTTTATTTATGCCAGAAATGGGCAACAACGTCGAGAAAAGTCACATAAAGTAGCAGACTTTTTAATGTGGCATATAAAAAAATACCTACATAGGAAAACGGATGTTCAATGCGTACACAGAGGGAAGGAAAGGAGTAAAAAAAAAAAAATACAGAAACAGAAACATTCAGAGACAAACGACACCTTGCAAGTGTTACGGATTTTTGGGCGAGTGATAAAAGGCACAGGGCGGCACAATTAAAAAAAGGACACGAAGAGGTTATAACCTAAATAACAAGCCGCGGAAGTAATTTACGAAGACCGAAAAAGAAAAAAAAAATATAAATAAAATAAAACAAAATTGAAAAAAAAAAGATAAGAGAAAGGACCGAATTGAGGAATGTGCAAAATAAATAAAATAAATTCTAAAAGGATTGAAGCCGAGAGAGTTTAAGAGAACAAATGAAGGTACACATAGGAGCCGTCTGCTAAATATTGGAAAAGATTTATTTTCAATTAAGTCGCGCGTTCTATGAATGAGGAATGGGAATGGAAATATCGAAAAGAAAATATATCCTCTTTCCATATAACGAGATGAAATACACAGCTCGAAGATGATAATTGGCAATGAAGAATTTTATTTTATGCGGTATAAATCAAAATTAAGTATGAGCATGTCATGAAGGTGCGGGTATAGAGCAATAAACGGACGTGCTCAGGATCGTGCGACACGCTCAACCCTCTGGGACTGTCATTCCATAGAGAAGGTGGTGGTGGTGATGGCGGCGGCGACGGCGACGGCAACGGAGTTGGCTGTCAGTTTGATATATATCACTGCAGTCAACAAACTTTAGCGTTGATCTATGACGTCCAACATTCAATAGTGCAACACTCTTTTCCTCCTTTTACATTTCTCTCTCTCTCTCTCGTCTCTCTCTTTCCCCCTCTATCTCCCTCTCACCCTCTCTTTCCCTCTCCCTCTCTTTCCCTCTCTCTCTTTCCCTCTCTCTTCCTCTCTCTTTCCCTCTCTCTCTCTCTTTCCCTCTCTCTCTCTCTCTCTCTCTCTCTCTCTCCTCCTCCCCCTCTCTCTTCCCGTCACTCTCTCTCTCACTCTATCTCTCTCTCTCTCTCTCTCTCTTCTCCTCTCTTTCTCTCTCTCAGTCTTTCTCTTTCCTTTTCAGAATAAAATGGAAGCTTATAAAACTTATATTAAAAAGACTAGAGAGGCGAAAACAAGGCGAGAACGAATAGAAATAGAAGACGCAGTAATCTAACTTCCAACTTAGCATTGTTCTCTGTTGTAATTTATTGCCCATTATAGCGGAAAACAACAAAATGCACATGTGCTTTTCCCATATATGTATGTATGTAGGTACATAGATGCCCGAGTGTGAAGATATTGCCCGTGCGTATCCTTTTCGTGTCGTCTGCATTACGTTTTCGTATCAATGTCGCTGTCTGTACTGATTGTTTAGCTGCTGCTCATTTGGCGCAGTTTCTTCGCTTTTAATTGTTATTCAACAAATGTTAATAATTGCACATTAGAGTATATCCTTCGTCGCAAGGATATGCGAATGTGCGAATGTGTCCTTTTGTGTTAATAATAAGACATAATTCATTTGTATGTCTCCTCACTCTCTCTCTCTCCGTCGCTTTCTCCCTTCTCACCGTATTTATGACGTCTTCCCATGTGTGTGTGTGTGTGTGTTTTTTGTTAGACAACTAACATGTATCTCAATGTACATATCCTTTTAGATATTTATACGTGTAAATATCCTGACGATAACTGTATGCTTTGTTCTCGACACTTTTTGCCCCCTTCTGATAATTTTTTTTTTTTTTGGTTTGTTTTTTTTTTTGTCTTTTTTTCTGAAGTAACTAGAAATATGTCGCAAGTGGAATCGTGCAATTATCCTGAACAGCACAATTCTATCTCTGCTCCCGACCGATTTAATTACGTCGCAAAGCTTTTCGTGATGTAGACATTAGAAAAATCTGTTGCCAAATTTAGTACAAAGGATGTTGTAGATTAATTTTCGATTTGAATTTTTGTCAAAAATGGAATTTAGAAGCATACATGCTCATATGAAAAAGGATCTCATTCAATCTCGATTCTTTTTTAAAGTCACTTTCTTGTATACATATGCTTTATTTTAGCCTTTTTCGAGTGAATTCGAGTCAGAGGCAAAACCTAAATAAATAACCTTTTTAAAAAAGCAAAGTTCAATGTCCTTTTGCACATTTTGTATTTGCAAGTTGTCGGTAGGATATCTCCCGGTTACCTTTACCTCGTGCACACGGCATTCGAAACGACATTTAAAATAAATTGAATGGCGATAACTCAACTTCAATCAAAAATCATAATTCATAGAGAGTTCGACAGAGCAAAGCCAGACACCACACCCGATTCGAAGGACTCCAAATGATTGTCTAAGTGTTTGTGCGAATGTTCGTCGATGTGTGCTGATTCGTTGTGATTGTTTTTTTTTTTATAATATATTTTTTTTTTTTTTGGCAGCACAATTGTAGACGTTAATGTCTAAAGGACGACCGCAAAACTTTCGAAAACGGAGGGTGAAGCCGTTGAGGCCGTGAGTGTGACTGGGCTGGGATTTGGAGTTGAGCAATAAAGAACAAAAAAAAAAAAAAAAAAAAAAAAACCTTGAACGATAAATGCCGAAAATTATAAATCTATCGACTTGACATGACGACGTGTGCGCTTCAAAAGACATGGATTTATATGCGAAAAACACACAGAAATACAGCACGCTCGTTGGGAGGGCACGGAGAGCATGCAGCAGCAAGCAGGCAACAGCGCCAGCGGCAAAAGACGTTGGAATAAGTTTCAGACGGCGATGGTTAATGGCGCTGCAATTTGAACTATTAAAACAGAGCCAATGTCGAATAAAGAATTGCATTGAGCGGAACACGCTCAACTACAATAAATATACATTTTTTTCTATTTTTTTTTTTATTGTTTTACTCTCACTCCTCTCACGGTTAGTCGAACTTCTAACCGAAATAATCGCCATTCAACATGAAATCATTTTTCCACCACAAAAAAATAAAACACGAACAAAAAAAACAGCCAACCATAAGAAGAAATGCACTCCATCGATGTTCAGACGTCATTGCAACGAATTCTTTCGGTGAGTGATGACTGTGGGCGTTACGCAGAGAAGGGCGAAAGCATGTTTTTCCTTTTTCTTCTACTTTCCTCGAAAGATCTTTCAATTCGGACAAGAAAGTCATTTTGGGGCGAGAATTGAAGCAAATTTCAAGAATTGTAGCATATAGTGTGGGGCAGTGAATTAAGGATAATAATTCAGCTGAAACAACTATTTCAATTATTATAAATCTGATAGAAATTTCTTCGACAATTTCGGCCCGAAAAATAAGAAAAAAGTACAGGAATCTGTCCAGTCTATATAGCATGAGCCTCGGATAGAGTGAACACCTGGACTGAGGCTTATGCAACATATTGAACTGCTTTTCTTACGGCGAAAAGACAACGAGGGCGTCCGAAACATCGTTCAAGGGACACAAAATAAAATGGGATCTCCAGGCTGTAGGACATTTTAAAAACCAAGAGGTTAGGGTGCAAAATCCCAAAAAGCGGGCAAAAAATCCATGAAAAGACAATAGTGGTTATCAATGCAATTGGTAAGGGAGACGGGAGCTTTGGGGAAAGGTTAATATTTTTCCCCTATCAAAAATGTATCGAAGTTTGTCCTGCATTCTATATGAAATCCCGCAATTTCAGATCGATTTTTTTTTTTTTTTTTTGCATTTTCAACAATGAATTTATTTAAGAAAGAAATATTTTAATCAATTGCGAAAAGAAATTAAATCTTCAAGACAGCACTTGTCAGATAGTACAATTATAAGTGAGAGAGCTAGAATAGCAAAATATTCACACTTATTTAAAAAAAAAATCTCGTTTTGCTAGAGATAAATATGGCAACCCTCAATGAGTATTTCTTCTACAGTAAATAATTCATACTTACAAATATATAATACAAAATAATCCTATCCTTTATAACTTCATTTAATTTTGTCGTTTATATAAAGAATCCCCGCTACGGTGAAACTATTTCGAGGTCCCTTGAGAATCATTAAGACAGTTTTGACTGTATTCTTTTTTTCTCGCATGCGATAGATCATCTTTCAATAGGGAAACGGCAGCAAATCCTTATATTTCCATAAATAAAAATTCCGAATTTCGACATACAAGCTGACAATGAGCCGACTGACCGAACCGTGCAATCATGCAATGGCCGTGCATTGATGCACTTCGCGGATTCAGCAAGTGAAAAAGTAAAATTTACGACCCAAAAAAAATAGAAAGAAACACCAAAACAAAGACGAATGCGAGCCCACACAATGCACACGAAACACGAAAATCCCTTAACAAAGTACTCGGAATGAGAGCCAAAAAAAATTCGGAAAATCCGAAAAGCGTGGGCCACACATCGAATGGGATTCACAACGCAGCAAAACAGAGCAAAAAAAAAAGTAAGAAAATATCGGAAAAGAAGAAAAACTGCACCGCATGCACGCTACTGACGACGACTACCACTGCGACAACCAATGATGGGGCATTTTGATCCACTCAACGCACGATGCGCCCCAAAAATTATGATGCATTTTTATGGATTTTCGATGTTTTTGCAACGCAACGACATCATTGATATGCCTCAGCGAAGTGAAAGCAACAAAAAAAGAGCAAAAGAAAAAAAAAACAGCTTACAGCGAGTGCAGTCATTTCCATAGGCCTGCCTTTGCGTCCTTCTATTTCATTTTCTTTTTTTATTTTTTTATATTTTTTTTTGGAAATATTTCTGAGCGCATTGCATGCAATTTATAACGAAAAGCGGACATCCGGTGTGGAATTTTTCGATGGCTTTAACTGATTTATGCGTTTGATGAGCTGGCAATGCGAGGTGCACAATCGGATTCAATGAAGGTAGGCGGCAGGCGCATCTACATTGTGCATTGCCTTATGACGAAAAGCCATAAAGAAACTCAAAAAAGAGGAAGAAAAAAAATTTTTTTAAAACAAGTTGTGAAAGAAGAAAATCCAGCGAAGAAATACACCGCTGCGAACTATTGATATGCAAAGCATTGAAAGATGAAGATGACTTGTTCACATCCGTTTCCGGTTTGCGGTGGGCGTTGAATGTTGCGTGTTGGGCGTTGGATGGTCGATGGTGTATTTTTTGGTGTCTGTGCATCGTGTCCAAATGCCAAAAAACATGCAGTTTTCTGCATATAACGCCAACAACAAACGAAAACGATTTACAACGTGCGGCAGTACAGATCGATTTATTGCGAGACAATTGCATAATGGCTTCGCAAAATTTTGGTACGTACGGCGCGATATGAAAGAATCGGAATATCCGGAATATCCTTTGGTATAGGCACTCACCAGACACACATCCACATGTACATGTGCACAAATGTACCTACATACGTACGCCCGCTATTGCAAATTGCAATCGCTGCGATAGAACATGTCGTATCATGTCATGGCAATGCCGAACGATGAGAATGTGAGTGGCCATGGCGACACAACGTCAGCGGCTTTTACACGCGAAAATAATTTTTACTTTCTCATATTGACAACATGAGAAATGCGAAAACAATAATCATAAATTTTTGTCAACAGCTGCTGAAAAAGAAAGAGAAAAACAACAGCAACGAATGCAGCGGATGATGCAATTACTGTGCATAAGCACATCCATGAGATAATAATAAAAATAAAAGAAATTATTAAAATAAAAGCTTATTTATGGGATTTGATTAAATTGAGTCCGACGATCCTTCTATATATGAATCTGATATTTTATTATATTGGAGTTCATGAATCTCGTATCCTTTGAGACACGTTCAAATCAGACCCGCAAATTACATTTTTAAATTACCCTTGCTGGGTGTTACTCTCTATGACTTGAAGTCCACTATGATCCGAAAGATCTAGCAACTGAGTAATGCCAGATTTTGATCAGCTGACTTTTGGATTGAAGTATTTGATTTCTCCCAATAAGAGACTAAGGGCCCATTTACACTTTTGACGTTTGACATCAAAAAAATTTGATTTCAAAATTTAAAATGTTTTTACGATTCAAAAAACGATTTTGATGTCAAAAATTCATACGTGTACACTTTTTGAAGATTGTTTTGACATAGGTTTTGACAAAATTGTCAAATGTGTAAATGCCCGCTAAGCGAAGGAATCTGTTCGAAAAATCCCTGAGCCTAGCTAACCCATCAATCCGTTAGTCAATCAAAATGATAGTTATGATATTTAGTTATGAAAAATATTTGGCACTAGGACGATCTAAAGAGGTCGTATTGTGGTCCTTTAAGCAGAATTTTGGCTTCTCCTTCAACCAACATACTTAGATCGCACTAGCTACAGAGATTTTGCGCCCGAACCGGTAAAAAAAAGGAAAGGAGTTTTGAACCCACGGATGGTCGCATCGTAAGTTAGCATCTCAGTCAACTACGCCATGAAAGCCTCCATGGAATATGTACTAAGCATATTGAGCCTAGGTGAGTTATGTGCTCTAGGGTATGGATGAAAGCCAACTTCATAGGCTTGATTCTTCTCGAAAGGGAGAAAAAGTTCAGAATTTCCTCCCTTGGAGCTACCACTGCTGATATTTGCAGCTCGACTTAAGCCCTTAGTCATGTGTGGTATGAAGCTCAAGCTATCTAAGCTATTTAATCAATTTTCTGATGGATCCAGAGACCCAACCTTCGTCACCTTTCAGCCAGTGAGTCGCTGCCTGCTTTCAGAAGATAAGCTTCTAACAATTCATATCCCCCTTATGATGCCTCCCATTCGGAGATCTTTTCACTGCCCTCGCAACCATCTACAATTGCACGCAATGACATTTTCGATAAATTCCAAAACAATAAATTTCTAAAAATAAAAAATAATAAAAAGGAAGCAAAACAAATTAAAAAACGAAACATATATCGGCTAGTCAAACGCTGTGAGCTCTTACCGGAAAAGCTATAAATAATAATTCATTTCAATAATAAAAGGAAATTTATGTTTGCCAGCAACGTCAACAATTGCAGCAACCGAAAATGCATCAATGTTTTCCAAAAATTGCGAAAAATGTGCATCGAAATAAAGTTGTATTTGATATATCGCAAAAAAGAATAAAACTGCATTCGGACATAAATCATCGCAACAAATTTACGGACAACAAGAAGACATGAATTCAAAGTTTCGCCACGCGAAAATAGCGAACGTGAAAATCCAACAAAATACACCTCTAAGCAGCGCGTCCGAATGCACGGCTGCATTTCTTCGGTGGGCAAAATTCGTTAATCCCGCTCCACGCGGGATGTCATCGGCCTAATGGCAGCTTTTCATAAATAAAAATCTCCATTCGATATGAAAACAACAACAACAAAAACCACAGTAAAGAAATGCGCATCGGACTTTAAAAAAAAATCTTATTATTTTTGGGCATTGACAAATTTATGTCTGTCGGAAAAAGCCCCAAGCAAACGCCAAGGGATGAACATTAAATTTAGATTTTTAAAAATAGAATTGATTTGATCAAAATTTGCCATGAAAATGGTGAAATCCTTTATTAAAAAACAAAAATGAGTTTAAGAAGCTCGCTATATCGTCCCCTCAGAAAACGACTGTCGTATGTCGCATGTATTTCTTATGGGACATACGACAGTCGTTTTCTGAGGGGATGATATGTGGCTCTCTTCCCAACTAAGCGAACTTTTGTTAGCTCGCTTTTCTCTTTTCAATATCATCACCTTGTTGATTTCAATTTTTTTATTTCAGATTTATTTCTTGTCTAAGCCTCTTCTTTCAGTTATTGGAGGGAATTATGGCAACAGTAAAAATATTAGTGAATTATAAATTTTCACAGCAATAAAGGAAACATTTTTCTGTCATAAAAATCGCATTCAGTTACGGCGGACAAAAAAAAAAAAACAACGCAGTTGCGCATGACCATTACCTGTTACCCGTACTCTCAAAGAGGCGACCTATCACAATATTATTTGCAGCTTTCCCTCCTCCCTATCGCTTCGCGCTCAGATACGCGAAGAGGACTCCTAAAATTGCATCCTTTGCGCGTGTTTCATTTATGACATCGCACATCCTTTATTTTGCTCGGTGATGCCATTTACCCTCGTCCTTGGCCACGACCCGGCAGCAACACGAACGGGCTATAGTCGAAGGATGATGGTCGACGGATGATGGGCGCTGGAAGCTGGAAGCTGGCCGAGGGGTGATAACGCGGCGATGGGCACATTTTCCTTGTTTAAAACTCTTCGCCCATACACGTTCGGGGCTCGTCCAGCTTTTGATTTAGCACCGACATAAAAATGATTTATCAGTGACATTAAAATAATGCACACAGTGGCGCATTTTATGTTCGAATAGATTTTCGCGCCTCAACCCGAAAAGGGGCTGGATACTGCGTAGGATACTGACTACGGTCTCAACCTTCGCAAAAACACAGAGCGTCCGCGCTTTTGTGCATCACGAGAGATGGCACTGCTAGACCTAAATGTATCTGTATCTGGATCTGTAGAATTATGCCATTGTTTCTTTGCTCTTCACAAATACTGCATCCACTTAGCATTTTAGTTTCGGATTTGATTTAAATTATGATCCTTTTATTTTTTTGGTGTACATAAAATTTTACACTGAACGAAATGAGTTTTTCGGGTGTTTAAGGTGGATAAATAGAAACAAGGGTATAGGAAAATGGATGCAATGATGCACAGCATTGAAGAAATTGGTGGAAAATGGGAATCCCTCCCGTTCGCCGACTAAGTGAAGGGGCCTCTCAAGCCGAAGGAGGGTTACAAGAAAGGAAAATGCTTGGGAGCCCCTTTTGAAACTCATTTCTTGTGCCTTTCTCTGTCCATGACTCAAAGCTGCCTTTAGAAAATGTAAGGACGAATCAATACAGAGCAATGGATCCCTCTTTCGAGAGGTAGAAACGCTGATAAAATTTCACCACACAGAGAGGTTCTATTGCAGTGGGACTATCGCTTAATTTAACTCCTCTTTCAGTGTATACAATTATACAATTGACTGCTGCCAGTTAAGGAGAATCTACCCTAATTTAAAGGACATTTATGATCTTCAGTGGAATCTTAAGTCAGAAAAGTAGTCTGGGAAAATTTTATGGGACCTTACGGTACCAAGTTTTAGTCCTTACATTTCAAAATAAAGTTTTAGGAAATTTTGGCCTTGTTTTGAGATACTCAGGGGAATATTTCCCCAAAAAATCTGGTAACAGTGATTCAATTGTGTGAAAAGTGTCCGTTTTAGATTGATTGTGGGTAGTTTTCACTGTAATTTATCCACATTTGAAGCACTATTTTCCATTTTCGAATGTCACAAATATTTTTTTTCAGTGTACATTAACTAATTTTTAACAGCACATTCTCCCAATGTCCCACTTCCCCTCTGACACTGTCCATACATGTATTTTATGTGTGTTTGTGTGTGTTTCCCACTTTATGCCACACAATTCCGATGGACTTCTACTAATGGCTGTGATGTGCTTCACATTTAGACTGCATATGGATGCCATTCTCATGTCGTGCTCCAGTGTGTTTGAGTGAATCTGCAACTCATTAGCTCCGAGAAAGACTAAACTGCAACGGTTCCATGTGCAGTTCTCACGATGAAAAAAAAAAAAAAAAAGCATGGAAAACCAAAACCAAAAGCAAAAACAAAAATAGAAGCAATTCAGACAAGTAGAACATAAGAATAGAGTCGAGTCGTCGAGTCGAGTCAATTCGAGTGGAGCGGAGTGTATGGAGCTGTGTGGAAATACGGGCAACAATAACTTACAGAAATGGGAGCAAGCAACAACACATATGAATTCAAAAAAGGAAGACACACTGCAAATGCTACTACTGATTGGACCGGACGGTAAAAGGACGTGCCATAGTTGGCAGCATCAGCAATATTTCCTGATGCTAAATGCCAACACTCGAGCAAGACGCACGCTAAGCACTAAGTGCCGCTATGCGCCCTTAAGTAGTGTGAGGGACGGAACGGGACGGAATAGGGCGGAATAGGACGGGAAGGTATGGTTTTGGGGGTACACTGTATATTGTTGGTTGGCTGGGTCATCTCTGGAGCACGATGGTTTAAAATTATGCGACGCGATTCGAAAGAAATGGCAATTTAACTGAACACATACACCTGTTTTGGGGTAATTTATCTCGAAGAATTATTATTTCAAAATTTTCGGACGCATTTCGAAGCGACACGATGCGGATAAAGCGAAATGCTGGCAAACAGATAGATAGAAAGGGGGAGAGAGCGCGCAAAAGGACGAACCGAATAAAAGGATTTCAAAATGGTCATTTGATATGAATTATGCGCGTTTATGCAATTACATATTGTTGTTGTTGTTGTTGTTGTTGTTTTTCTTGTTGCTGTTGCTGTTGTTGCTGCTGCTGCCGCTCATCTGCTCGCTCTTGCGCTGCTTATGCTGATGCTGCTGAAACACTTGGATGCATAGTGAACAGCGGAACGCTGTTGCACTTAAATATCCCTCTTTCCAGCGACTATTCCATCCAACATTGGCCCTGCCCTGAATAGCCTCGAATGGCGAATATGCTTCACATTGCATTTGGAGCTTTTTGTATTTGAATTTTAAAATATTGCCCGCGAACTTCATTGTTAAATAATTAAATCAGCTGCGAGACTAATATTTTTCACTTAATTGCAAAGCAAGTTGAGATTATATGAAAAATGGACAGTGCTGATAAATTTATGAACAAAAATATCTAGCTAATTCTTTTTCGGAGTGTTCAGATTTATGGGCCAACTCGAAATTTATACAAAACATGATGCTCAAATATGAGAGTAAGGAAAGAGGCCGAAATTTTTAACATGATAGGAGACCCAGAAGTATCCGAAAAGTGATCGAAATATGGGGCTCAGAAATTGGAGTCCGAAGAGAGAGTCTCGTACACTTCTATATAAGATCACACATGATTGAGTTCAAGACTTTCTCTGTATTCGGATTCATTTTATTGAGCAGATGTTTAAGTCAGGATTGATCGGACTGATAGGAAACTAACTTTCCTAGATTCGCCCTGTACGGCTTTAATTTCCTTGTAGAGTCAAGATTTAAAGATTTTGAAGTGAGTTAAAGTATTCGTGAGCGCATTGATTTTCTGATTTTAGTAGACTGACTGCTGTATTTCCCGCGAGGGGAATCAATTATATTTTGATTTACGGGCTTGGCAAATCCGTGGACCATAGCCAACAGTTTGACCATTCCTGGCAGATCGGGTATAGGATCTATAAAATGAAAGTGGCTTGTATCAAGTCACGAAAGGTAGACCAATAGACCCCAACTTGGTACGACGGGGATCAGGGCCCCACAGACTGACCATCCGTGCCTGATCGATTGGGAGGCCTCCCTATGGGACGGTCGTCGGGGCTATGGTTGTTTAACGGTGAGCTGGCACCACACCATTACTAAAAGGTTCCAATATTGTGGCTTACCCCTGCATGAGGAAAATATTAGTACACTGTGATCTTCGCACAGTGTGTTGTCACTATGAGAAGGTACACAGTGGCCGTGGAGTGGAGTGAAAAACCGTAGTGTATAGAACCACGTTAATCCGCAATATGTAATGTCCTCCTGTATTCTCGTAGGGGGAATCATTTATGATTTACGGGCTTGGCAAACCTGCGGACCCTGGCCAAATGTCCACCAATACATAATTCAGTTATGGGGTGAAATTGGAAATGCAGGAACTTTTTGGGGAATGTACGCAAGGTTGATCATGCGACCTGCAGTTGGTTTTGTTGTTTAACAGCTATACTAGTTATAGTTGTATTCACACCTTTATCTATGACACAAAAATGGTACCACGGGGACCGGGAGCCCCAGAATATGCTTTAGTATTGTGTCCGGTCTTATGGGTACGGCCCTTATTACCTCACAAAGCCTTGGAACTCTTCAAATGTGATAAGAAAACAGACGCAAATCTTCATTAAATTTAAATTGTCAATTCAATATAAGACCAAAGCATTAAAAAGAGGCTTTCTAATATAAAAACTTAAACCGTCCTTAAGCCCCTTGAACGATCCCTTTAACCCTTTGAAATGGGAGCAATTTTCAGCAATAAGTTTTATATTTTATTTGCATTATTATAATGAATGAATGCTCTTATAATGCGATCATGAGTTTAAATGGACTAAAAGGGTACATTTTTTTAAATAAAATACTGATATACTTATATTACAGGAATACTCATACATATACAACTCTTATATGGATCAATTTGATGCATGAAATCGATCTCAAGCAAGACGACAAGCGAAACACATTCGTTTTGGACTCCTTAATGAGCTCAATACAGGGATCAACACTCTGAATAACTACTCCTAAATGGACTCGAAATATTAGGTCAGTCCGGATGATAAAATATTTTTCTTCTTTATAAATTTAAGCTTCAAAAACATGAACTGCCGAATAACCAAAAAAAAAAAAAAAATAATAATAATAAAATCAAAAAAAATTATTCACAATTAACGTCGAGACTAAAAGCGTCTTCGTCAATCTCATTAACATATTTATCAGCAGCAGTTTATGACACCAGACGTCAACTTAACTTAGACCCCAAAGAAATCTGTCAGAAGCGATTAATTTTATACTTAAGTATTAGACAAATAAGTGGCGCCGCAAGCAAAACCGCTGCGGTGGCAAGTAACTCAATCGAATGTCAAGATAATCGGCGTCACTTTGTCAACGCAAAAGTTAAAAGCTCACATCCGATTTGATGTATCCTTAAGTAATTGAGGTGTTTTGCGCTTGTTAACAAATCTTCACCTAAGCAACTGCATTTCGAAGAAGGGTTGAGCATTTTACGCACCTCAATTCATCATCCTCAACGTTGTTGTCAACAACTTAGCCGAGAAGGTAAATCTTCGCTTGCCGTAGACGAAATATTTGAGGAAACGCTTAGCGCGTAAATGATATAAATTGCCGAAAATTTTCTAACTCAAAGGATATACGCACACACACATACATATGTATAAGTTAATGCACAGCGAGGTATAGGGGTTGATTTATTCGTCTTTGCTTTTTGTTAATAGTAATTAGGAAACTTACCGCAGGATATGCGTAACAGAAGTTTCGTTAGCATGAAATGTTGTTGAAGTTAATCGACGTAAAAGGAGTCAGAATTTTGATGGGAATGTGATGATGTCTCATTAATATTCATTGCGATGCGGTGTCTTATTAAGTTGGGATTATTTTGAACTGAAAAGGAGGTAAAAGAATTTTAGTTAGTTTTAAGTAGCTTTCGGAATGCGTTAATATATTCACACTCATATTCAGGTACACAACGATTGATAGTTAGGATAAAATGAAACCCATTAAAATATTCAAGTCCTTTTCTGCTGTAGTAAACAAACTTACACCATCGTTCTACTTTAAGCCCTCTGCTTATTTCAAATCTCCTAGAGGATAACAAAATCTTCAAAAAAAAAAACCCCCCTCTCCTAGAGAAAGAAGAGGGACGAAGCATTTCCATCGAGATAGCATAATTATTACATTTCTCTATTGAGGCGTCTTACAATTTCATTTTATAGCATCATCATAACTGAAAGATGAACGATAGACTGGAGTAGTTCTTAAGCTAGGTAGATGATAGTTTAATCACACCAAAGTATATTTGACACTTCCTATTCATTCGAAATACGGTTCCGAAAAAAATGAGTAAAAAAAAAAACGAAGTATTTATAAATGTCCAATTATCATAAAATGCAAATGATACTGTCGTTATTCTGTTAACCGTCAATGCCTGACATTGTTTGCCAACTTAATAAGAAGCATAAATGCCAAGTGGAATTAACGCTCCGAGCAACAATACAACAACATAAAGCACACAAAATATACCCCTCGAACGTCGGGTTCCTTTCCTTATTCCCTTATGCTGATCCAAAAACGCAGTTAGACAAACAAATACCAACAACTGAGGAGAAGTTAGCCTTGTTAGAAAGCCGATAGCAGGACTCAAAATTCGTTACGCTTGATACCCCGAAAATTAAGTAATTTGGCTCTCGAAGGACCAACGCACCCATCCAACAGACATAGGGCAAAAAGTTGAATAGTAGAACCCACTCAACTCCACCTTGCTATAACTCTGATTGACTGCTATATTAAAAACAAGATGCGTCTCCACTTTTGACCTTTTTCCTTTCTTGGCACTTTATGGATATGCCGCCGCCGCCGCCTCCGCCGCCAACTCTGATACCTGGGCAAAGCGCAATGCGGTAAGCTTTAACTGCGTGAGAGTGTTTTGTAGAATTGTTATCTCTCAAGTTGTCTATCTATCTATGAGGTTGGCGTTTGCTGTCGATTCGTCCTTTTGTCTATCTGTCTGCGTGGCTGTCTGCTTATCTTACCCACCGTCTGTCGTTGCTATTAAAAGAAATTACGCTCAAAACTAAATTGGAAGCTTCGAATACTCGTATTCGCCGTACAAAGGTAGCAGAAGTGGAAACCCATTGAAATGAGAAACGATTATTGTCGCCCGGTAAAATAAACAAGGCGCAACTTGGTACTTTCTTTTCTTTGCCTTTTGCTTTCCTTTTATTATTTTTATTTTTTATTTATTTTTATTTTTTTTTTTTTTTTTGCTTAAATTGTTGCCTCTTCTTTTTTTGTTACTACTAATGCTGTTGCTGCTGCTCCTTACTATTTACAGCTCCTGCGGGACACGGTGCGTTTCGCATTTTGTGCGTTTCTCATGCTTTTTTCTTAAGACAATTTTGTTTCTTTAGAGACAACACTTCTTGTTCTTGTCTCATCACGTTTACGCGACCAGCAACCCGAACGATATTGCCTTCGAAGCCATACCTACTAAAGAAATATACAGATTCAAATAAAGTGAAGTCCTTTTCCTCGTGCTCGTTTCTTCTGCTGATGTTTGCATAATTTTTGTTGTTCTTCCCCGTCCTCCTGCCCCGCTTCATGTTACTTTGTGTTTCTGTTGTTGTTTTGTTTTTTAACTCAAAAATAATACGTTGTTTTGGTTATAATTCTCAAACTCCCAACGATTGCCTTCGGCCTTGGGGCGAGCGAGAGACTCGATTGCGGGCGGCTCTGATATAGTTTTGTCCTTTCTGCTTTTTCACCGTTTCACCGGTCGACGAGCAGCAGTCGTTATGGTTATTTAGTAAGGTAATTTTGCGTAAATTCTTGGTAGCATTACAAGACAACAAAAGCAAAACAAAGAAAAAGGTAACGTTGGCATCTAATTTTCATCTGCAGGCATGAATTTTAATACATATGCCGTTTAAGAATATTGATGCGAACACGGTCAATTGTAATTCAAATCCTTTTTCCGTTGCTTCAAGATATTTGTTCTAATAGTGTCAGTTATTTGCATATTGTAGGCATAATGTAGTTTGGTTTATAACACTTAATTCTGGATAATACGTAGACCCGAAATTATATTCAAAGGCATTTTTTTTTTAGTGTTGGCAAAGCAACGATAAAAGAGTTATCGAATAAGTTATCGCGTTCAAAGGAAAAGTATGATTTTGATATTTTTTCGAAACGATGTTTAATTTGTGAGCAACGAAAGCGACATCAGAAAGAAGGACTTTCGTTCCTCATTATTTTAAAGCAAAATGAAAAATTCGGTTAGAAAAAATTGACTCAAAAAGGGTTTATTCGGAATGATTTCGGATTGGTCTAGTGTGAGACCAGTTGGGGACTACTTCGTCAGGCGTATATGTGGAATATACATATCTTTCTTTGACATGGAGTTTCATCGGCTATTTCGAAAACGTCTTAGGAAAATTCTTTCCAACATACCTAAAAGTTTTTGCTGATTCCTTTAAGATGACCGTGTGAGTTCCACGGAACTGGATCGGGAATACTTTAAGGTAACAAAGAAATTTTACTCTTCGACAAGGCATCCGCAAGAATGGGTAGACGGTCGGGTGCACCGGAAATGACCTGGAGAAGGACAATAGAAAAGAGCTAGCAGAAGCAAGCTACACATGGAACGACATATGCAGAGAAGCCCATAAGAAAGTAAGATTTTTAAAAATCATTTCGGCCTTATGTCCCACTAGGAGATATGGACGGTAAGAAGAAGAAGGATCCTTAAAGTTAGATGCGTATTTCGGGAAAAGAACACATAAGCTAGGACTCCTCTTTAAGACTGAACTAAGGAAAAAAAGAAGTCCATTCAAACTCATTGATTTCAGAATGAAGATTGATTCCTAAAAAATTTTATTCTAGTGACTTATGAGGCTTTTTAAAAGACCTATTCAATTTTTTTCGCTCCAAAATATGTTGATCTCTTTCTTTCGCATATCTAAAGAATGGATATCCACTTGAACGGACAAAACTATTGGTTGTTTTAGTGTCCTGCATTGGAGCTTTCATTCATTTCATTTATTTTACCTTCAAAGGAAGATTTCTTTACCTTATATTACTAGCAAAAACCCCCCAATTCACATTCCCCTACGACAAGGTAGCACACACTGTTTTCTATAACAATCTTCAACAATGTCATACTGAGTTCACGGAACGGAAAATTTATGGTTTTATAAGTTATTTTGTTATTTTTCATGATTTCTGCAAAGACTTACAACAACTCGCCATGCTATTGGCCTTGTTAGATTTTTGTTTTCCTCATATTTTTCCAGCTTCTTGTCAACTTGGGCGGAGTGTACAGTGTACCAGTACACTACACACTTGAGATGACAAAGCGAGAATAGTTTGTCTCATCCTTACGTAACGGCCATAAGCTCATCCTGGTAAAATCATAAACATTATGTTACGCTTGTTGACTATGTCCGGGAATATAAATTGTGGGTTCCATTTTTTCCATTTGACTTAAGCCACATTTCAAAAGAAAAAAGGCAAAGAAAAAAAAAATACATTCTCTTAGAAACATTTTTATAAAAGTCACAAATAATCCATGTGATATTTCAGCAAAATTATGAGAGATATCTGCTCTCTTTTCGTTGCAAAAAAAACCGACAAATCTGAATCGAAATTTTCCCCATAGAAAGTAATAACTTGAACCGATCTAATCAATGACACAACTCCTAGCTGTTGAGGTAATCAACTACCTACATATAGAGTTCCCTATGCACCTTGCGCCATACGTTTGATGCTCTGTAAACATTTGTCTGGATTTCGTTAGTTTTCATTTGTCCAAAAATGGAAACCAATTCCGACTAAGCACTGAGCAATCATAAAAAATAAGAATTGATATTGAGTGTACTGGGATTTTAATTGCATCAATTCAGTACACCACGCTGCCTTTTATCCTTTCCGATTCATGTGCCGTTTCGAATTGTCAACATAACGACATGCCAGCGAGCCAGCATGAAAAATGCTCAATGCCTAGTGCCAGTGAGTACGAGGATTAAGCCAGGATCGAAATGGACTGTATATGCCGACATAACTTCATATCTGTCTCGATGTTAGCATTCAGTCAATCGAGCTTTGGTCGCGGCATGTTTTGACTCATCGACAATTTTCAAACCGGTGTATGTGTCGTCGTCGTCGTCGTAATCGTAGTCATCTAAAGCTTGTTTTAATCCAATCAAATTCCAAATTGTGGTTATTTCGAATTTCAGTTTTGAATCGGATGAAAATTCGGTTGAATGAGAAGGATGACAAATGTGAATTGTTGAATGGAAAAGCTACACTGATAACTTTATACAATTTCAATAGTAAAAAAAAAAACACGAAGAGAAAAAATTTTTCATATGGAGTGACCTCTCGACATTGATAGCTTTAAAGATCCCTGGAATAAAAGCTTTGCCCGATTAGAAGGTCCAAAACTTTTCCTATTTGGATCAGTCAAAGTACATAATTCATTTCGATATAAGCCTTCATCATTTATAAGAACGGATTTTGTAGCATTTTTGACGGCCCCTACATCTGCAGAATACGGTTATAACGGAACGATCAGAGACAACAACGGGTTGCTTTCATGCTGGTGAAATTCTGGATCT
Organism: Chlorops oryzae; assembly: GCA_020466095.1. Classification (NCBI taxonomy): domain Eukaryota; kingdom Metazoa; phylum Arthropoda; class Insecta; order Diptera; family Chloropidae; genus Chlorops; species Chlorops oryzae. The sequence goes on along the minus strand of CM035807.1, from coordinate 94,458,387 downwards.
AAAAACTATTTTCTATGAAATTCTTTAAGATCAGACAAAACATTCAACTGTCATATTATATAAAATCCAGCACTGTGCCAAAGATTGTGCCTCAGGGTTGCATTAGAGAACATTTTGAGTTTTAAAGGCAAAGCCATAAAAAATTTGAATTTTTACCTCTAAAAAAACTACTTAATTTTATCTGGGAGTAAATTGAAAAGGAATTTTAGAAGACCTTGAATCGCCCAATATTTTAATTTTCTGAAGCGTCATATCAAGGAAGTTGGAATTTTAGGAATATAAACTTTATCAAATGGAGAAAATCACAGCTTTATGCTATCTAACTTGAAGTGCTAGAGTAAAAAATTGAAAATAAAAGCTTTTGCTAATACAAAAAACCACAAAAAATGTTTGATTTTTTTCTATCTTAAATATTATTGCAACAGAAAGAAAATCCTTGAAGAAATAAAAATAGTTCACTTTTGTCAGAAAACATCGTTTCCGGGCATTTTAATTGGACCATAAAACTTATATTACAATTGAGAAGTAATGAAGTATTCCATACTCTTCAGTCAATAAGAGAAGAGATGTTAGCAAGGACTTTCTCGGAAGAGGAAAAAAAAAAGTAGATACCACAAAACATAATAATTTCAAGTAATAAAGGAGAGTAGGAAAGAAAAAATAATGGCAAATTGTTACGAGGAAATCGTCATGCATAAGTAACATTTTATTCTGATTTTTATGATCAAAGGGGCTAGGCCACCAAACCCTACGACCCATGGATGGACCGACCGACCGACCCATCCGGCCAGCAAAGAAAAACACAAAAGGAGTTGCCACAAAAAGGATATACAAAGCACTCAGCAGACGGACATAATGTCCCACCTGGATCACTTTTGTGTAACAAACCGAAAATGCCTATTTACGACCCTGACCAGTGGTGGACACATGGTAATCATATATTTTGGTCATATCTGTTGGTAATAAAACCAGTGTGCTTATGTGCCTGTCAATGAGTTGCTTCATGACATTTGCTTTTTTTTCTCTTCCTTTTTTCTTCGTTTTATTTTTATTTTTATTCGTTACTCTTTCCCAAAGCATTTTGGTCCTGTTCGTATCTCGTTTACGTGGCTTTTTGTATTACATTTCGATTATATGGGAGTGAGGAGGCCATGGTCACATCACATCAAGCACGAATCTTCGAGCATTTGGGAGAAGTGGGCTGTATTGTGTGTGTGTGTGGCGGGCAGCGAGTAGCGAGTAGCTTTGCGTGTGGATGGAAAATATTTTATTGTCCATTTAATGTCCAATCTTAGATGAGCACATAACTTCTGATCGAATAGTAAATGCTCGAAGAGCAGCAGCAGCAGCGGCAGCAGCGGCATCAGAAACAAATCGTGAAGGTGGTCAGTGAATTAAACTAACCAAAGAAGGGGAATCGTAAGGGTGGGTGGGTGCCTTTACTTTTACCTTTCGGAATGCTGTCCTCATTTCTTCAGTAGTTGCGGTTAGACTCTCTTGAACGCGATTTTCTTTTCATATTATCTCGCAAAGGGTTGCTCGATATGCTGAGTGCGGAGATTTCCGGCTATCGGCTACCGGTGTCCTTAGATCGTGACGATGTTTTTTGTTTTTTTTTTTTGTCCATTTTCTTTTCATGCCACGCGTTTACTCTTGGGATAATTCTTTAATTTTCTTTCGGCTTTCTGTGATGATGCGTCGTGAGTGATAAGAAGTTATTTGCCACCTATTTGGATATTTTATGAGTGGGATATAATAAAATGCGTATGTGTCCTATTCTTTGGGATATTTATTGACGCATTAATAGTTTGGGGATATGAACTCGAAGATGCTAAAAGATGAGATTGCAGATTCCTTCCTTCTTTCTTTCTTGCTTTCTTTTATTATGTGCATTTCTCGTTAGGAAATGACTCGGCAAATAAGTTCTTTTGTGACCACCATTAAAATACTTTTGGCAGGTGAGCTTAAGTGTAAGGTTTATGCTTTCATAAAATCTCATTTCTTGGAGCATTACATTCGATCAGTCACAGATAATAAATGGTTCAATGAAGTGGCAAATATTGAATGTGCATTAGAAACGATTAATGAACGAAAGAAGATGAAGAAAAAAAGGATTAGTAAATCAAGTCCGATTCGAGTCATTTTTCGACTTGATGACAATCTTTTTTTCCGTCGAGTCTTCAGAGATTTTATTTTCATGCATTTACTTTCTCTATTCTTTAAAAAAAATAACCAAATACTATCGAAACTCATTCGCTAGTCCAAGTTTCGAGAATTCAAAGGTCTGTCTGGGGCGTCATTTGAATTCATAAAAACACACAAATATTGAGGGCGAAACAAATTTCTACAAATTCAGACAAATTCAGACAAATTGCTTGCATTATAAATATTTAATTAAATTCAAAATTAGTTCACAGCCAGCGTGTTTTTTTTTTCTATTTCGCACCAACCGTTTCCCATTTCTGAGCCGCTTTCCCTCTTCCCTTGTGAAACAGACGTGAGTGGACTTTTATTTTATGCAAAAGACATTAGGAAGCAGGAGATGCTATTGTCTCTGCTACGAAGGAAGAGCACTGAAGCGTTTGTGCATTCGTGTGCTTATAATCAGACTATTTTTCCTTTCAAAGGACATATCGGAATGATGTAAGTGAGTCCGGAGAGTATGTCATTTGTCTCATGTTGATTTAAATCATGTTCAAAACGAAACAGAACAATGCCGGATCGTTTCGGTTTCAGTCTCACCTGATTTCAGGACTTTCAATCGTCATTTTTTGTTTTTGCCTCGTTCATTTCTGCACTTAAAGACGACGAACAAAAAAAAAAACAATATATTGCATCGACTCCGCTTGCTGCTTTGGCGCGACTTCTTCTTCTTTTTTCTTCATTCTCTATTCATGTCCTTTGGGTGTAAGGCAACATCTCTTTATTGCAGCAAAAAAAAAAAAAAAAAATATAAGAGAAAACAATAAAAAAAATTGTGAAATTCTAAACGCCAGGCTCGATACTCCTTCGGCCAGCTTTGGATGTGCGTGGCATATCCACTCAACGAGGGCAGACTTCAATCAAATGTAACCTTTTGTCTTTGCATCTTACAGTTTCACAATATTAGAAGGCGTGGACATGGTAAGCGAGAGCATCAAAAGCAAGGGCACCGAAATGTCATATTGCGTTAAACGAAATGTAAAACAGGTTCAAAAGGCTGAAAGGCTGAAGGGCTCGTGGCAAGGAAGCAAAGGACTTCAAAACTGGTCATGAATTGTGTCTCATTAAAATTTAAAATCACCTACGCATCCCAAGTGTTAAGCTGCACGAAAGAACAAATTGCTTATAAGATTCAAAGCTTTGGACGCGGCTCTCTTATTCAAAAGTAATCATATTGCCACAACACAGGGATGAGAAGTTCAACTTTGGATTTTTGTCTATAGCTAAAGAAGATAGTGCTTTTTGCTACAGAAGTTTTACACTTAAAACGGCTAATCGAAGACCTTTAATTTTTAATCAAAACTTTTGAAAGTGATTTTTAAATTTTCATGCCAACAGGAAAGGCTCAAAATTGAGCAGCGCCTTCTTTATTCATTGCATTCCATCGAAAAATACGGAAACTTTCAGTAAAAAAAACTAGTCAAAAAAATAGGAGAATAAAAACATAAAACTGGAAAACAAACCAATTTCATTCAATTTTCTCGATTTTATGCAAATTACACACAGGGAATCGATTCGAATATCCTGCTACTCTGTTTAGAGGAAAATCTAAATATTGCAGCTGGAATCACTTTTCGTTATATTATTATTTTATGTTTTTATATTTTTTTCTTTATAAAACCCTTAATTTTCCGACAACATATGCTGCAGTCGACATATCAGAGAAATTTTCAATATTTTCCAGCATGTTTTCCATGCTTTTCTTCAATATTCGATGTTTTTGTAATTTCAAACAGAAATGTGTAGCACAAGCCAAGGTAGCGTAATGGACGTGAGGAGTCTCGGAAATAAATGATTTTTTTTTTTGAGGATTTTTTTAAATTACTGGAAAGTATTGCATAAACAAAAAAGCATCGACCGCAAAGATGAGATGGCGACATGTGTCATCGATGGGTTTTTAAATATTCTCCTTGAAAATCTAGCTCGATTACAAAGTGGTCGCACTGTGTTTGAAATGAAATGCCGGGGTATATTAAGTTGGGTGAAGAGGTGTTCTTTTTTTTTTTTTTGTTATATAGTAGACCTTCTATAATCAGAGACAAATTTTGCATTTTGCTGCCAATAGCCGGGATCCCACTATCTGCGCAATGCGCCGATGGTACCTATATTTTTTTTAGGGCTCTGATGAAATAGGTGAAATCTGTGCCGATCTGGCCCGAAAAAAATCGGTGCAGATCGTCCTATTTGCGCAGAAAGTGGGATCCCAGCTAAGGGCTCTCAAAAGATTAATCTCAAAAAATAAAAAAGGACATCCATCCTAATGGAAAATACGCTTGCCATGATAGGTTATTTTCTAACTCTGTACAACAATTAAGAAAAATAAAACCCCTTTTTTTTTAAAAAAAAAAAGCCACATTTTTTCTTAGACACTTAAGGACTTACTTCGCCCAATCGTAGCCGCCTTAATTGAACTCTTTCCAAGACTCAGCTTCAGATAATTGTTTGCGAATCTAAGATCTTTCGGCACGATTTCAATTTTGTTTACGATTTGAAAAGTGGTCGCAACATAAAACTAAAGCATGTTCAACTTAAGATTGGAGACACATAATCCACAACCGTTGCTAGTGTAAATAGCCATTAAATCGTGGATACAAAATGTCATCTCCAATGGCAAACGGAATCACATTTTGGGATAATTGCCATTGCTGCAGGAGCAGCAGCAGGACACACAAGTATAAAAATGAAGGAAATCAAAAACCCAAGTTAAGCACGCAAAAACACCCCCACCCTTTTTTTCTCACTGGCAAAAGGGTATTAATGGAAAGGAACACTTGTAATAACTTCAACCGAAACTATGCCGGATACATGTCCATCTTCCATTAATGGGTAATTGCAGAAGAGACAACATCAATACGTATGTACACGGACGTATGGCAAGCAGCTGCAACTAAGTCTTCGAAAATTATCACAATCTCCCGGCATCGCCATGTGTAAGGGCATCGGTAGCGGCAGCAATGTCCCAAGACGATTCGAAAGATACAAAAAAAAAAAAAAAAAAAAAAAGAAAACGAACTAAAGAAAGAAACAGAAACTGAACAAGAAGAGCAGAAGAAAAGGATATCAACATAATGTCTACTTTATAACGTGGATAAAACGTTAGAAACAGGAAATCTCACAAACTCTCGTGCAGCCTGAAAAGCTTCCTTGGAGATACCTGAACCATTAGAAAAGTGCTGTCCAAGCACATCGACAATCGAAAAAAGGATATAATTTGACAGTAATAAAAACCAAAAGACTCAACTGAAAGGCCACTACAAACACACAATGGACTTCTCCACGTTACAGCGCAATACGTTACGCTTGGTATGGATGTTCGGTTATGTTATGGCTCTACGGCATGCCATTCCATTAGGATTTCATAGATATAGGGGTAAGTTAGAGCGAGAGCCCTAATCATAAAAAAAAAAGGAAGAAATGGAAAAAAAAACAAGGTACTACGAAATCCTTGCGGTCGTAAACAAGTGCGCTTAATCGCTGTTTATATTGAAACGTGTTCACAAAATCGCCAAATCCAATGAGATCAATGAGCACTGAGAAAGGGTTTTAAATGAGAACGGAAAAGGAGGTAAAGTTTTCTTAAGAACAGATATTCTTCCCTATTAAAAGCTGTTAATTTGTGTTTAAGTTTTACAAAGCTTTTAGTTTCTTATCAAAATTTCTATCAACGCATCCCTGCGGGTTGGCATTAGTCAATGGCATTAATTGATTCACATTCTCACAGTAACAAGGAGCATTTGATCTTATTGGACAGACTTTAATATCAACAAAATCTCAAAAGAATTCTTCTAAAAGTAGCGGTCTACAGCAGAACATAGCTAACCCAAAGAAGGTACTTTAAAAAACCTGAGATTGGCGGAAATGACTTAAAACGATGGCATGATCCTTCATGTTTTTACTTGGTCGGCCTTTTAGCACAAACTGGGTAAATAGGCTTGTTTTTAAGGGTTTAAGGAAAATTTACCGGAGATTCGGGAAAATTATAGAAAAGCATATGTTAATACAAGCTTGAACATACCCAAATACCTCTCAAAGTCTGCAAATGTAGCGAAAAATTTTAAATGTTTATCCTAATGGGCAACAAAGTTCACAAAACTGCAATTAAGGAGCATAAACTTTTATATGCTTAAAAAGGTCGGAAAATTGGGACCCTAGATTTTTCTTTTGAAAGAACTGGACATTTATCTATTTCTTCCCCTTGTGTCCCCTTCCTCAGTACTAAATTTTAGAAATCCATTTCCTTATACGAATTTTTATTCATCATAGCTCTCTCTCTCTCTCTCTCTCTCTCTTTCTGCCAACACTATAAAAAAAACACTTCAGCACGGTACAGACACCCTGTATATTGTGCCTATATTTTCTCGTACTCGTTTGTGACTTCTAGGGGGTTTGAGTCCCAAAACAATCCTGTACTTAAGCCCAGCAGATAAAGTAAAATTAATATCGATAAATTTTAGTTAAAACCTTAACGAAGCCTCTGCACTGTGCACGCATTTAAATTTCAATATCAATTTATTTAATTTATCCCATAAGGCTTTTTTGCCCCTTTAAAATTGATAAAAATGACATTGCAGAGCGTCATCGCCATCTCCAAATCCTTCAGACGACTGCCAGAGAGTTGAAGCATGAAATTATGCTTTATGCGAAGACACCAGCAGCAACCGCAGCAGAGACAAGCCATTCATTAAATCCAATTCAATATGATTCCACCAGCCAGGCAATGCACACTGTGCTCCAATCCGGCAATTCAAGCTGACTCAAGGCAATCAAGTCAGTCACATTTGCTACGCTGGATTGCATGAATGCAATTATTTTCTGAGGGGAATAAATAGTTGCTACGACAAATCGGTGCTACTGAAAGGATGGCGTTCGTCGATGATGATGATGATGACGCTGACGACGATGGAATCGGCATTGATTGCGTTAAAAACGATTGTCAACGTAGCCAACTGGATTATTACCTTCTGCCAATTATCAGGCTCGTATCGCAGACAAGCGAGCAAAACATTTCCGAAAGGATCACTTCAGCTTTTTAATCGCAATGTCCAGCATCTGTCGTTGCTCCTGCCAGCACCACCACAACCAGCAGCAGCAGCAGCAGCAGCATTGATGAGCCGTTGATGCGAAGTCACTACAGTCAATGCTGTCCTCCGTCCTGTCCAGTCAGTGGGTGTGGCATATGCAAAATGGAGGGCAATTATGTGCAATTTTAAATGGATTTTGATTGTTTATGTGCGTTTGATGGACACACATGCGTACATAAATGCATACATACGTCCAATACAAATGGTAATAAGAGACGATAAGGTCGGAAAAGATGGAGTAAAATAATTTTTGCTTAAGTGGGCTTAGTGACCATTTTGGGAAATTCGAGTAGCTGAATTAATGGTCTCACATTTTGATTGTAGCCACTCAAATCTCAATGGAAACATTTTCAGAGATATTTGGATGTTCCAAACCTATGTCAAAAACACGTTTTGATCATTTTACTTTTCGTAGTCATTGGACCTCTTTGCATTGTTGCCACAATTTCCTTCTCAAAATTGAAATATGAACAGCAATTGCTACACAAATTGCAGTAAATTGAAGTGCAACAACAGAGGCAAATGGAAAACTATTTGTAAATTGTTTTGAGAAGATAACTTCACAATTTATTAATGAATGAGGTGATTTTTTCTCCCATAGGACTCTTATATGAAATGAGAAAATTGTCTTTCTGTATAAGAACAAACCTCTTAACTTCGTAAGAGCTTCGTTCAATATCAGAGCCGTTTAGAATTCTGTAGGCGATACCAGGCTTTCAGGCCTATAAGAATAAGCCTTGTAGTTTTTGGGGGCAAGTACTCTTCTCGACTAAGAGCAGGATCAATATTTTCCACTCAGATGGTCGTGGTAAAGTGTAGAGGAACCCTAATTCAGCACTTGCAAGAAACAGTCTCGGTCTTACCGTATAACATGGTGATCGAGGCGTATTAGTTGGGGGTTGTATCTCGACCATAAGTGTGGATGAGCTGATTTTGAAGGCATAATGGATAAAACTGTCTATATAAATATTTTAAATGAAAATTTAAGAAAAAGTTCTGAAAAGTTAAATTTACCAGCCTCATTCACCTTTTAGCACGATACCGACCCCAAAAATACTGATCAAGGCGTTCGATTGAAGTCTTTGCACAACACCCACAATCTTCAGACCTCAATCGCTTTGAGCATTTGTAATGAAGAACTGAAGAAAAAACTTGAAGAACAAACAACACCGAGCTAAAAAAAAAAAAACAAGGAAGAAAGCTAAAGTCGATCAAGCCCGACTTTGAAATACCCAGCGTCCCGACATTATTGGGCTCTATGTTATGAAAAATCTCCACTTTTGGGTGTGCAGTGGGCGGGCTACATAAATTTTTCTTCCTGCACCTTTCGTTCACCTTGGTCATCCTATGTTGTGAATTTGAAGCTTTCTACGCCATTTACTTCGGAAGTTATTGTGGGCTTATTTGTGGGAGTGGCTCGAGGAGGACGGCGTCCATTTTTCCCCCAGAACATGTCCCTTTACGTAATTTACCAGTACACCAAATATCAATGGAATGTGTTTAGTGGTTCGCAAGTTACAAGCATTTTACTGAAAACACATTAAATTAGTTTTTGGGCGTGGCAGTGGGCGGATGTCTCCCATTTTAACTTAGGATCATACTCGAATCCCGATATACCTGCGTGCCAAATTTCGACTTGGTTGGTCCAGCTGTTTCGGAGGAGATCCGATTACAGACGGACAGACGGACGGACGGACAGACGGACGGACAGACAGGACGGACGACGGACGGAACGACGACGGACGGACGAGACGGACAGGAGACATCTAAGATTTGATCCGGACAAGATATTATGTCTATATCTACGGAGCTTAGTTCTGGCTGTTACAAGATTCGCACAAAACTACCCTGCTTACGCTGGGTACAAAAAGGCGCTGATTGAGGAATGGCATAAGATTGGAGCAAAAACTACAGGAAAAAATTATTACATTTTATGTCTACTCTACGTGGCTCAAAGTCTTCAGCAGCCCAGTTTCTTAAATTGAGGCCCATTTTTAAGTTAAGTTATATTTCGAATTAAGAATTATAAATAAATGTCAGAGATGCTTTTATCGATTAAAATTTAGAATGGCATAAAATTCCTCCAGTCTCCTAGACATCCATATTATTACGCTGTCCTTTCGAACAACATGAGTATTAAAAGGAAAAAATCCACGATTTATGGTATTCCGCTTGGCACTTGAAAGTGCAATATTGTGCTCCTTCTATGCAACAACACCTGAAACGCTTCGCTTGACCGAACTCTTTCAACTCTTTTTTTTCCATTGCAAATCCTTCCGGTCTTGGCGGCTAACTAAACCAACGTACGGTAAAAGCTACCATCATCATCATCATCGCTGGCTCGCTAAATTGTCCCTATACGCGTTTTACATTGTCCGTACATCTCCTTTTCGCACCGTTAAAGGTTCATTTTTAGAAAAATTTCTGCTTATAATTTACGCGACACGACATCAATTAACTGCTTAAAATACCTGTTGTAGCTGTAAAAAGCTCTCATAAATTTCTCCCACGGTCAGCTTCCCAACGACACAGCTGTATTCCGTGGCTTCTAAATAGTGTCATTGGGTGTTAAGCTATCAGGATTTAAGTAGGATTTGGGAAAAAAAACAAGGATTCACGAATAACGTGGAGGATCAGTTTTCATCGTTTAAAACAAAATTATTAAACTAAAAGAACATAAATTCGAGTGTAAGATTATATTCATACATATATACATATGTATATCTTTGTAAGAGACGGAATTAGATTTATAGACTGAGTCCCAGTGTCCCGCAGACTTACGGTATAGTAGCAGAGTCCTTATTAATGCTACACGGAAAGAATTGTCTTGTATTGAATCAATAAAATATTTTATTAACTGTCAAAAAGTAAACATTTTATTAATTCAATACCAAAGTTGTACCCAAAGTACAACTTTTGCTAAAAATCAGTAAATAGATTTTACTGATATCAGTAAAAAAATTTTATTGACTAAAAACACATAGTTAGATCTCCCATTAGAAGTCATTTCTGATGCTACAATTCAAGGGTTTGAATTGCAGTCATAAGTAGTTTAAATACGCAAACCGAAATTTGACTCAGTAGTCAGCCAATCCGTAAAAATTGCTCTGATGAGACCCCAGACGGCAGGTCGAAACGTACGTCAGCAAATAGTCGCTTATGGATGCCTTTCTCAAGCATAGCTTGAAACATAGATTTCACATTAGGGGCATTTCACGTCAAGTGTACCCGCTCAAAAAACTTCATAACTTGAATTTTGATGAAACTTGGTGGAAATGTTGCTCTATGAAAGTACATGAATTGTGCAAAAGGAGGAGGGGAAATATTGAACGGGTGCCTAGATACAGGGTGTTAAACTTTCGGTCCTTTTTGTATTCAAAAGTTTCTACGTCTCGAAAATTGGCAAATTAAAAAAATGTGATAAAGGATTTTTATAGATTTTTGTCTGCTCTTTCCGAAAACAAATATTACAATTCCCAGAAATTATTATTGATGCACAAAAAAACGGTTTTTATTTTTATAAGCAATTTTTCGCCGAATGCGACATTTTTAATATTTTTCAAAATAATTTTAAACGAAAGCTGAGCTTTTTTTCTATAAAATGACATCTTGAACAAGATGGGATCTCCAAAACTAACGACTAAATAGAGGTGGAGAACCCAGCGCGACCCACGCGCCGAGCACGCAGAAGCCGCTATTCAACTTTATCAACTTGAGAAGTTCAGCAGCCAGCGCATATGCATACAATAAAACTTAATAACAGGTTGGCTGATAAGTCCCCGGTCTGACACATAGATGGCGTCGCTAGTATTAAATGCATATTATTTTTATATAGTGGCAACCTTCAAATGATTCGTGTCAAAATTTGACGTCTGTAAGTCAATTAGTTTGTGAGATAGGGCGTCTTTTGTGAAGCAACTTTTGTTATTGTGAAAAAAATGGAAAAAAAGGAATTTCGTGTTTTGATAAAATACTGTTTTCTGAAGGGAAAAAATACAGTGGAAGCAAAAACTTGGCTTGATAATGAGTTTCCGGACTCTGCCCAGGAAAATCAACAATAATTGATTGGTATGCAAAATTCAAGCGTGGTGAAATGAGCACGGAGGACGGTGAACGCAGTGGACGCCCGAAAGAGGTGGTTACCGACGAAAACATCAAAAAAATTCACAAAATGATTTTGAATGACCGTAAAATGAAGTTGATCGAGATAGCAGAGGCCTTAGAGATATCAAAGGAACGTGTTGGTCATATCATTCATCAATATTTGGATATGAAAAAGCTCTGTGCAAAATGGGTTCCGCGCGAGCTCACATTTGACCAAAAACAACAACGTGTTGATGATTCTGAGCGCTGTTTGCAGCTGTTAACTCGCAATACACCCGAGTTTTTGCGTCGATATGTGACAATGGATGAAACATGGCTCTATCACTACACTCCTGAGTCCAATCGACAGTCGGCTGAGTGGACAGCGATCGGTGAACCGTCTCCGAAGCGTTAAAAGACTCAAAAGTCCGCTGGCAAAGTAATGGCCTCTGTTTTTTGGGATGGGCATGGAATAATTTTTATCGATTATCTTGAGAAGGGAAAAACCATCAACAGTGACTATTATATGTCGTTATTGGAGCGTTTGAAGGTCGAAATCGCGGCAAAACGGCCCCATATGAAGAAGAAAAAAGTGTTGTTCCACCAAGACAACGCACCGTGCCACAAGTCATTGAGAACGATGGCAAAAATTCATGAATTAGGCTTCGAATTGCTTCCCCACCCACCGTATTCTCCAGATCTGGCCCCAGCGACTTTTTCTTGTTCTCAGACCTCAAAAGGATGCTCGCAGGGAAAAAATTTGGCTGCAATGAAGAGGTGATCGCCGAAACTGAGGCCTATTTTGAGGCAAAACCGAAGGAGTACTACCAAAATGGTATCAAAAAATTGGAAGGTCGTTAAAATCGTTGTATCGCTCTTGAAGGGAACTATGTTGAATAATAAAAACGAATTTTGACAAAAAAATTTGTTTTTCTTTGTTAGACCGGGGACTTGTCAGCCAACCTGTTACATGCAATTGTTTTTGTAAATAAGTATTTACTTGTTGATGTTTAATAAAATATTTTCTTGATTCAATAAAATATTTACTTTTTGATGTTTAATAAAATATATTTTTTCAAATCAGTAAAAATTTTCTTGCTGCCAAGTCAAGCCAAGATTTTATTAGTTTTTACTGATTTTGAGAAAATAATTCTTTCCGTGTAGGTTTACTATTTCACCACAAAACGGCAGACTTTCTGCTATCACGTTATCAAAGCCAATTTTGATGGTTTTCGACTTCTGGGCATGCCCAACGGAACCCTTCTTATGAATAGTGAATCCCCATTTCACCTACGGCAGGTGAAATAGTATACCTAGCATTAATAAGGACTTTGCTGCTATACCGTAAGTCTGCGGGACACTGGCTCTTAGACAAATATTTTATATTCTTTAAAGATTTTATTTTTTTATATTTTTTATATTATTTTCCGTTCTTTATATTGTTTGTATTGCATGTATTTATTTATATCTTTATATTCTTTAAATTTTTTTATTCTTTACAGTCTTTGTATTTCTTAATATACCCAGCGTAGGCTTCAATATTGTCAGGACGTTGGGTATATCACAATCGGGCTTGACCGACTTTAGCTTTCTTACTTGTTTATATTCATTTTAATTCTTTTATTTTTTTTAAATATTATTTTTTATTTTTTCTTATTATTTATTATTATTATTTATATTAATATTAATTTTCTGAGATATTATGATTCCACAGTAATCAGTGAAACATCCTATTAGGAATCAATTCAGGGACTCTTAATGAGCGATATCCGATTGAAAGAGCTGGCAAAAAGATGATTTTTAATAGAACACAGAAGTGATTGCGGTCAATAGAGTAATACCCATCAGACCATAGCTGGCAGCTTCAATTCAACAATTTCGATATTAAAATCAATCAATTTCTAAAAACTTTAATTTTTTTTTTTTACAACTTTGATTTATTTTCTCCTGGACTTCCTTTCAGACGCTGGGTAACATAACAGACTTTAAGTATTCAGATCTTATTTCTAAAATTTTACGTAATTATTTATACATTTAAAATAATATAAACATTTTTGAGATACTTATGATTCTCAATATTAGAAACTGACCTATAGCGCTGAATAATTCGGACTGCTTAGATGAGTATATCCGATGAAGAGGTGCGCAAAGGTTAGAGAACCAATTGATTGGTAATAATACACTACCGCATCAGAGCAGCTGCGCCGACTTTGAGTCTGTAAAACAATGCTTTCTAAAAACTAAACAGGATATAAGGATGTTAACTTCTTTTTAAGCACACCAAGTTAAAAACTTAATTCTTCTCCTGGAAAACTTTAGACCAATCACGAAAAAGCGCCTGAGAGATAACAATAACACTGCATATGAAGCATCAGAATATTCCAAGCAATTACAGGCGCGCATTTAATTAACGAAAAAATATATACAAAAAACCGAACCACTTCCCAAGAATGCATCGCACTTAAAAATAATTTCTTGCAATTTTAGAAAATAAGCTGCAACATAACGCGCTTGAAATAATTCCTAAACTACTTACGAGATTATTTTCTCGGGTATAAAAAAAACCAAAAATCGGGAAACCAATTTGGACCTTTTAATTCCTACGATACTCAATTGCAGCTGCCGCCGTCTTTGCAGCTAGAAACCTAATACGTTCGAATGTCGAGGAACAACGGAAATCTTGTGAAAGAAATTAGCGAAAAATGATTAAGAAATTTCGGTTATGAAACTGCGGTAGACCGCACAAAGCAGCAGTCACGAGACAACAATCGAAAGAATTAAAACAAAAAACCAACAGAAAAATATACAAAAAAAATAAACAAATTGTATATAAACAAAAAGTGATTGCAACATTAACCGCGAGCGTTGTAAAAAGCAAATTCATTTGCAAATTGTTTCAATTGCTTTCGAGAGCACCGCGGATGCCGCAAGAGACTTCTACCCCAAGTTAGCGGCGGCGCTTGGAGCAGCCGGAGCGCGTGTCGTACGATCCAAGTCAATTGTGTGATTACGCTTAGGTAATTGGCAAAAAGTGCATTTTTGATGTGAAATTGAATTGGATTCTCCGAGGCGTCATGTCGGATACCAATTTTGCATGCATAAGAAGTCACTTTATTTTACGATTCTGATTGCATGCTTTTAGCTTAAGTGGTTAAAGCATTGATAAAAAACAACACCTGCAAAGCAAAAACGCAGCACCAATACAGAAACAAATTTAGGGATTGATGCTTATGGCTTCACTTATTACAAAAAAAATTTTATTACAAGAAATTTGATAATGACAAGAAAGAAATACGTGTACCTAAGACCAATCCTTTCAGAATTCGTAAAAAAAAAATATAGCCTCTTGCTTCTAGGGCCCTCGCACACAATCACGAAAGCATTCTTCAGGGCAAAATGGAAACATTTAAGCCGTATTATGTGCATTATTAAGGAATGCTCTATCTCTGCTCCCTCTAGGATCTGTAGTGCCAACATTGGAATATTTCCCCTCCTTCAAAAGAACTGCAGACTTTTGATGAATCTATGAATTTGATGTGGTTGAAGTTCCAATATTTTTGCCTGTTGTGAAGATTTGGGACCCACACTCTTTCAGCTGCAGAGCAGTCGCAAATTACATGCATACAGGATTCAGCGTATTCTACATGTGATCGTGGTTAAATAGGTGGTGTATAGGTGGAAGATAAATTCTCAAATCAGATACAAATATATTCGAGATCCGTTGGGGGGAAAAATATTCTCCAAAAGTAATTCCCAATTGAAATTCTCAACAACTTCCGGGAAAAAAAAGAAACTTAAGAACTACCCTTATCAAAAATACATCTTTGAAAGGGAAAACAATTTACTATAATTTTTTCTCGAGAAATTTTTACGATGGCCATAGTTGTTTCTTAAAAAAAACTATGCATTGGTGACAATATGTTGTCAGATGATTTGTGCGAGGGTCTTCAAAAAAGTCAAAGTTTCTGTAAATATTGAATTTATCTTCGTTGTTGACTTTTAAGAGGAGGTGCCTACATTCTCATAAAATCCAGCTTAGTTCTACTGATCGTCTGCCTTATTCAATGTCTTGTATTAACGCCAGTCAAACATTCTTAAGGCCAGTGGTTGACTTGGAGTTCCTTGTTTAATCTTTGCAGACTTAAAAAAAGGGATCAAATGAGCCAAATCAGCCCCCATAAAAATACAGGTTTTGATAACAAAAATTCAAGGAGCAAGGGCGAAAGAACTCCCAAAATGGACTACTTTGTAAAATACTATTAGGTTGAAGCAATTACCTTATGTGAAGAGAATGCCATATATAGAAAAGTATGTAGTAGAAGAAGTAATAGAAGAAGTTCTAAGAAGAAGAACAATTTGTTTCATCATATTTTTGGGAGTTTTTTCAAATATTTAGAGATTACACAGTAAGTTCCCCAAAAATTCTTTCTCTTTTGAGATGTTTTCAGTATTAAATGAAGACTTGTCCATAATCAACATTTTTCGACTTATTGAGGCACTAATCACAAGAAAAATAATCAAGCTTTGTTTTCAAGGACATCAAATTCAAATCGTACTTAATTTATTTGCCATTTAGGATTTTTGGAAATTTTTCAAAGATCTAGAAACAGAGGCTGTTTCAAAGACAGTAAAGTCCTAATTTATTTGAGACAAAAGCTTAGGTATTTGCTCTTGTGATTCTAAGGCCTAATTTCAACGAGCTATTCAAATAAAACTTAAAGGAAAATTTCCTTTTTTTATATGAAATTTGACAGTTCGTTTCACTTGAGTTTCATTTAAATAGCTTGGTGAAATCGGTCCTAAAGCTATGTATCATTATCAGGCCTCGGATTTTGTTGCTTTTAAAAATTTTAAGCATACTTTATGGAGTAAAAGATTTGTTCAACTTACATTAAGCTAAGAACCAAATCGATTTTTACCTTCAATATGAGTTTTTTTGAAGTTTGAAAAGCGGTTTGAAGTTCAACTTCGCTTAACTTATTCGCAAAATGTTGGTAAGAAAAATTTTGATCCATAAAGTATGCTTTAAATTTATAAAAGTATATTTAAATTTTAATTTAAAAATTTACAAAAATATATTGCATACTTTAAGGGTTAAATTTTTAAATGAATTCTTTGGGACAGTTGAAAAGTCAGAAGTAAACTTTCAACAACAAATGCTATCGGACCAACAACTCATCTCAAACTCCCATCGACTCTATTTTTAGGTGGAAAACCCATCAAAAGAAACAAATGAGAATATAATTTTAAAGGAATCACCATCTATTTTGACTATCCCTTTAAAAAATTTTCCCCATCGAACATGAACCGAATTTTTGACTCGCTTTTTATTATAAAAACTAAAATACTCAATTCACCGCTTCGGCAAGGATAAAATGTCCTCCATTCAAAGGTTATCTCAATATCAGCTCATTACGCTTAATGAAAAGATATCGTTTCTAATATACGAGCACCAGAGATCAAAATTAAACAAACTCTCGGAAATATACGATAACTGTGTATCACGGACAAGTTAGGGTGGGCTGGCGGCCCCCAATCGACACTTACTTTCATGCTTGTACTTGTGATTTCTTGCTTACTATGAAACTAACCTGCTTGAGCGTATCTATGTAATTAGTGAGCCAGAATGTCAGCCAATATTTATACTTGTCTCAGGTACATATCGACTAATGAGTATTTGTGATGCCTCAACTAGGCACGAATGCCCATGAATACACGAAATCGAGTAGGCATCGGGGAGATGGGGACACTTTGTCAATATTCATTATGGCTCGCAAAGCCAAAAACCCTAAGGTTGATGACGAAAATGGCATTGACTTTTGTCATAAACTTCATTGGAATGTCTCATAAAACGTGACCATAATCATAAGTGATGCTGCATACATGATTGGCTGGGGGACTTAACCAGGGGCATTTAACAAGAAAGGGAGAGACGGAGAGGACGAGTGAGAAAGTAATACATGGGTATAAATTATTAGGTATATTGATACCACTCATTACCACGTACATATGTATGTAAATACTTATTAGGTACGAAAAGCTGCGGATTTTGGTTTAAGGAATCGCTCTTTCGCTATCTCACACATACACACACACTCACAAGCTTGAATACGCACTGTCTCCCCTATCGAAAAGAAGAGTTAAAGATTTTGAAATAAATCACAGAAAATCTATTTGCGAAATTCACTCCATGCTGACCCGTTGTAAATTTCAAATCAATTTATTTTGATTTTTTTTTCTCCTTTGAATTTGAAACATTAAATTCAAACAACGCATACATAAATCTTTGCGGAAATAAAGCATACGGCAGGCAGGCAGGCATGCACGCTGGAACGTGCGACACGAGACTGCAGCATGCTTTCAGCATCGAGTGATTGCGCAATCTATTATTGTATTAATTAACAAAAACAGGATCACCAATCAGACGCTTGATTAATGATGTCACTACGAGTCGTAAATCTCGATTTGTACATGTGTTAATTTGTTGTTGCTATTGCTGATGCTGATGCACACAAAAAACCCCCACACACACACACGCATTCATATATGGTAAGGCACTCGCAACACTTGCCTCTAGGATGGCATACTTATGGACTCACTTCTCAAGCATTGAAGAGCTTTGTGCACAGACTCTTTTAAACGTCTTCAGTAAAGCTCATACACATACGACACGCAGGCATAGACACACACACACACACTCAGTCGAACGCACACTCGCTAGCCGAGAGGACACAAACAAAATATGCTCGCATATAAAATAATGCACGCTGCTGGAGATACGTAGACGTACGCACTCTTGCGTTCAGATATGCAAATGCCTAATGTGCCTTGTAACTAACTTCCGCAACTGGGAAATGTCCTTTTACTTCTGCTGCCGCTGCGGCTGTCCTCCGAGCCACCATTGTTATTGCATTACCAACAATATTGCCCGTAATTCCGGTTGTTGCACACAATGCATTTAAGTATTCCAAGGCATACAATGCTGGGGATGGATGTTTTCGAAAGGGGGCAGGAGGCACAGCGAACGGGATGCTGCAGAAGTGCGTTTTGTTGCAGCTACTTGTTGCATTGCGTGTGTAATCAAGTCGAATGCGTAATTTTGCATTACGACTAAAAGATGAAGTGAAATGAAGTGAGGTGTGAAAGATTTCCGAGCGATAGAGCGATAATTAGGCCTGATAATTATCCTTTCAATGTGGCCATTTCATTATCGTGTTCGTAAGTGGTGGTGGGGTTTATAGCTGACGACGGCTTTTCATTTCATAGAAATGGTAACGGCAATGCAATGTAAGAAAGGATTCATTGAAATTTTGTATATTTTGAAATAATTAAACCTATTGAAGTTTTGTGTTTACTTTGAAATGAAAATAAAAGTTTGCCCCTTAAACTGTGCAATATATTTTGAACTTATCACAACGAGCATTACCGAAGTTATCAGATTTATGACTCCGGAATGAGTTCGAAATATATATTTAGAAGGTATTAAGCTGGGAAATGTGAGTTCGAGATCAGTCGGAAATATGTAGGCAATTATGACTAGAAATAGGATTTCGAAATGAGCCCAAATTGAGTTAGAAATATAGAGAAGGTGTTATCAATATGAGAGCACGAAACGAATTCAAAACGAAACGACTCCGAAAAAAGTCTGAAAAGAGACCGAAACGAGTCGGAAATGAGTTCAAAGTAAGTAGAAGGTATGGAACTAAGAAAAACTATTCCGAAATATGTTTGAAAAAATATGAAGCTCATAAATAATAGTCCAAAATGAGGCCCACAACAATTAGGGAATATAGAAAATTTATTTAAATTTGTTAAATAAATTTTGAATTGTTGAATCGACAGATGGGGCATTCCATGTGAAAACGACAATGTATGGCATTCGTTACGCATACGTCAGGTATACCAAAAACAGAGCGTTAATTTTTTCCTATGAAAAACGTAACGTTCGCTAGCATTTTTTAAGTTTTCTCTATAAGTCCTTGTCGGGCCATAAATTTTTATACATCATGTTAAAGGTAATAAAACCAGCATGATTACAGAATTAAAAACAAAAAATTAGAAGCGTCCCGCTCATTGATATATTGCCAGACTTATTTTTTAACATAAATAAATATAATGCAGTTTCAAAAAAAAAAATGTTATGCCACCCTATTAAAGACCGTTTTAACAGCTTTCCAAATTACGCTTGTTCAAAAAAATCTAATGAATTTCGCCTACTTTATAAGCATATTGTAAGTGTCACTAACTTCGATCAAAATTTTGCAATTTTGCAAACTTCAGCACCCTGTATCTACCCGTTACTTTTCGAAGCTAATAATTTGGCATTTTCATATACACGTACAGAGGTACTATACAAAAAAAAATGGAAAGATTCGGAGACATAAAAAAACAAGGGTGTTATAGTCAGGCGAGCCTGACAATAGAATACCCGACACAGACACAGACACACATGTTCAAATAGTTTTTCATATCAAGAGTTATTTAAGGCCATAAGGACTGACTTTTGTTAAATTTATTTATGAAAACTGCCCGTTTGTCACGCCCACTTTTCCAATTCTTGTTTAATAATAATCGGAGGCTTAAATATCCGCTCAAATTCTAAGTTTCATTGAAATATTTCGAAAAAGTCCGATTTTGAGGTAGTTTTAAGATTTTTGTTATTCTCGAACATTCTCGAACTTGTTCTTACTCATGTCCCTGTGAGCACGCATACCAAATTTTATCAAGATAGCTCAACTCCTTCGATAACATAACTGTATACAGACAGACGGACAGACATGTCTAAATCGAATCTCCTGGTGACGCTGATCATTTCTATATATATTTTGTATGGTCTATCTCGACTGGTTCTGGGTGCTACACACAACCACACAAACGCAATATACCCTCGACACAGAGTGTGTCGGGTATAAAAAGTTGTCGTTTTCGCATGGAATGCCCCATATATGGCATCAATTGTTAAAATACATATCAAACAAAGAAAAATTAAACCTTTTAAGACACACTATTGGGGACTTTTGAGTGAGCTCGCAATGGGCGCCCATACTCAGAATAAGGACGCATACATGACTCATTTAAGATAGTTTTATGTCATTCAAAAAACACACAGACACACCTCCTGCTTGACGAACTCAATCGATGGAAAGACGCTATCATAAAACAGAAAAATAGAGTATTTAAGGCGGAAAAGTAGGAAGATTATTTGTACAAACAAAAAAAAAAAATTGCTGCATTTCATAAAAAAAATTTCCTTTTTTTTCGGCGTTTTCGAAGAAATCACAATCCACGAAACCGAGAATAAAGTTTTTATTAAATATTATTTTATGGCGAACAGACATCGAAGCGTGTATTTAGGCGCTAAGCCGCATGACATAACTCTATTCGAGTGCCAATTTTGAACTCGAATTCATCGACTCCGCCGTTACGCATCCTCTTCATACATATGCCGAATGCAAATTTTGCATCGAACATGATTTCGCATTTGGCGCAAATATTCCACAGGAGGATAGTGGGTCGAGGGGGAGGGGGCATATTACTAGCTCATTTGATTTGTTACGGCTAGTCCGATGCAATCGGGTTCGGGGCGTAGCAGATGTACTCTGTTGCCATTGTTGTTTGTGCACGAACACTTTGCGCGTCTACTGCGTCGAGCGTGGCTTTGTGTTTGGCACATTAAATTAATTACTCGTGTTATTATTTCGGTCAAAATTAAGTGCGCAACAATTTATAATTCGAAACATGATTAGGAATGCACATACACACACACACACACACACACTCAACTGCAAAGTACGTAATAAGTACTACCGACGACCGATGCAACCAGCGGCGGCTCAATTCATTTCGATCTTCCTTTGAATAAGCTCCACCAACGACCAACTCGTATTTTCCGCATCATTATAATATCGAGAGTAGTTTTCCAAAATTTTATGCATGATAGCAACATTGTCCGACTGTGCTGGTTCGAAAGACATTGGCTCTAAGCTCTCGAAATGATAAATTCCTAAATGGATTCACTGTTGATTTGTATTTATTGCTCATTATATAATGCTAATGGTCTGATTTTATTCTTAAAATGGATGTGAGGCTATTGAAACCAGTTGGAAATATAATATTTAAAAATTTCAATGCATTAAAAGTTAAAACGCACAAAGCAAAACCAAGAAATCCCCCACAAAACCAGTCAAAACAACATTAGCTCATTATTTTCGCCTGTTATTATGCTATGAATTTTTGTATTGAAACCGAAATTGCGGTTAAGATGTGATCAATGATCTTTATACATCGTTAGGGTCACTCTAGTGATCATGCCATATGATGATCTTTAAGGCAAAGGTATTTCTTAGTATCTTACATAAAGAAGCATTTATAATGATGGACAAGTCTTTCAGAATCCTTTTAACACTTTACTGAATGATCTATTAAACAATTGTAGAAAGACGTAAATTTTTAGGCAATAAATGGTTTTATTAAACAAATAAATTTCTGATATTAAAACGGTTTGAGTACTTGATGCGACATTATTTCTTTTCAGAAGACATTTTGTGTATATATGTATATATGGCTTAAAGGCTATAGCCGACTGCTAAAAACACTTGCTGTTTCCTTTAGGAAATCGTTTATCAACACTACGAGTTTCATTCACATAATCGACCTGCGCGTTTTGATCATGAAAAACTGTCTTTAGGAATCCAGTCTAGACGCTTTTCAATTTAGATACCTTCGAACGTAAGCACCATCAAAATAGAATTCAAGAAAGTCCTTACAAAAGTGGAATGCATATAACCGGAAAATACTGTATTCCATTTATGGATGATAGTGATGGTTCATATGCTTTAAGACCAAAAAAATATACCGAAGTCGATGCTCAATTTCAAGAGATCACCCTCCCCCAATTTATTCTTCGTGTAAGCCCGCTGCCCACGTATTATATTTCCTACTATATAAAATATATATACGCTTTCGAATTAAAAAAAAAAAAACAACACCTTATTTTCTCCTTCGAGCACAAAATAACGTCGAGTTATCACACAACAAATACTCAATTACCGCAAGCCGTCTTAAGCCTTTTACCATTGCCATTTTAAGTGCCTTTCTAATGGCATCTTTTTCAATGTGAAATGCTGCTGCCAAATAATTAAGTTGAAGTCTGTCTGTTGTGGATGCTAAAAACTAACGATGACGCAAAGAAAGTTTAAATAAATGGCAACGTCTTCGGCATTTTACGAAGCAGAAATATTGTCTAAAACACATACCCGACCCGTTAGAGGAACATTATCCTTTCACATACCACCACGCTGATGGGGTCTTCTTTTCTGTCCTTTTTCACTTTAGACTTTTAAGCGAAAAAAAAAAAAACCAGATAACAAGACAAATAGACAGACAGATATGGTATCTGGGCAACCAAGTAATACGACGACGACGACGGACGGACCTATTACGAATGCCTGCAGATGCTCGCTCACTTACCGCATTGTAATGTTTCTTCAACAAATCACACCACCTTAGACAATAAATTTCACTGTTAATTCCAATTAGGCAGTTTGGCTCTCAGATGTCCTTAAATTGTATCTCGCCAGTTGAGCATTCGAATGGATGCTTGTATGTTTGAGTAAAAAATATCATTTAGCTGGTTGAAATGCAACTATCATGTGAGTCCTTCGCACAGGATGTGCACACAGTCGAATAATGCGACATTTTATGATCAAATTAATGTTTTTTTTTTCTTTTTTTAAATGGAGAGATTTATTCTTAAAATGAGACAGGAACTTTCAAAACAATTCTCTAGAAGAACATGGACACATTATATCTTGTAATTCAAATCAAGAATATGCCATACAAAAGGGATTTCAAGTAGGTACTCCTGGCTCCAAAGCCTGGGCAAATAATAAAAATTAAGAAAAACGACTGAACAACAAAGAAGACAGTTCAAAGTTGGCCCACTGGAACGATATGACGACAGTGCAGGACACCGAATTTGCATTGGCTAAATAAACTAATAAGCACGCTGGAAACTAAACACCACAAATTCTCTCGACTCTTTTGGCCTTTCCTCCGGTTGTTTTTTTTTTTTGTTTTTTTTCTTTTTTATACGGTGTGGTCCAACACAAATTGGGTTTCCGCTGAAGAGATGGGAGAAGAAAAAAAAGAACTCCTTGCTCATAAGATTCCTTGACGGCGCGTTTAATAGACTCACGGACTTATGGTTCGTGGTCATACAATCTCGCGGGTCGGAAAGATCTTTCTACAAATTGAAAGTTATGCATCGAGTAAGAGCGACGCGTAGGCGGAACACACGCCGGTTTGAAATTGTAATACACAACAACAACAAAATAAATAAATAGATAAATAAAAAAAAATCTTACTACATTACAGGACACAGTCTAAGCAGCATCACAAGCGTTGGAGTGACTCTCATTTCCATTGCTTGGGGTCAAAAGGTGGTACGGTGGCAAGGTGGCGACTAAAGCAACTAGGTCCGGCGAATTGAAACATCTTAAGGGCATTGGAGAGCCAAGCGACTGGCGATTCAGCGTTTCTAATCTATTTGCTTCTCTGCGGCAACGAAACAATCTTTAAATACACGAATTTATTGGTTAATAAAGAGTAAATTTAAATAATTTTCCTGCCAAACGAGCGAGGCCAAAGTTTTCGACAATAACGCTGCGAAGCGTGATATGCAAATATGTTTGGACGACAGTGGCACAAATTCGTGTTGAGACTAAGGACAAATCTGCGATAGAAGAAGATTGTTAAAAGAGTTTTTAAGTTGCGTATTTAATGAATTAATTTCTCTGAAAACGGTGGCCGGTTCATCATCACATGCGACCCTGAGGCCCCGATCTAACGTGGGTTAGCCCCAAAGTAAAGGACGATGTTGAAGATAACGCAATCAAATCATGTAGGCACCAGACGATCAGATAAATATGAATAAAAATTGAATTTTATGAGGTCAAATATTCCCAATGGAAATTTTAAACTCAATCACTGAGTACGTTAGAAACTCTTAATCATCATTTGAGGGCCTGTGGCCGAGTTTGAATAACCAACCGCGATAGGTACTGTAGGGCAATAAAATCGCGTAGACACCACATAATTTAGATATCAGAACACACACAAAAATTATCGATTTCAACGCACTGAAATTAATCGATAAATAAAATTCAAATATGAGTTTTATGACTCTCTTAACAGGCAAAAAACAAAAATAAATTCCTGCTCATTAAAAATGGGAAATTGAATTTGGAATTTTTTCCATAAAGTCGTATGCAAGCCGTATTTAACAAGGTGATCGCAGTAGTACAACAGTGTAAGAAACTTGGAAATGTCAAAATCAGCTGGCGTTTGTTTGCTTAAATTTACAAATGCCCACAGAGAAACTGTAAGGGGCAACAACTTAACATAGATATGAATAACCAGAACTCCATTATTACCATCGTAGGGGCGGCGAATATATTTTTTGCCCAGAGCGAGAAAACAGCTGGACCGGGCACTGACTCAATTTTTAAAAAAATATGTTTTTTTTTTCAAATATTTTTCGACTTTATCCCACCGTGCACTCTTAGTGTTTAGGTAAATTTCTATTCAAAAAATCAACTTTGACGTCAATTTCATCCGTGGTCATGTACCTGTTGGGGTGAAAACAATGAAAGGCAATACAGCGGTGAGTCAAATTAGATTTCCTCGGTTAAGGGAACATCTTAAAGATGTCTTCCAAGCCACAAAATATGGCACTAGCCCTACACAATCTACTACCCCGCCACAATTCCCGTATAAATTTCTCAATGAAAAATGAATTGGATGGCGTTAATTTCGCCCAGGACAAACAAACTTAT
The DNA here is from genome assembly GCA_020466095.1 of Chlorops oryzae. NCBI lineage: Eukaryota > Metazoa > Arthropoda > Insecta > Diptera > Chloropidae > Chlorops > Chlorops oryzae. The sequence goes on along the minus strand of CM035807.1, from coordinate 94,433,186 downwards.
GCTATGAAAACTGTTCAGAATGTTCAATATAAAGCGAAGGGAATTGTTGGGAGCGAGACTCCTGACTACGAGAAAGCACAGATTACAAATTAATTTCAAATTATGTTCTCAAAATGGACGCAATTTTTCCAATTGGAAGTTTTGTGCGAGTCTTATGAAATTGTTTGATTTTTTATCGCTACTCAGAAAATGTGTTGTTGGAGGGAAAAAGAACAACGCCTTCTTATTACGAGGGTTGTTTCGAAAAAGGCAAAAAAAAAAAAAAAATTTAACATTTTTTATGTCATTTTGTTGTGGAACTTGATACATTAATATAAGTTTGTATCGAAATTTATGTCGTCAATTAAAGGTGAATTGTCCGAAAAAAACGGCCCATTTTAGGCAATTTTTAATTTTCATAAATTTGACTTAAAAGCGCCCGTTTCCCAATTCTTTTTTGCTTTTTGATTTTATGATGATTGAAAAATTTAAAACTAATAATTGAAATTTATTGCAAATTGAAAGTGAGAATTATAACGCAATTAAGTTGCAGTTAAAAGTTCAAAGTTGAAATAGGTTTTTTTTTAACAAATTGACAAGATCATTTATAAGCATTACTCCTTCCTAGAAATGAAATGTATTTTCTTTCCAAAAGAGCTCCTTTTTCATATGGCGAAATTCCGGGACGAAATGAGAAATAAGAGAATAAAGCTGAAAGCTATTAACAAAAAATTTTTAAAATAAAAAAAATATGATAAAATAACAACGACACCCATTATGTTTGATTCCAAGCAAAACTTGCTGCGAGACCAAAATGAAATACAACATTTTCTAAGGACCTTTATAACTAAATACGGATAATCTGTAAGTTTGCCTTTCGAAATTTATGAGATACGGGAGGAGTCATACACACGCACGCACACACACACAGAAACACTTGTGCAAACTTGTGCTCAGTTTTTTTTTTTTTTTTTGCGACGAAATATCTCTTGAGTGTGGATCTTCCAGTCTCTTGCGTAGTTCCAATTCATTTTGCTCGCCAGTGGAACTCAACCCAAATGCATAACTTGCACCAGAGATCCTTGGATTGTGTGTGTGTGTGTGTGTGTGTGTGTGTGTCATGTGTTTGCGTACGTAACAGTGTGTGCTTGCAGAGATTTACCGTTTTCTACTTGACATTCCCAAAAGTTTAAGTTTTAATTTATGACGACACGGTTTTCTATAACCAAAAATACGAAATAGATGTATACTAACTACGAGTGAAGCGATTATGTCCTCTCGGAAAAATCTGCAACTGGAATAAGCGCAAGGTGACGCTGAAGTTCTGAGGACTTTTACCCCAGCAAAAGAAGATGTATGGAATGAAGTTTGAAAAATTTGTCGAATTTTTTAAGGGGAAATGGGAAATTATGAAGAAACTTTAACGACTTCACAGTCCAACACTCCACCACCCCACATGAGATTTTATAAAATATTTTTTTTTTTTTTAATTAAAAAAATATTTATGACTCAACCATAATAGGAGGATGTGTTAAGTGTGGGCAACTAACTGCCTTGAAAGAATTTATCTGAATGGAAATTTCCATTAAGATTTTTGGTCAGTTCATTGACACACCACCGTACTGATGACGACATTATAAATCCTATTTATAAATTCCTTCTGAGAGGATGACACAATAGGACCTCTAGAAGATCAAGTAGACTTTGAAAAAGGTCTTCATATCAGCTCAAACACTTTGAAATCTAATAAAATTTTCTGTAGGAAGAGTTGGGTCAATCGGGCCCTAGCGAGTAGTTCTCGAGTATAGGAAAAATAGTACGCGAGTAGAGACACGGACAGTAGAACCTAACTAGTGGCATGATAAACAGTTCAATTTTGCTCACACATTAATCTAATATGTTTGCTGTGCGTGAGTCGGTCCGTGGCGTAATGAAAGCGTATTCGTCCTGGCAATCTCAAGGTCTCGAGTTCGATTCTGTGGCAAGCGACAAAAATATGGAAGGATGGTAATATTCGAAAAATTTGATTGAAAAACAAGTCTTCGCCGCTGCTGTCTCAGAACTTTGCACACAAATTTGCTCAACATTTCCTACCAATTTGAAACCTTTCTTTTTTATTTAAATGCTTTTTATTTCTCTTAGCATTTTAATTTGACCTTGTAATTAAAAAAAAAAATCGGCATTCGGTTGGCTGGCGAATTGAACCTGGGCCGTTCGGATCGTGGAGTGCACGCGCTACGCTGTGAGCTACGACAGCTCGGGCCTGTCCTCCATCTATTAAATTAGTATATCAATTATACTGAATTGGCCCTGTTGCCTCTACTTCTGCACTAATTCAAACGCGACTGTCGATTTTCGAATGGCCCCTCAGAGTAAAAGCTTACAGTTCAATTCATTGGCGGGGAAATTACTAGCGAGTAGTACTGTTGATTTGGGAAGTAGTCCAAGAATACTTCTGCACTAGTTCAATTTCCTACAGGGATATGAATACAGTCGAAACTCTCTATGAAGAATTTCTCTCTATAACGAATCTTCTCAAGATCTTTTCGCTACAAATTAAGTGCGTTTTTTCTACTTACAACGAATTCTCTCTATTACGAAATTTCCGGTCCCTTGAAATTCCTTAAAGAGAGTTTCGACTGCACAATTTTCAGGAAAATTCTTCCTACAAAAGTTATATAGGTTTCTCAAACAGAAATGAATTGAAAAGTGTTAATTTTGCCAGTATGGTAGGCACTGTACAAGGTCAAAACAGTCGGGGAAAACTCTCTAGAAAACTCATCTTATCCTGATACAAAGGTTCAACGCAATATAACTCCTTCGTTTCCTATCTTCGCTTCCTAGAGGATATAGTTCAATTTTGAGCAATTTTTTTATTTCTAAAGAAAGCCCCTAGAGCTTTGAAGAAATCCGATAAACTGGCCTGATCAAGTCCATTCGCGAAGTTAGTCGTATTCACATTTCCCTGCATATTCATACATAATTTCATTAAGGTAGTCCATAGTTTTTTTATATGAAAACTGTAGGTACAAAAACAGGCCCAAATCTAGTCGCCCTCGAATATCTTCGCACAAATCATCCTCGGAGGCACAACCACAGTTTGTACTCTCTCTCGCAGAAAACTTTTCCACATTTTCAATGTTAAAATCCAAATTTAGACGATGATGAAAGCGCAATGGACTGGCCCATGCCCAGTCACAATGTCGCCAACCAACCGAACCATACAAGAAGCAAATGCAAGAAAAACAAATTTTTGCCGTAATTTCTTCTCTCGGACCGGTCGTTGCGAGTAATTTCATAAATAAATCATTAAAGTTGAGCGAACATTGATGCATATTAAATAGGGGAATGGAGTAAATTTCTTTCCATAAATAAACCTCAACGCCCATGGAAAATAAGAAAACTGGTCACTATTGTCTGAAAAATTCAAAATTGAAAAGACATGACCATAGTTGGTGCTCGAACAACAAACCTCCTACATGCTCCAAAAGGATTCATTCTGTAGTCTCATTTGTGTGTAGGTGTTTGTCTGTGTGTGTGTGTGTAATGTAATTTGACAATCCACCGGCCCACACAACTGCCGGTAATTAACCGACACAACGACAAACGCAACACGATGAAATGAAACGAAAACGGGACACAAAGCAACCATTTTTAATGGGGACAAACCGTAAGAGTCGCTTTTGTAAGTAGCTCTACGTCTCTCTTCGCATAGAGCCACCTCTGCGGGTATAATCCAAAAAACATTAAAAGAAAAAAGTCCAGCCTAGCAGCCCACACCATTGGTAATGCAATGAAGGATTAAAATAAGAAAGATGTGCAAATAAAATATTTTCCAAATGGATATTCAGCATGCATACATAACAGTGGCTCGGGTGTTACTTCTGATGGAGCTGGAGTTGGAGCTGGAGCGAAGTAAAGAGGTCAGGAAGTGGTGGTATTGTTGGCATCCAAAATGCGAATGTTGCAATCGTGTGGTATGTATTCCAATTGTAAAAGATGAATCGTGAGAGGCACAAAGGACGACGGCGACGACGACGACGACTTATGCATTGCACTGCTGCTCTGTTTTTTTTTTTTTTTTTCTTCTTTTTTGGGAGGGGGGATTTGTTTGGAACAGCATATTTCTATGAGTATTTTAATGGCTGCTGCTACTGTCTTTACATTTGCATTGTTGTGTCTGTTTGCGACCCGCATCCCATTTCGTTGCATAAGAACTGTCAAAATAAATCAATCGGCTTTATCCTGTTTTGGAATTTCGCTTTTTTGCTCAATTTATTTTTTAAATTTTTTTTTTCTTTTAATTTTTTGTAAATAAAACAGGATTTCAAAAGCTGTGAGGGGTTTTTCACGGGGAATTAATCTTTTAAATATATGATAGGATATAAAACCGGTTTTTTGATGTATCAACATATCTGCAATGGCAATCTAGTGCACCTATAAATAGAAGTACCTACATAGAGTATGAAGTGGGTAACAAAAGTTCGTTAAGTTCAAATCGCGAATGGAAAAAGAAACAAAATCATGTGTCGATAAGTTAAAGGCAACTACAACAAGTCAAAAACAGCTTTAAGCCCAAAGTCCAACATTGCGAGAGCCCGAAGCGAGAGCGCGAGACGAGACGCACACAAATTTCAATACATTCAATCGTATGGTTCAAGCTCCAATGTATCGCACTGCGAGACCTCGTAGCGGGAAAAGTTTGAAAAATTGAATATTTCTCGTTGCGAGGCAATTTTGACAGGTTAATGATGTAGCTATTTTTTGAGTACTCGCTATTGGGTACTCGTTTAAACTAATAAAACAAAAACTGAAATTTTTTTGAAAATTTTTTGAAAATTTTGAATTAATATTTAAACTCAAGTGATAACGTAAAATTTTTATGAGTACTCGGTAGTCGTTAGATTGGTACTTGGTTCAAATATTGCATTACTAGAAGCCAAATTATGCTTTCAAGTGCGTGACGCAAAACTCTCATTGGAGATTGAATTGCGTCACGCAAAACGTTTTCGTGACGTCGCGCACTCTCGCATCGGGCTCTCGCAATGTTGGATTTTGGGCTTTAGTCACACAGAATTTTTTCTTTACCCCTTTAACCCCTAAGGTAAAAATTTTTCCCCACATAAGTTCGAGGATTTACAGGAAAGGAGTTATTGGTTCAGTGCTATAAAACGTTTAAATTTTGTAGGACCAAGTTTGTCCAAGGGTTAAGAGGGAATTTATGAACACAGATTCCATTGTGAGATTCTTGACCTTCATTTTAACATTAATTTTCGATGTTAATGTGAAAAAGTCATTTCAATCGGATTATATTTTCTCTTCAAAACTTTCTTAACCCTTTAAAATTTTATCCCACGTAAATTTATCGATTTATAGAAATGGTTTAAGTATTATATGCTATAAATCGTTAAAGCTCTGTAGGAAAACAATTTCTGCTCGTCTGTTAAAGGGTTAAAGAAATCACATAGTCTTCTTTAAGAAGAAGTTAGACTTCATTGCCGAATTCTGCTTTTAAGAGTCCACCTTTAGAGCAAAATGACTTATCTCGGACACATTCGGACACATATATCTATCCCTTAATGAACATCCAAAGTATGATGGTTGACACCATCGCGTAGCGTCTCTATTTGAGCTAAGCGTTAAGATTCAATGATAAATCGGAGAATCCAAGAACGTGAAACCCTTAAAAGTTAAACCACAACAAAAAGAATAACAAAAAATAAAATAGTAAGACTTCAAAATCCACTCATAATCGTTATCACTTCCTGCGGTTGCATACCCACAGACACACACACACACACACACTTCTCACAGATGTACTAAGCTTCCGGCATGTTTTTAAGCATCATTGCTTAAAAGTTTTAACCTTCTTCTAGCTTGCTTCTTGCCATGTTTACTTAACTTGCCTGATGTCTAAAGTGATTTCCTTTTAGAATTTTCAAAAGTTTCACTCAAGGTGTACGCCGGGGTGTGCACTGTCCACATGCGACAATTTCAGCCACGTGTGTGAATGTTTTAACATCACCGTACAGACACACACACACGCACACAGAGTCACACTCATCCACTCACTCGTCCACTCACAAGGGCCGGATATACTAAGTAAGGCGTCTGTGGTGCTATGGAAGGTACGGTACCACCACCGACAGCATGTGTTACTGCAAAAGGATTTCAAAGTGCGGGCGAGTATTTGTGCATTTGGCCGCAACTATTTTAATCCTTAACACTCATAAGTTCTTAGCAAGTGACTTTGTAAACAGAAAATGTCAAAATTCATTAAACGCTTGAGGAAAACAGGAGCGAGTTGAGAGACATAAGCTGCAGCTATAAGAGAGCGTCAAAGTGAATGAATTAAAAATAAACAATAAATAAACAAAAAATAAAATAATAATAATTATAATGATAAATAAATAAATAAATCCAACAATCAGTTTGATGTTTTTATCTTATTTTCATCAGATTTGACAATTTCTTTTAAAAATCCCAGCTAACCTGCAGCCCTTGAGAGGAACTTTCCGATACGTTCACATTTCTCAATTATTTTGAATTTCCAAAATACAAAAAACCAAATCTAGTACCAACAAGTAAGGGTGTTATAGTCAGGCAAGCCTGACAATAAGATACCCGACGCAGACGCGCCCAAAAAACCATTAAGAAAGCATATTCTAGGGGTTTTTGAAGCCTTAAGGAGCATTTATACCGAAGTTTGTTAAATTTCTTTATGAAAATCGCCACTTTGCCACGCCCAGTTTTCCGATTTTTTTACTTCTAATCGGAGGCTTAAATAAACGCTCAAATTCTAATTTTAATTTTTTATACCCGACACACTCTGTGTCGAGGGTATATTGCGTTTGTGTAGTTGTGTGTAACTCCCAGAACCAGTCGAGATAGACCATACAAAATATATATAGAAATGATCAGCGTCACTAGGAGATTCGATTTAGCCATGTCCGTCCGTCTGTCCATCTGTCTGTCTGTATACAGTTATCTTATCGAAGGAGGTGAGCTATCTTGACAAAACTTGGTATGTGTGCTCACGGAGACATGAGTAAGATCAAGTTCGAGAATGGACCAGATCGGACCATTTTTAGGGGTACCTCCAAGATAGCTCAACTCCTTCGATAAGAAAACTGTAAACAGACAGGTTGATCGGGTCCATTATCTAACTTGATCTTACTCAGGTTCTCGCAAACTCGCGAACAGACGGACGCACAGAGCTAAATCGAATCTCCTGGTCACGCTGATCATTTCTATATATATTTTGCAGGGACCTGACTTTTATAAGTATTTTCGAAAAAAGTCTTAAAATATTTATTATTTTGTGACTAAAATAATTAAAATATTTCATAATTATTATAAAAATTTTTATATATTTAGATTTCCATATAACTATTATGAATGAGAAAAAATTTTATTAATTGAAAAATAAGTTTTATTTTTGAGAAATATTTTTTACGTCTTTTCAAATTTTTATAAGGGGAACTTTTTTTTCTAATTGCCTTAGAAGTTTTATGTTTGAAAAAAAATAGTTTACGTCGTCAGCCAATCGACGGTAATACACGGAAGGACGAATCGACGTCGTACAGATGTAATTATGCCCTATTTAGGTTAGGTCAACGAAATATTCTGACCTAAAATGGGTAAGAGATAACCAATTTTCGACCTATTTTGCTAGTTGGGATTTCATGCATTGTCATCCAAACCAAACATATCGCACCCTTGGCTAATAAATCGGCACAATTCAAAATTTTTTTAATAAATTTTTTTTATGTTCGATTGCATTTTTCTGTTAGAAACCCAACACCTAGAAAATTAACGCTTATATTGACTGATGCAGCAGTCGATTGAGAGTAATATAAGTTTAGAAAAAATATTATTCCTCCTTAGTTTCAAGAGAGATTGAATGATTTTCGAGAAATGCGATATATTGAATTGTGCCGATTTAGTAGGAAGGGTGCGATATGTGCAAAGTTTCAGATCAATCGGAAACCGGGAACTAAGTCAAAATTATGTTGTAAGATTCCTTTACAAAGGTTGTTACCCTGCAGTAATGAGCCGGTCAGTTTTCTAAGAAGGACTGGCTTTTGACCGGTCCAAATCCTACCGGTTAAATTATGGCAGTTCGCTCGATGGAAATCGGCTAGCCGGCGGTCGGTAATAAAGAGGTTAGTTTATGGGTAGTCTGTAAATGGCACTTTCATCAACTTAGAATATATATAAGAAATTTGTTGTTTATTTGCCTCATTTGACTATCCTAAAACCAGACAAAATTACGACAATTGACCCAAAAAAACTGGCCTATGATCAGCCGTTTTGCGGACTAGTTCCTACCCTAGGACAGGCCCATGTTAAAAAGGTCAGTTGAATACATTAGAAGTGGAATTATGAGGGGACTAGTACTGGTAACTTGAAGGACTGACCGAAGGCTACACTTGGGTCAGTCCATATTACTGCAGGGTAGTTTATTACAAGTGAAGCGAATAAAAATTCAACAATAAAAATTTTCAAAGACGTAAAAACTTCTCATGATGAAAATAAAAGTTATTAAGAAACGTAAAAACCAAAAATTGGAAAGAAAAAGTTATGGAAAGACTTATTGAATTTTTTGAATTTGTAAAAGTTATACAAAGATTTTAAATAATTTTCTTTGAAATAAAGGCAACTTTTTTAAAATCTGAAATTTCAATAATTATTATTTCGGGTCCCTGATATTTTGTATGGTCTATCTCGACTGGTTCTGGGAGTTACACACAACCACACAAACGCAATATACTTTTGACACCGAGTGTGTCGGGTATAAAAACGTACAAAGTTATGGCCTGGCAATAATAACCAAATGCCAAACGCAGTCTCTTACTGTCTTCGTACAGGATATGTGAGATTTTTCATTTCGTTTGTGCTTTTTTATTTTCCTGGCTTGTTCTTCGTTTTTTTTTTTTTTTTGTTCTTTTTTATTTCTTTCAGTTTGTAATGCAACTTTGAAAACAACTACCATCCTAATTTCCCCACCACCCCCCTTTGACAGTAGTGTAGAAAAAGCTGCACTCCACTCTGTTGCAATATCAATTGTGTATGATGGTCAAAAGTCATTTCAACAACACTAAATTATTATTATCTTCAAGAGGTTGCACACATAAGAATCATACTAATGCATAGGTGGATGGGAGAACGGCTCGAGTGCGCATACGGAATGCAACTTTATTTGTGGAAACACATACGCAATGGCAATGGGAACAAAACGTTAGAGAACACTTTGAATGCTCGTTCTCCTATAACTGAATGTCTATTGAAATGATTTCCGTTTTCGAGCTGGTCAAAGTTACCTCTATGGATTTTCTTTCAATTTAAGCAACAAGGAATATGTGAATGAGTTCAGAATCCTAATGCGGTACATGGATGAGCATGGATGATTTTTCCAAGTACAAATACCAAATCGGTGCGCCGAAAAGATACTGATTGGATATAGAGGTAAATTTCATAGGTGGCGGTCCTACATTGCAAGGTTTTCAACTGCTTTACACCTCTAACAAAACCCATACATACATAGTTATTTCATTCCCTTAAAAGTGAGATAGTTGGAAAAGCGAAAAAGTTTAAAAATTTTCATAAAAAATTTCATTCATTCATTTTTAAGACTTCTTGATTTACAAGTTTTCGGGATTTTCGAGGCAGTTACACGTTAAAGGGATTTTCTGATCTGAACCATTAACAAAAACCGTTTTTTTTAAATTCATATTTCGATAGTAAAACTCATTGAGATTATGCTGTAAAAAGATCAGAACGAAATTCCACGTATTCAAAAATTTACCGCCCAAGCAACCTGTTCTGCTTTTGAAACTTTAACCGCCTTTCTATCGAAACATCATTTTCTGCCACGGCCAACATCCTACAGACCAAACTATATAACCGATTGCTTTGAAACTTTTATATATTCTTCCACTTATTTTTAGTTCTCGCAGGTACCAGAATCTTTTGTTGGCGAAATTTATTAAAATTTTTTCAAATTATTTCTTACAAAAAAAATCTATTTTCGACCTTTTTTTCTGTAGTGCGCCATTTTTTTTTTTTTCTCTTTGTTGATAATCCTGGTACGGACGATAGCGACAAATTTACTTGACAATAATCCATTACATTATTTGATTTCAGACAACTTGAACACCCTGTACTGAAATGCCCACCAACCTGATTTTATGTTCGTGTATAATTTGACTAAAAGAAAAATATATGAACAAAGTAAAAACAAAAAATACAAACAAAAAAATGTATGCAGGTTAAGTTACAAATAAAAACATATAAAAAAATTTAAAATAATTGAACTTTGTCTTATGAAATAAAAATTCCAAAAAGAAACAGTTTATGCGTTTAGCATAGATCAGAATAACCCCTTATGGGCTCTACGCAGATATGCAAGAAGTATAAAGCTCGTTCTTGTGAAGAAAGGAAATCAGAGCTGAAATTTCGATGACAGGTCGACAGAAATATAGAAAATGTATGATTTAAATGCAACCCTGCATGTTCGATTGCTTTTAATCTGCGTATTCGTTGAAGTATCAGAAGTAACTCAAAGTACTTCCTGGTTTTTTTTTGCATGTGTTTAGTATAGGAAATTTACTTCCTGCATATCTGCGTAGAACCCATTAAGGTAAAACTCCGAATAAAAAAATAAAAAAATAAAAAATAAAAATATTTAAAAGTTTTTTAAATTAATGTTGATAAATTTGAAACTATTTTTCATTTTAATTTTTTTCATTCATTTTTTATTATTTTCTTTTTTTTACATTTTTTTAAATTTTTTTTATTATGTTTTTGTTCTAAAATTATTTCAATTAATGTGCTGAGCATTGCAGGCCACAATTTTGAGATGATCGCACACGATAACATCTCGATACTCGGAGATTATAACATCTTTAAGGACCAAAGTCCAGACCCCATCGCAGAAACGAAAGCAGTCCAATTTCTTAGCATCGATATTGATGTGGGCATTAGCTTTTGAACTCAATGTCTTTTCAATTATTTCGTCGAAGACCCGCATAACCTGCGTTGCCAAATACGAACTCATTTTGTTCTGCTTTAGCAAATCGTCGAGCGAGTCCTGCAATGTGGTGCCAATCGTTGTGTGTCTATACAATTGAAAACGCATGGCTTTTTCTCGCTTTCTGTAAAGATATTTCACAGGCATATTTAATAATAAAAAAAAAAAAAGGGCAGACAGCAAAACAACAACGCTTTCTAAGGACCTCATGGATGGAAATAAATTATTTTCTTAATCGGGCATAAATATCCTTTTCCTTCTTAATATATCTTTGAAAAGCTCACGAATTTAGCTTATCGCCGAAGTCAGTCGTTACTTCCTGTAATGAAGATTGCCTTCTGCCGGGCGCATTTTTTTTTTTGCTTTTTGTTTTTTGGTGGGCTCTCAGTAACCATTCCTACATTTTATTATAAAAAAATTTTTTTAATATTTTTTTTTTTTCATTTGAAATGAATATTCAAACGACGAATGAGAAGCGACAGTCTACCTCGCCCCCCACCAAACACCTTCAGACTAAGAGTGCGAATAATTAAAATCGCTGCTGCCAAGTTAAGCGTATTTATTGCGCTAATAGTTCGGCGCTCTAATCTGCTCGAAGAGATAGTGCCGCCGCACTTTATAGACGACAATTAAGCAAGTTCGTTCTAATCTGTCCTGCGATAATTATGGTGCGAACTAAGTGTTTATCTCGCTGCAATTATCCGCGTCTATGGCGACCCGAACGAACGAACGAGCGAGCGAACGACCGAACAAACGATTGCAATTCTGAAAAGGAAACGGCCATAAGACGTTCCAACGCAGCCGCTTCGGAAATGGTGTCCTTTCAAAGATTCAAAATCTTACTATCTGAGTTGCCTCAGAAAATTCGAGTCGAAGTCCAAATATTTATGGCTGAATTGAAATTAAAATCAACGAACGGAAAGAGAAGAGTGAGAAATGAAAATTTTTTAGTTTGCCTTGTTTGCCGCCACTTCCGTTAGGATATTTTTGGAGTATTGATGCGGAGCAGGAATATTCATAGATTTAATTAGAAAAGCCGAGAAACGACGGACCCCATCATGAACTTTTTCAGAGCACACATATTGGAAACGTGCAACACTCTTGATCCTTGAAGTTTGAATGTGCTTGAGCGAAATCGCTGCTAGGTCATCGTACGGGCAATCAGATCTAGTTCTAGAAAATACCTATTCGTATGAGGAATCCTGAACTGTGGAACAAGAAAATTACCATTGAATTTGACTTTGATCTTTTTTTTTCAATCCTAACCCTAAAAATCAGTCTGCCTCTTATTCTTAAATACAAATGCAAAAACAAAAATATTTACCAGTTTCAAGGTTATTGAAAGTTTATGGAGAAGCTTCGAAAATTGTATTTCCCTTCGATTATTAATGAAAATTATTTCAATCACGATGAGAAAATGTCTTAACGGAACGCTCACACCAACTGCAAGTAAAATATCCACACCAAACACAACCCTGAACCAAAAAAATACAGCCGTGTTTCGCAATATTGATGTAAATCTTTTCAACCCAATTGTACCGACAATTTTTAACCAGGGCCGGTAACCGGAACCGATTTTAGCCGATGTATTTTCCTAACCGAAATAAAACCAGTATTTCTTAATATTATTATTAAATATAACAATAGTGGTATTCAAGCAACAGTGCAAACGCAGTGTGCAATATTTGCACTTGTCAAATTGCGTACAAAAAAAGCAGTGCAAATATTGCACACAGCGATTTGCACTGTTGCTTGAATACCACTAATATGTATTAATTAAAAATTATTATAATCGCTTGACGCAATGGAATAAAATAATTTTCTTTTTAACCCTCAATAAGTCCGATTTAGGCTGGGCAAATCTGATTGAAGAGTCACCCACATTTGACGGCAAGGAGACGACAGGCAGTGCACTCGATTCCACTCCCCATCGCCAAAAAATGGAGTCCTCTCAGTCAACATGCTGCGAAAGCTCAGTTGGTAGCTCAGCTTTTAGCCGATTTTTACTCGACAGTTGCACAGCAGTAGAGTCTGCTGAATGGACCCATAGTCAACCAGTTTTTTTAAAAGCTACAATCTGTTACAAGGAAACGAAATACGCGCTCTAGCGGAAAATTTATGAAACCACCTTAGCGATAGCTTTATGAATCAAACTGCAGGGTCGCATGTAAATACGGACGACAACTGTGAAACCTCCGAAAGAGAGCCCTACAGTATGTCCAGCTCTTCCTCGTCTCGCACAGACGTCAAAGTTGAAAAGCCTACCACAAATCCGTTTAAAGTAAATGTATACAGTCGAACAGTTTCCTCTTAAGCGGACACCTCTATTAAGCCGGCATATTTTTCGGTCCCGTAAGTGTCTGCTTAAGAGAGATTACACTGAATATATACTCGATTTTTGTCTCTTTTTACTTAAGGATGTATCTTGTTTTGCAAAAATTAGCATATGTATGTGTTTAGCTTTCGAACGCAGAATTTATGAAGTCAACATCTTTCCCCTGAGGAAAGTTATGGCAAAAAAAAACAAAACTGGTCCAAACCGTGGCACATTTCCCCTACATATCGTACACATGCTTCAATTGCATCACAACTCAATATATGTCAAATTGCGGTTAATGCAAGTACTGTGTCCAAAGGTCAACCCTGTCTACCTAATCGCACACACTAATTGTTGCGTTTTTGTTATTGCAAATCAGCGCGAACAACAGATACATACATACATACATGTATGTATGTCAGTCTCTTCGTGATACAAACGCACATAAACTGCGTTCGGCTAAACTGAATTTTCTGAAACATATTTTCTGCTCACACGCATTAAAACCCTCGACAGAGAGTGTGCAAGGAATAGAAACATACAAAATCTTTAATTGTCAAAGCCTTATGGCCGTACGAAAGGTGGAAGTGCCAACGCAAAATCATACGTGAATTCAAACGAGATAATAAGACAATCACATATGTACAAACATACATATGCACATTCTTGATCGAGAGCATTGATTGACCATTTTCTAATAGAGTCGAATGAAAAAAAGCATTCACAGTCGAACTTCCTATAATTTGAGCTGAATCGTGCGACAATACCGTTCAGAAAATCCTTCATAAACCGAACAAAGTCTTTGGAAAACAGTTATTCCTAATTGTGGAAGCTTCACTTTATAACAAAACTTATTGGAGTACTTACTTTAGTTAGATCAAAGGAAAAGGTACAAATCGTCGGTGGGCAAATGCGATCTTCATTGATTTAATGCCGATCACAATAACCTGCATCAATATCTTTACTATTATGCGCAGTGACGACTTATTTCTCATGATTTACATCCATTCGTAGTTATTTAAACGAACTTTATCGCGAACAACGAAAGAAATCTTCACTTCTTCGCGCCAAATTTCAGCGTTACTAGTGATGGAGAAAGTATTTCATAACGAATACGAAGTACTCGATACCTTTTGTGTTTCGGGCTTTAGCAGAATCAGTGCTGCTAACTACACAGGCAACAAGCGAAAAAAATTTTTTACGTGAATTGTTTGCATAATCTATTTTATTATCAAAATAAGATTGAAAAATAATCTTTTTGGTTCAAAAAATGATTTCAGTGTTATTGTGAGCAGCTGAAAGAATAGACTCACAAGTATTTTGTAAAATCTACAAAACGACCACTTGCCCTTTTTACTCCTAAGTACTAAATCACGTTGTTCGGCAGCACTCGCAGGGGATGCAGCTTACATGGTTGCTGCTTTTACGTTTTAACTAAATTTAGTAGAATTTTTTTTCCTTTTTAGGTAAGCTTTACAGAATATGCTCATGGATTAAGATTGCAGGGAAAAATTATAATATATGGAAGCATTCATACAGAATATTTTCCTGCCTTTGTTTTTAAGAAGACTATTGTACATTTCCCTGGTACAAAACGATATCCTCTCAAAATGTCAAATTGTAATAAAAATTGTTTGTTTTTCGGACCGAAAAACTTTATCGGAACAATGGCAGTCAGTTAATTGTGTTGGTGGATAAAAGCATGTACGCGAAATACCGTACACGGTACTACAATTGTACTATTGTACTACAGTTTCATCACCCGTACTACTATACTACTAATATAGAAATATTACTACAGTTTTCCAAAAACATCAGCTCTGTATAAGTAGTAGATTGCAACTATCCGTCAAACATTTTTTCTGAACCGGTACAACATTCTTACTTTTAAATTTCGCAAAATTTACGAGGCTACATTTGTACCATTCATGTTCCGTCCAGGAAACAGGTTTTAATAGAAGTGCTTCCGCTAAAATTATATTTACAATCTATTTTATTTGATTGCTTCAAAGTACAACAAAGTGCACCAAAATATTACTACAAAAAACACAAATTTTAATACTAAGCCAAAACTGAAAACGGCAGCACTGCTTATAGTAATGGGAAAATAAATCTATATATATATATATAGTATATATACTGCATCAATGTATATAAAAACCATCAAAATTTAAACGATGCTATCGGGGGAAAATATCAATTTTCAATGTATCGATATTATAAGTACCAATTAAAAGTAACCAGTGTATTAAAATAAAGTATAATGTACCTTTTGCTTGAGGAGAACCGTCTTAAGCGGACAGGAATTTTCTAGAGCTCCTTCTTCTCAAATACTTTTCGCTTAAGCAGATATATGTTTAGGTCCCGTATGTGTCTGCTTAAGAGAGAGTACGCTGTCCATATTTTATATGGTTTATAGAGAGTGGTTCTACGTATGCACACGTACGCACAAGCGCAAAATACCCTTGTTTGATGTTTCGTTTGTTTTTAAGCGCCTATTAGATTAGCGAACGCAGCATGTGAGCAAGGTTTGATGAGAGAGAGAGAGAGAGAGAGAAGAGAGAGAGAGAGAGAGAGAGAGAGAGAGAGAGAGAGAGAGAGAGAGAGAGAGAGAGGATTGCTATTACACTATCACGCGCGGCATGTCGAACAGCATGGTAAACACAAAATATCACAAATTTTTGAAAACCATCAAACCGGGCATGTTAAACCGTAAACTACGCTATTACACGAGTTTGATGGCTCCCATACCCGCGGCTCGGCTTGATGCAATGCTCGATCGTATGTGGTGATGTTGGTTGATGATTTGGCTCGCTAACATCACCACTTACGATCGAGCATTGCATCGAGCCGAGCCGCTCGCACGAGCATGCTCGATTGTGGATAGGCCACTTTAGCTGAAAAATCACACAGTACGAAAAATACGAGTAACGAAATGTTTTCGTGAGTAACGAGTACATACGATTTATTACAGCTCTAATAATTTTAGTTAGGAGCGAATTAGTTCAATTGTTTAACCCAAGTATTACGTTTAACCGAAAATGGTTTGTTTTGTGTGTCGAAAAGAAAGCCCAGGCTGCGATTTCTCGTTGGACAATGCACTGGAGAACATAATGAAGCATTACAAATTAATGGAAATCGCCGTACAAGAAGCGGAAAAGGAAAACGGAGATCTGAAGGAAAGAAACAACAAATTACTAAAGGCCGTTGAATGTCTTAAAAAACCATCGACACTTGCGCGTCTCAATTCGTTTTCCCAACAAAGCGAACAACCAGCGCCAGTAAAGCTCATTTCCTTTGTTGCACTATTGGCAAATAAGCTATTATTATTCTTATCTATTTTTATTTATTATACTCTCATTAATATTTTTAAATATTTAATGTAATAAACTATTTTTCAGGTTTCCTCCCCAATCTTTGAAGACATAACTGTCATTGAAGATGATGAAGAGATCGGAGTCATGGATACGATGAATGATGCGATGAATGGTTCCGGATTAAATACATCTTGCAATAATGAAGTTATCACGGAAACTGAACATCCGAATTGGCAAGGACGGCGACGGATTGCTCTTAAACTTCGATCGAAGCCAACAGCGACTAAAAATTCCAGCAATGATAACAGCGATTGTAATGATGAAAACAAAAAACCATCACCAAAATCCACTGAGACTGCTGTAAGCAAACAGAATTTAGATTTGGCACCGAAGGAGCCTGCAGCGAACGCAAACAGAAGCTTCATTAAGCGTTTATCCTTAAAGCAAACAAGACTGAAGTTTAATGCAAAGCGTGACAAAAGCGCCAAAGGGGGAACGCCAAGACGTACGCTTACATTTGGAGGACTGAACAAAGCAAAGGACAAGAGCAACTCCCTATCCGATGAAGATGTTTTTGACTTTAATAAATCCGCATCATTTCAATTCAAAAGTCCTTCACCAAAAAAACCTAAATTCTTCGAGATAAGTAGAAATTTTTTCCCATTTCCCAAGGACGGTGACGATAGTGTCATAGTCATGCCATCACCAACGCAAACAATATGCTTTCTTGATGACACAGTCGAAGAGGAGAATCATCCGAAAAGTGTAACTCCAAAGAAAGTAAAACGCTTAGAGTTCGATGATGCAAGTGAGAATCGGAAAGATAGTCTCGCTGATTTCGATATTCCCAAGGGAAATGATGACAAGCCAGCAATTCCAGCAAAAACTTCAATTCAAAAGTCTGTTCCTTCGACGAATGTTAAAATTAAAGAAGAACCTGCAGCACAGAAAACCACCAAAAAGGCTATAAATCCGATTTTTCATGATTCTGATACGGCTGAAGAGAGTGACGATGACTTCATCGTCCTTCCAATGAAAATCAAAGTGGAACCTGAAAAGAAACGGCCCATCGATATCGATAGTATTGATTGCGTGGACTGTCGCAACTATATAAAATTCTGCGGCGAACGAATGACTGTGGAGAAATTGGAGGAACATATTCGCAATTGTGTGAATCATAAAAATCAACGTGATGAATTGAGAGGAGAAACTCCCGAGGGATTTTGGAATCCATTGTTGGTCTCTTTTGCAGAAGACGATCCACGAAATGAAGTTCTTATCGATAAACGGTTTTCAGACAAAGATAAGGATGCCGATTCTCGAAAAAATTCCTAAACATCGGTCTTGCGAGTTTCCTGAAGAGACAAAAAACTGAACGGACTAAGAATTTATTTTGTTAATATATTATAAGTACTTTAATATATTCGTTATTATGTCGTGTAAGGGGTGTAAGGGGTGTAAAAAAAAAATGTAAAAATCTGTATCATCTATATCAATTTATATTTTGATTTTCTGAAAAATCATAAATGAAATGAATTGAAATATTGCTCGCTTTATTCTCACTTCTGACGTCAGAAATAACATTGAGGACTAGGGCCTCAATCTGTATTGCGATGCGATCCGCAATTAATCGCATGGAATTATTATTTTGGGTCCCATCGCAATAGAGTAAAGGCTCAGTTACTCTTAATTGAACTTCACATAAATTTACATATTCAATCAGCTGACTTGATATGTTAAGTACATTTGGTACGGGAGCAGTTACTGAAAGCTAATTTTGACTTAAGATGAGAATCTGTGGAAAACAGATTTTAATAAGTTAAGTTACGTTCAATCAAGAGTAACTAAGCCTTAAGGCTCCTGGTATAAAGAACCATGTATTTTGGTTGAAAATATGTATTCGAAAGTTTTTAAATCTTCTTACTAATGCTTCTGATAAGACTGTTACTATTACATTAATAGTAAATAAACTATTATCATTCTTGTACCTTCACAGTTTTCCTGCCCAATCTTTCAAGACATAACTGTTAATTATATACATCAAATTCTGCAGTGAACGAATGACTCAACACTCATGCCGAAGACGACCCTCGAAAAGAAGTTATTTTGGATTAGCACTTTATCTATCGTAACTGTCACTGTTAATTTTCCTGCTGGGTAAGTAGCCACAGCTGATTTGAGTGAGCGACAGTGCTATCTAGTGTTGCTAAACGTCCCGTATTTTGCAGGACGTTAAATATTTAATCCTAGAAAGATAATCTGCGTAAAATGTACGCATTCGTATGCAAAATATTGCTCTCTCGATCTAAATAGTGCAAATGCGTTGCTATACGTTTCGGAGAACTAAAAAATTAATCAATTTAAATTATGGTATCTATTATTTCCATTGTGTGTAAAAACAACACCTATCGCTTTATACAAGGAAACAAATAAAAAAACCATTCGAATAATTATTTAAAGTTCATTAGTTAATTTAACGCATGAGTATCTTTAACGTATACTAAAACATGAATATTTTTCTAGGGTTAAGGGTGAAAACACACCAAAGCCAACAAAACGTTTTTTTGACGTACAGCCAAAAAACGCTTTTCGCCATAACCCACACCAATGCTAACAAATTTGTCGAACTCAAACAAAATCCAAGCCAACAGCTTTCTGCATGCTTTTTTGTCGAAGCTTCTGTTTTGCTCGTGTCGTTTTCAGTGTGCGTTGCGCCGTAAGCTTACATGAGATTATCAACGTCGCCGAGCATGCGCAACGTTTTGTCGAATTCGGTGTGGGTTGGCTGTATGGAGTGCTATGTATCAACGGCGTTCGAACAAACGCGTTGACCAACAAAATGTTGTGTCGTACTCGGTGTGTGTTGCTAGATAAGAAGCAATATACTTTTGTCGAATTCGACGTTTTGTTGGCTTTGGTGTGTTTTCAACCTAAGAAGATATAATTTTAAATATCCTGCAGGATTAGTGGCATTGAATTTTAAAAATTTATAAAATCAAAATAAATAAAAAATCTCTTTTTATGAATAGCAATAAAAATATAGGAAACGTAAAAGAATTTTGTTTTCCATTTGTCACGGAAAATTTTTAGAATCCAGTTTTTTTGTTTTCAATAAATTGAGCACTTTTCAAAAAACAAAACATCTGGCAGCCCTATTACCATCTGACATAAGCGTTTGCTGATATCAGAATCTTAAAATCAAAACAAAAGCAATAGAATTAAAATTAAATATCTGAAAGTGTTTTAACTTGTAGTTTTAAGCAACAAAAAATAATAATAAAATGCATCTCGACGATGTCATTTATGTTGCGTGTCTTCTGGCCTGCATCGGAGTGGGACATTATATTAAAAAAATCAATGCAGACAGTAAGTTATAAAACGTCGCTATTTCCGTTGAAAACTTGAAAGATAGTCTTATATCTAATAATACATAATAGCTATGATTAGGGCAACAGAAAATATTTATGAAAAAAAATACTTTGAAATATTTTTTTGTTTTTTTTTTTGTTAATATTTTTTTTGTACTTATAAAATTTTTTTTTTTAAATGCCGAAATATTTTACTAAATTTTAAAATATGTACGATAAAAAAACAGTATTGATTGATTTGATGAAAAACTTTTCGTTTCTGATTGGTCCTCGTCCGATCGTTCCAATCATTTTAATGAAGGTTTTCATAACGGTCTCTTCTTTGCATTTAAGTACATTTGGAAGAGCGTTTTGAACACGATTAATTGTTTTATTATTATTTTTTTTTTTTTGAGAGAGAGAGAGGCACCACCTACAGGAACAATTTTACGGAAACGTGATTGATTTTTAAGCAAATATATATTTTAAAAAAGTAAAAAATGCAAGTAAGGGTGTTATAGTCAGGTGAGCCTGACAATAAAATACCCGACACAGACACGCATATTTAAATATGTATGTGTTTTAATCCGCGCCCAAAAAAACAGAACCACTAACAAAGAACATTCTATAGAATTTTTAAAGCTATATACCGAATTTTGTTAAATTGCTTTGCCACGCCCTCTTTTTCAAATTTTTTGAATTCTAATCGGAGGTTTAAATTCTAAGTTTTATTCAAATATTTCGAAAAACTCCGGTTTTGGGGCAATTTTGGTTTTTTGTGATAGATCCTAGTACTGGAGGCACCCCTAAAATTGGTCCATTCTCGAACTTGTTCTTACTCATGTCCCCCTTGAGCACCCATACCAAATTTTGTCAAGATAGCTCAACTCCTTCGATAAGAAAACTGTATACAGACAGACGGATCGGGTCCATTATCTAACTTGATCTTACTCAGGTTCTCGAAAACTCGCGGACAGACGGACGCACATAGCTAAATCGAATCTCCTGGTGACGCTGATCATTTCTATATATATTTTTTATGGTCTATCTCGACTGGTCCTGGGTGTTACACACAGCCACACAAACGCAATATACTTTCGACACAGAGTGTGTCGGGTATAAAACTATATATATGGGCATTTCCGCCCCCAGTATTTTTTTCGTACGTTCGCGACCTAATTTTCCAACATTTTCCTTCTAATTTTCTTTGTAATTCGATAGTATTTTGGTAGCTTCACATGTGGTGCAGAAGATTGGTTTCTTTGAGTTTAAGTTCTCACAAGGATAGCAATAAAAAATCCGGTTGCCCCATGTGTTTATATTCTGTTGCCCTAGCGATGATTAGAGACTGATAACCGGAATAATGCATTCAAATCAAATCGTTTTACTTCCAGAATTGATATTCACATCCATTGGTTGCCTAATGGTAGTTGTCGTCTCGGGTTCTCATAGTTTGCATTGTTTCCTATCATGGCTGCTCGGATCGGCTGCAGTAATTTATGTACATCCCAGGTAAGACGAATTGATTATTTCAAGACCAATGCATTCATATAACTCTTCATTGCAGCAAATGCCATTTGGCAACGTTCTGCGTCATGTTTGGATACCTCACATTCTTCCGTTTGGGATATTTGATTGGAATTCCGGAAGTTCCAGGCCATACTAACATGATTCAAATGATTTTAACATTAAAGGTAAACCAGTAAATACCTAAAAGAGACCACTAATGAAATGGATTTTTTTGGTTTTTTTGTAGCTCTCTGGTGTAGCTTTCGAAAAAACAGCCTCTTGGAAGAAATTGGATCGACGACAGCAAAAAATTACAGAGAAATCATCAACCGCATCTAGTAATGCTGCACTTGTTGAGGTTGAGATATCAGACTACGATGTTGAGTTACAAAATATTGGATTTGGTGACATATTCCATTATGCCTTCAATTACATTGGAGTTCTTACAGGTATCGTACCATCAGACTTTAATCATTTAGAATTAACTATCTAATTATAAATTTTAAGGTCCGTACTACCGCTATCGCACGTACACTGACTATTTCGAGTATCCCTTTAAAAACCATGCCCTGTGTGTGGAAACAACTTTGGAGAAACTGAAATACGCTGGCCTATATTGTGTGCTTTACTTAATTGCCAACCACATTTGGCCACTTGAAGTAGGTTCAAAATTCTCTTCACAATGATTGATTAACGCATGCGTTCTCATAACTTTTAGTACGCGCTGAGCGATGAATTCCATCAAGAGCGCTCATTCTTCTATCGGCTAATGTTCGTTTGGCCGACATTCTTTATATTTCGTATGCGTATTTACACAGGACTAACTCTAAGTGAATGTGTATGTACAATTGCTGGCTTTGGAGCATATCCCGATGAGAGCGATCCCACGAATGGTGAGGGTCCGCGGATTCAAAACTATAGCCATTTGAAACGAGATGCTGAAAAGCGTAGCTACAATTTCACAACAATCATCAATACACGCGTCAAAGGTGTTGAGTGTTGCTGGACTTTTCGTGAGGGCATGAAACATTGGAATATTTGCGTACAATATTGGTTAGCTGTTAATGTTTATAAACTCTTTCCAAGTAAGAAATTTAGGTAAGCCATTTTACGATACATTTACCTACCTAACCACCAGCTAGAGAGTCTAATGTTCTTGGATTGATTTTTCAGAACGGCTGCAACGCTGCTTTGTTCCTCGTACTGGCATGGTTTTCGTCCTGGCCATTATTTCTGTTTAATGGGTGCACCATTTTATGTTGTACTTGAGGATACATGGCATGATCTCGTACGAAAAGACGCAACTGGCATTAAACGTCAAATTATTGACATCATTTTCTGGATAATGAAATTTTTTGCCTTTAGCTATTTTGGAACGGCTTTCTTGCTCGTCAGCTTCACGAATATCTGGCAATATTACTGTTCCGTCTATCATATCGGCTATATAGCATGGGTGGTTCTAATGGCTTTGGGATATTTTCTTAGCAAGCAAAAAAGATCTGCAGCACTTGAGTCTCGAAGGACATAATATGAGCAGTGATTGATGTTGTTAACAACGAATTTATCGAATTCGAATTGCCAATTGAAAGCTTTTAATATCTTACGGACTAGTATGGAATGTTCTAACCATTCTTGCTATAAGGAATATGCATTCAAAAAAAAGCGATTGATGTGACTCAAAATGTTAACGGATCAATATTCCAAATAGTCGTTGTCGTTGTGATCAAAATGTTACAAACATTTCAAGGCATGTATGTATGTATGAAAAAGATTAACGGTCAGCGGTACAAATTTTCAGAGATTCTATAAAATAAGACAAATTAAAACGGAATGAGGCTTTAAAATCTCAATTCCATTTATCAGTTTATTCGAAGGAGGTGATAGGGCACGAAACAGCAGTCCGTTGAGAGGAAACATGTTTCAAATAGTCACTCAAACCCATGCTAACTTAGATAACATGCAGGAAATGTTTTGAAGCGTGTTTTTTGACAAGATCAGTTTTATTTTAGAATAACAAAGACATTTGCCCCTGATCTTGTATAGGACCTCAGTTTTATTAAAATAATTTTAGGAAGCATTAAATATAGGTACTTAGGAAATTTTATTGAGTATTGTTTTTTTTTTTTATTCTAATATACCTCATTTACACTGATTAATTTTAGTTGCTAATCAATAAACGCTTTAGTTTCCAAATGCTATTTCGAGTCACTGTTTTTAAGTTGTGTGTATTTTTGAATAAAGTTTGTGAGAAATATTTAATCGAAAAATTCCTTTTCTGCTCTACGCTCTTCAGTTTCATTAGGGGTCTTCCCTTAAACGTGCACTTGCCTCGAAAACTTCGAAAACTTCGAAAACTCTTAAATTGAGAAGGCTTAGAAATTAATGAACGAAGTTTTGTATGAAAAATTTAAAATTTGTCCGCTTTTTCGATCCTTTCACGTTTAAGGGGAGACCCCTAATATATGGCTTTGTTAGTTTCATAGAAAATATTTATTATTTACTTTTGTTCAGTTGTTCATACGTCAATAGATATGTCAATTTCATCCTTTTTCCTAATAATTTTAGGCTAATTAGGTCTTAAAGACGGTAATAAATAAATAAAAATTAGCTGCCGTTTCCATTAGAATTTTTCATGACGATATCTTCCCGAAATTTATAGCGATAACTTTTTGCGGGAATAGTAAGAAACGGGCCCTAATCAATCAGCTCTATTCTAAGTGAATGTTCACCGGGAATTTTTTCCCTAAAAATTTTTCTCCACGGAAAAAGGGAGTAATCTTAGCGCCACTTGAAGGAAAAATGTGATGACCTATGCATAAAACTGTTGGAGATTCTTGCTCGCTTCCTATTACCTTCCCATTGTGCTTGGAGTGGGAGAATTTTTGTCAAGTCCGCAGAGAAAAATTCCCCGGTAATATTTATAATCGGGCTAAATCGAAATTCCTTCAAGCGCCTGCCATATTTTTTTTATAAATAGGTTGTATGAAATATGAAAATATCAAGTGGACGACTTGAGCGAGCTCTTAGTCTCAGTTGTAAATCAAATTCCAGACAATTTTGGTCTTTCTTTTTTAGAATAATTCCGGTTAGAAGTTAATTAAATTCCAATTGATGTCTGCAGAAAATCTCACTCTCATAGGGATCCTATTTTTGTAGAATTTAAATGAACAAAAATTGGATAAACAAAAAAACAAAAAAAAAAAAAAGAAATTGAAAACCAGAACTTTTAGAGTTCACCTTGTCCCATTTATCACCTGCGTTGTTGTTTTTTTTAAAGACAATTCAATGGTTTGCCTTGGCGTACAAAAAATTACTCTCGCCGAAGTAAAGTTGAACTCTTATACTTAGAAAATTAAGAAATAAATTTAAAAATATACGAAAGGATTGTTCAAAACGTTAAGCAAATCAATTCCAGAACGCAAGCCCAAAATAAATGAACTGTACTCGAACAAGTGTCTGATTGAAATTTCTCAAAATTATTATTGAATAAATAATGCGACCTCGTCACGCAATGTTGACACAAAAATCATCCCAAAAAAAAAAAACGTGTTTCAATAATTAATTGGTAAAAAAAAAGTATTATAATAATAAAAAAAAAAAAAAAAAATCGACGATTTATTTGAAGCGCGAATTTTTTAACTCTTTCTGACGTGGTGGTGTGCGTCACTAGACACCGTCTTAAATCGTCAAATTAAATTTTTATGCGATTAGTAACGAAGTAGAGTGAACAATTTCTTTCCCCATAGAGCAAAACCCAGCGGCCAACAGTGCCTACCGCCTACAAAGTATACCAGACTGTAAGCGATCTGCAAATTAATAGCCACAAAGGGTACGAAATTGTAGCCGAACTGCCTCACAATAGATTACAAAGTAAACGAGACTGTAAGCGACCTGTCTATCAATAGCTTACTTTATGTGGTGGTGGTAGTCATTCGCTCCACAAAACGGGCACGATCGAACAAAAGTATACTAGGATGGTATATGAGGTCGTATGCATTACGAAATGTGTTCCGGTTCATCGCTTCTGTAAGCAGCATTTTGGCCGCTGGGAATATATGCTGTGACCTGATTGAAATGGGGGCTTTTTTCTCTGAAAGTTCAATCAATAATATGCGAACATTTTGAGCAACCCTCGATATTTATGTGCTATTTATAAGAGATAAAATTTTAGTATGGCGTATGAGAGTTCACATCAAAATTGTTTAAGCTTAGTGATCGGAGGCAGCTTAAAGCGAGCGGTATCGGCTGAACGGACAATGTGCTTCATTTGAAATTTTGGAGGTTTTCACGTTTTTATTTTATTTTTTTATATATTTTTTTTTTATTTATTGTTATTATTATTTAGAGAGCTTATACGTTCGGTGACTAGTATGTGATTATCTTTCATTAAAAGCCACAGAAGAAAGTTGCGTCGCCGCCTTTTTTTAAATTTTTTTTTTTCATTTTTATTTTGATCGTCTAAAACCAGTTGACCGAAAACGTGTGCCGGAAGGACTTGATGTCGAATATCAAGACGGAAAATTAGTAAAAAAAAAAAAAAAAAATACCTACATAATTAAATAAACTAAATTATGGAAGAAAAAAAATCATAAAATTTATAAAATCTCATTCGGCATATTTTTGTGCTTATCAAAGAGCGATGGAAAGTGCGTGAGATCCCATCGCAGCTAATTAAAAACCAAAAACAGTGAATCTGTTTCTGAAATTATTAAAGAAAAAGAAACAAAAATAACAATAAATAAACATTAATTTAAATAGTAAATAAAGAGGAAAAGGAGAATGGGTGAAATTTAAATTGAAAAAAAAAAACAAAAACAAAAGAAAAAAGTTACTTAAACAAAATGCTCAATTAGTATAAATATTGACTGAGTTGGTGCTGGAGAGTCTCTGTCTGTGTTCCTCTGGTTGTTCCATTTTTTTTTATTTATTTATTATTTTTATTTTTTATTTTTTACTTTATTTTTTATTGTTGTTAAGCGTTGTTCAATTGAGTCGAAACGCACAATGGGCTTCGTGGAGTCCAGATACATAGGAGCTTAATAAGGAATATTTTCCAGCGGTAACTTGTCTTCATAGGCATACATATATATGTGAACATTCACATAAATATATGCATACATATTTATATATGCATAAATATATAAATATATGTAAGCGCGCACAACTGTGTACATAATCAATTATAGGCTATGTTTGCCTACAAATAAAATGTCTCGCAACTTTATTGTATAAATGAATGATCATCATTTGGTGTTTGTGCGCGTCTGTGTATGTGCTTGTAAATCATTGTACTCTTACATACAATATTGTATCCTAAGATGACTTAAAGCAAAGATGTCACATATAAAACTGTAATGAAGATAAATCAATTTGAAAATCATGATTATTCACTCAATTAAACATTGACCGTTGGATTTCAAAGCGCTTATATGGGCTAAAATTCTTTATGAATGTACCTGAACGTTCAATGGTCCCTGTCAATAGTTTTGCAGGTCTTACGTGAAAAAGCAAATCAAATTCAATAACAAATTAATTGTTAAAAAATGTCGTATAATTCGCAAAGCATGCGACTTTGTAAAAACTGTTCACCTATAAGTGTTTGAGCAGTCGTTTCAGAACAGCTTATGCACTCCAAAGGCTCTGATGATTCACGTGGCAGAATCGAATGATCGAAACATGGCCATGTCCGCCCTAGGCGTGAGTGTGCAGCGTCTGTGTATGTGCTTGTAAATCATTGTACTCTTACATACAATATTGAAATCCTAAAAGAAATCTTTAAAGCAAAGATGCAACAAAACTCTAGTCGAATGAAGATAAATCAATTATAACCAAAACTCCATGATTATTCACTGCAAATTACAGTAACATGTTGTCTTATCTTGTTGGTCTTCAAAGAGACTTATATGGGCTAAAATTCTTTTTGATGCCTGAACTTCTGTCCCTGTCAATAAAATGCAGTTTACGTGAAAAAGCAAATCAAATTAATAACAAATTAATTTTTAAAAAATGCGTATAATTCTCAGATACTTTGTAAAAACTTTCACCTATAAGGTGTTTGAATTTTCAAACACTTATGCACTCCAAAGGCTCTGATGAGTCACGGTTGTGGCAGTCGTGACGAAAACATTGGCCATGTCCGCCTATGGCGGAGGTGCAAAGCGGTTAAGCTCGAATAATGTTTCAGAAATATTCTGAAATTAAAACAAATATCTTTTTAATAACAAAATATATAACTTCGTTAGTCGAATTGAAAAAAATGCAAAATT
Source organism: Chlorops oryzae (assembly GCA_020466095.1). Taxonomy (NCBI): domain Eukaryota; kingdom Metazoa; phylum Arthropoda; class Insecta; order Diptera; family Chloropidae; genus Chlorops; species Chlorops oryzae. Next base: position 94,405,419 of record CM035807.1, on the reverse strand, counting down.
AACCAAAACTCCATTTTGTTTAACTCAAATTACAGTAATTCATTAGTTGTCTTATCTTGTCTTGTCATTGCAAATCCTTTAAAGAAGTACAACTAACATATGTTACTGTAATTTGCGAGAAAACAAAATGGAGTTTTGGTAATACATTTTTGATTTTCAATTCGACTAGAGTTTTTTATTTTGTTATTAATAAATTTTTTGGTAAAATTAATTTTTTATTAATTTGATTTTCTTCTTCTTGAAAACATAATTTCGTTGACAGACACAGAAATTTAGGCATTAAAAAGAATTTTGGCCCATATATCTTTTAAATATTCATAAAAGAAAGATTGAAATTTCCAAAAAAAAAAATCTCTTCCATCCAAGCATGAAACACGTTCTGATGCTATAAATATTCAATTTTCACTAAAAGCGTTTATTCTGCACCCTGAGAGTGCCTGCCCGTCTGCTTATCAACCAAAGGGTCAGAATGTCGTTAAAACCATCAAGCTGATAAAGAGAAAGTTCCGAGAAGTTTTTATTAATATAAATTTTGATATTCATGTTTCTTGATTAAGTTTTTTTTCTTTCAATAATGGCATTCTTAGTAATGAGGACTGTATACTAAAATTCAATCTCCCCTAAATTCAAAGGCATTTGTGATCTTATGTGGAGTCTTTGGGCAGAAGAGTGTGCAAAGAAAATTTTTATGGGACCAAGTTTTTGATTTTGGAAGATTTCAAAATTAAATTTTAGGGAGTTTAGGCCTTGTTTTGAGACATTCAGAGGAATAAAAATAACCACTGGCAACAGTGCCTTGCAGCATGCTTTGAGCATTCTTTGTGCACAAAAAAAAAAATTCAACCAGAAAATTGGTTAATTCAAAAGGAATATTTTTAATTTTAACATTTTTTCTTGTTGGAAAAAATAAATTTATTTTGAAGATTTAGGATCGTTAGTTATCAACTTGTCTTAAGAACTTCGAAAGTTGAAATTTTTGAAAATATTCTTTTAGTCTTCATGCCAGCTCAACTCAATCAGAAACCTTTGATACATTTGAATTTTTCAAAAATTTTCATATAAAACTAATTAACCTGCTTCTGAAGACTATCATTTGAAAGTTTAAACCTTCAAAAAGTTTAAACCAGGTTGAATAATTAACATTTTGAAAAGTTCATGTTATCCATAAAGTTATCTGGGAATATCAAGGTAAGAAGAGGAAGAAAGACAAGATTCTAAGGGCCCTCCAACACACAACACAGTGATTTTCAGCCAATCAAGGCATAATTTACCCCCAGTTTGGTTGATGATCTGCTCCGAAATCTGGAAGAAATCGACTTTGAACGTGTTGATGCTTAAAAGCGTATGGAAAAAGATTTTTTTTTTTTAATAAATAAATAAATTGAAAGATTTGGAGTTTATTTTTCTTCGACCTTTCACTCTTATCAAAGCCCTCTCAATATCTCTTAAGTCAAAGAGGTCCCATTAGCAACAGCAACTGGCTCTATGTTGCATTTAGGAGAAAATAAAGACATCATCATAATCATCATTATTAGCAACAGAAGTGGCGGTTTGACCATCTACTTCCTGAATTTTTGAATATTCACGCTAAAATTCGCGCTGAAATGAAGTCAGATCAAATTACAAGCATTTTTTGAAATCGTTTAACCCACAATTTCTTTTCAGATGAGAATAGATTAATTTTGGGTAGGGAAAAATCAAATCTGAAATTCATATTTTTTTGGTATTTTGTTTGAAAAAATTCCGTCTAGAAATGGAGCCAAGAATAACAGGGTTAAATAAGGAAAAAAGGATGATGATTACAAAAAAAAGCACACATGTAGGGGCACGAAAAAATAAGCAAATTTATAGATGGTTTATAGGGTTAAGTAGACGTGCACCCAGGTAATAATATAGTAAGTTGTGAAGCAACTGACCACTGAATTTCTCGCCAATCCGTTTTCAATCGTAGTGTACAGTCTAATGAAAAACACGCTTGATTAGAGCTCTCCAGCCCTCCACAGCTAGATGGCCTTTTTGGCGTTCCAAAACAATCCAAGCTTGCGGAAGCACGCACGCTTTCTCTATACCATTATTTCGATACTACCAACATAAATATTATTTTTCAAAAGAATTGTCTTCGGCTCTTAGGCCTTGGAGCAAAGCATCCAATTGTTTGAATATAACTTTCCGCCATAGAAAACAAAGCTTTGTCTTAGCTATCATCATGTTTTAGGTACCATCATTAATGGCGCAACATTTTGTTGCATCACAGCGATGCGAATTGATTGCACAAATCGAAGCTTTGCAAATGTATTTGCGCTTTGAACCGGAATCTAAAGTAACACAAGCAAATAAATAAATACCAAAAAAAAAAAAAAAAAAAAAACAACAACAAAAATTACAATAATAATAAATGGAATTTGAAAGCTTTTTTCGGCACCGGGAATCCCCTTCGAGCTGGCGGTTAATTTAATCCCCATTCAATTATTTATTTATTTTTTTATTTTTTATCTTTTCATAATCATTTTAAGATTCTTTTCAAAACCAAAACGCTCAAAGAAAAGTGCGAGACAGAGAGGGAGAAAGATAAAAACTCATTTTGCTTAATAAAAATAATAACAAAAAAAAAACAATCCTATTCGGATCAACGCTAATGTTTAATATGAGCGCCGATGAGTCCGATAGCGACATTAAGACAATCAAGTTTGAGACGAATTCGAAGAAAACGCCAAAAGAAGCCAATCATCAAGAACTTATTTCAAAATCAATGAATGCAGAAAAATTTAACGAATCAAAGGTACCGGTGACAACGACGTCAGCAACAAAAATAATAAGATCGTTCCATGACAAAAGCTTAAATGTAAAACTTGACCGACACGTGGAGCAAATAAACCAAAATATGAGAAAAAGTGAAAAAACCGAAATATGTGAGAGAGCGACGGCAATAGACTCAGCAAAACCAGTGCCAATAGCAACACCAGGATCAATGACATCTTCATCACGAAGATCATCATCTTCATTAGAGAATTATAATTTCCCTTCGTTGTTGCAATCAACGTTAAATCATAGTGAGCGTCATCGTAATTCATTGGTGAATATATATTTTAACACTATAGGCAACCAAAAGACATCAGAAAAAACAACAACAACAACAACAACAACAATGCCGACTCGAACAACAACAACAACGAAGACAATAGCAATCAAATCAAATCGAGACGCGACGATGGAAAAGATTGCAACAGATTCGAGAAATTCTCCAGTCAAATCAAAGGCAAGCAATGAACTCGATGAAAACTCATCATCAAAGCATACAGCAGCACGATTTTCACGTTCACACTCGGATCCGATCATCAAAATTGACAGGTCTACACATGAACGCTCGTATGTTAATATAGCGATTAATTTGGTCTGCAATAAAAATCTTGCTGCTTTCAACGACGAAAGAATAAAAGACACTAAACAACAACAACAACAACAACAACACAAGACAAACAAGAAAAAACGTTCAACGATGAATCCGCGAAGATGACAACGTCATCATCAACAACAACAATAAGCACAACAGGAACAATGTCCACTAGATTACGATCATCGTCTTTGATAATCGAGAGTGGTGATGAAATCGCAAGTGAAACGGATCGCCAAAATAATGACCATCATATACAGCAAAAAATGAGGGAGGATCTCCGTTTCGGCTGTGCACACTACAAACGACGTGCCATGTTTGTTGTAAGTTCAATGATTCAAAAAAAAAAAAAAACCCGCTATCATTTCAATCTCTTTAAGTGATTCGAGTCTGTTGTACGAGGATTTTCCACCTATCTTTTTGCATTCGATTCATAGATAATGTTGCCGGCAGAACTTTTTCTTTTGATCTATTGACATCGTAATCAGCAATACGATCCTCGACATTGATGCGAGATGATCCTCGTTTCGGGGGGCTTATATTAGGGCAATAGCTTCTATTCTTATCAAACCGTGCTTGAAGGGTCAGAATGGGAAGATAATCTCAGAGATAGTAAATATGTAGAAAGTGTATTATTTCCTTTTTTCGGGAGCACACTAGGTAGGTAGGTAGGTAGCAGTGGCAGCTAATAGCTCACTTAGGCACAGTACGTTGGCCCATTGTGATACCACAGGGATAACACGACCTTCCCCTAGAAATTAATTGGGGAGCCATTTAGACTTCCTGATGAACCGTGCAACGTCTGAAATTCTAATATCCGACAGCGCGGAGAGGCTGATGAAGAAAGAACATCCTAATAGAGATAGTCTTCTTCTTGCTAGGACCGGGCATTGACACATGAGGTGGAGGATAGATTCTTCAACCTCCTCTGAGCGACAGCTTCGGCAAAAATCATTATTTTACACCACACTAAAATGATAGTTTCTTTTATTGTCTTTTTGCGTAGAAATGATATCGGGTAAAATCCGAAATAAACGGCTTCTAAAATGACCCTTGTTTTCCTATTCCTATTCTTCAAATGCGCCGCCCTTGAGCTATTTTAGTTTTTGGTGATTCTTTTTCTATAGTCCGATTTATTTTTAATGAAGATTGAGGATCATTTGTCATTGAGTCCCACAGAAGACGACCTAGAGTCCACCCCATCTTATGAGCAATCTGGAACCTTTTGATTGAAGGATCTCTTTTTTATTTACTCTTAAGCTCGTTTTTTACTGCTTCCGATGAAGAACATATTCTAAGAAATTGTACAGATATTGATTTTTCTAGAAGATATCGTGAGTAACAAACGGGCTTAATTTAGAAAAGGAAAGTCCAATTTTTCAATGAATTTCATCTGGCCCGATCTAAGCTTATAACTAAATATACAGAAAGGTCTAGAAATATCCGGTATAGATAAGGGTTGTGCAATGAATGGTGGAGTGTTTTTAACTCAATAATATAAGGACATTTTTAGACCAATAGCTTAACGTTGGCTCTATTGGTCTCTTGGAAGAAGATTACACCAAGGTGGTAACTGAATATGCGGAAAGGTCTAGATATATCCGATATAGACAAATTTTGTTGCATTCTTCCCAAGAGTTGTTAGTTTTCGAAGGACATAGGAGAACATATTTTCATCTGAAGATTTAAATCGCTCACTAGAAAAGGGACTCTATATGGGGTAGTGCAATAAACGGTGGAGTATTAATATATTAGGACATATCAAGACCAGTATCTGAAATTTAGACATTAAATAGGTTGCTAAAGTCCTCTTTTGAGCTCTACAAATAATATTAAGTAATATTTAAGTTTAAACAATTTCTGAAATAAACTACCGGAATCATTTTCAAACAAACCAGAACGAAAAAACGACCAGTCAAATCAAACAAAATTCTAGTGCGAGATAAAAATAATTATAGTTCTGCTTATAACTCAGAAGGTAAACATCACGAATCAGTTGGGACTCCTCTTCCATACTCCAGTTGATTTACAATTTCTATTTTAAGCTCCAATGTTAGTTGAGACATCACAAAAAAAAAAAGGGGAGGGGGGAGGGGTAAACAAGAAATTACGCGCCGTCATCATCGAACGTGTAAATTGTTATTTGCTTATTACTGTGTAAATTAATTTGACATATTTGAAGGTTTCGTCTAATATTTATTGTCTCTCTAACACCTTTCAATATAAACAAAGCGAGACGACGATATCAACTCACGATCGGTAAATTGACTTTTATGGTTGTTGATTCTTTTCACATCGAAACTGTATTAAGAAAACCCATATTTTATGCGGGATTAATTAGAGTCAATTGTCGTTTAGGAAGGCGCAGCGATTGAACTTTCAAAATCTCGTAGCTAATTGCTCTTTTTCGGTATATGGTAGGTATGTATACCTACTAGTATTCAGATTGGCATCGTTGTTAAAACTATATTCGTGGATCTTAGGAAATTACGATTTTCGAAAAAAAAATCTTGAAATTTCCGTGTATTCGGAAATTGATCAGTATACTCTTGTTATGAAACACAGGATATCGTAATGAAAAACGTTTCCCAGAATAGCAGCAAATGGGCCCAGGTCCTGTGCCTTTACTCTCAAATCGCTAATTGGATCGTATTCTTTTTATTTTGTTCATTTTGGTGTATCGGATAGATCGGATATTTCAGAGGTGGAGATCGTAGAAGATGTGAAAGGGAATTTCATAATATACATGATCAGCATCGTCAGGAGATTCCATTTAGAAAGAAAACCTGTCTGTTTTTTGGTCCAATAGATCGCCTGTACAACTGTCTCGTGACTACGAGTATTTGGGGACCGTCCTTGAATGGTTACGGGTATTGTCGCATTCAAATATAGGTACACCAACAATTTGATTGGGTGTTGGATCAAACTGGCAGGAAATTGTTTTGGGTGCAATATATGAAATGTTACGATATATTTATTATATAAATATTTAAACATGGTACAGGGGGAATCAGGAGTAGGTAGGCCTGATCTTTGAAAGGCCTTTTTGTGAAGTCTCGCTTCAGCTTGACCAAGGGTTTCGGGTATGTCAATACCCACAAATAAGATGAAATTGACACACAGAGCAGGCAAACAGCGGAGCCCCCAGTTGTCTCTGTTGCGTACGCGTGGAGTGCCATTGAGTAAGGCCCTATAGACCAGGAACCGTGTGATAAAGACCAATAAAATGTCTTTATAATAAGCTGTCTATTCGATAGTCTAACTGTTATCCCTAATCTAAAAGTTATCCCTATGAAATGAGGATTGAGGATGCTCCATTTCACAGATTCTTCGCAGAATTAACTTGCGCAAATTAACATGTTAAGAAATGATGAAGATTTGTCTGGCAAGGACGTTTTTTTTCGCATAGTTGTTTACCATTTATTTTTATCATTCAAAGTCTCTAAACAAAAGATAAAGGCAACAGTAGCAAAAGATATTTACGCACCGTCATGAATGAATTCTTATCAGAAAGATAAATTTTTCTATCTATATTTATTTATATTTTTTCTAGACACCGTGCTGCAACAAATTCTACAAGTGTCGTTTCTGCCATGACGAAAACGAGACGCACCATTTCGATCGGAAGACGCTCAACGAACTGATCTGCTCGGAATGCAATACGCGGCAAAACGTCCGCGAGGCGTGCGTGAATTGCGGTGTACGCTTCGGGAAAGCAAGTGGATTGAAAAATTTTGCAAGCTTAGAATTCATTTCATAATGATTTTCCTTTCTTCTATAGTATATATGCCTGATTTGCAATCTTTTCGATGATGAGGATAAAAAACAATATCACTGCAATGCTTGCGGCATTTGTCGCATCGGAGGTGCTGTGAACTTTTTTCACTGCGAAGTTTGCAATATGTGCCTACCGATCCAATTGAAAATCGATGGCCATAAGGTAAATGAGTTCATTGATTCGGAATTCTTTAACTATGTATATACATATATTTCAATTTCATATTTCGCGCAGTGTGTGGAGAATATATCACGCTCTCATTGCCCGGTTTGCCTTGGCGATATACACACGTCACGAATTCCTTGTCACATACCCGATTGTGGGCATTTGCTGCATAAAATGTGTTTCGATCAACTTCTTGCATCCGGACATTATGCCTGCCCAACGTGCCAGACATCACTGATCGATATGACCGCACTGTGGGACTTTTTGGATACACAAGCAGCACAAATGCCGATGCCAAAGAAGTACGAAAGTCAAAAGATTCAAATATTCTGCAATGATTGTCAGAGGGTAAGAGAATGGACATGTGAAGCGTTTGGTATGAAGTAATCAATTTTCCGTTTTTTTTGTTTTTTTACGCACAGACATCAAAGACAAACTTTCATTTCATTGGGCTAAAATGTACGGAATGTGGAGCGTATAATACAACTCACGATGTCAAGCGAAGAGTCTCGTTGGCTCCAGGTGGAAGACTGAAAACCTAAAATATTCTCATTCATTGTAATTCTACTCTCCTTTACAGACGAAACCAATACGGCCTAACATCGCCTTTGCCCCTCGTAATAAGCTTTCATTTGGGTTATGGAATTAGAGTTTAATCTTGCCATTTATCGTGCGACTGTAGAGACTTTGTTCAAGAATTCGTGTTCAACTGAGAATTAAATCCATTCGAGCTGGTATCGGATTTTGTCAAAAATGTTTTCAAAAAAATCTTCATTCCAAAACATTAAATAAAATATATCTAATAATATTTTTATCTAAAAAAGACTTAAAATTCATCTGGTAGATAGTTCTACTTGTTGATAGAATCGAACTACCGAGATTTCTTAATTTAAGAAAGATTTATAGCGATTTTATCGAAGTCTTGAATTTAGTTCAAAAATTAAATTTATTTAGGACCGTTTGCTACTGTTCTGATAAAATTTATCGTTCCGAAAGACAAAAAAATTTGTATGAAAATTTTGACATTTTGCGAGGATATCGTGACGATAAACTTAAGGCAAATGGGCCTTAATCTAATTGATCTAAACTTAACAGCCTGCAATCTCTATAATGTCAGCTTTTTTCGGAACTTAGTTCTTCCCGTTTCTGATTGATTCAATCCCAACAAGAAAAATAGGGAAATTTGACCCGCATTAAGTCCATTCGACCGATTTTGGTTAAGTTTTGCCAATTTTTAACACAAATTTTGCCTTAAAAATTACCTTACTTCAAAGTATATCGTTCGAGGTCAACCTTTGTTAGGTTTTCAAAGAAAATTCAACTTTTAAGTAAGTATATTTTTGGTCGAAAACAAGTAAGGGTGTTATATTCAGGCGAGCCTGACAATAAAATACCCGACACAGACTTACATGTTTAAATAATTTTTAAACCACGCCCAAAAAGCAGTACCATTAAGAAAGAATATTCAAGAGGTTTTTAAGACCATTAGGGGGCCCATATACCGACTGTTGTTAAATTTCTTTATGAAAACCGCCCCTTGGACACGCCCAATTTTCCCATTTTTTTAAAATTCTAATTGGAGGCTTAAATGTACGCTCAAATTATATGCTTCATTGAAATATTGCAAAAAAAGTCAGATTTTGAGATCGTTTTTTTTGGATTGACCCTAGTACTGGAGGTACCCTTAATAATGAACCTATCAAAGAAATTTTTGGGAGGATGTTTAAGGCTACAAAAGAAGCATAAGTGCCAAATTTCCTTCAAGTCCCATTTGAATTTCGGGTGTAAGAGACAATTTTCCAAAAACGCCCTTCTGCCACGCCCACTTTTAAAATTTTTGGAAATCATATTACTTGCATTAACATGTTCAAATATCAAATTTCATCAAAATATCTTGCAAAACTTCGATTTTACAGTAGGTTATGTGATTTTTGTAATAGACCCTAGTACTGGAGGTACCCCTAAAAATCGTCCGATCGGGTCCATTCGATCGGGTCCTTCGATAAGAAAACTGTATACAGATAGACAGACGGACATGTCATGTCGAAATTGTGTCATACATTTGAAAATCAACTAGGACTTGAACGAAAGTTGGCATTTATAAAGCTTGGCGTTGCCTTAAAAATATCCAAAAAAAAAAACTTTGTCTAAATGTAATGGTCTTGGGGCCTGTTATAAAAAAACCTTTCAAACGTACAATTTCTGTGTTGGGTATTGTATGGTCGGTCTCGTCTGCCTATAACACCCTTACTTGTTTAGCTGTACATATATATATTTTTGGTTCGTGTCAAAAATAGATTTGCATATAGAAATTTCTTAGTGCGTGTCTGAGCTAGGTCTGAATAGCTTGAATTTTGGTTCGTGTCCAATTTACTAAAATAAAATCTTTTGGCTCCTGACTTATGCCAATTGTTGGTTTGCGTCTTGTATTCAGTTTTGCCAATACATTATTTTGTGCGATTGTTGTTTTTTTTAATGCGTGTTTCTTTATTATTTTTAATGCGGTATTAAGAATATTTATATCTAAAGACTGGAAAAAAAATCAATATTTTAAAAATTATCAAAATAACCGGCTTATATGAAAAACATACCGATGTATTAGAGATTGCTGGATAATTTTACAAAAAAACTTCTAATTGGATAAAAATTCTTACCATACTAAATTCAATTTTCAAACTAGAATTCAAGAATAAGCTTCGTTTTCAAAAATTCGTTCATAAAATATATACGTATTTCTTAATACTTAATCAAAGATGTTTATCAAAGAATCGAAGAACAAAGATATCGTCTTTGATTTAACCAAACTCTGATCGTTAAAATAACGATATTTTTTGGAGCACCAAACATGGTTGGAACTTTACTGCAATTGCAGTAGATCTACTGCGTTTTTTTAAATTTTTGACATCTACTGCGACACTGCGGAAAGCCTAAAATCTACTGCGATTTTCGTCCCTGGTGTCACTCAATTTTCTTTTTTCAAACAAAACTCCTAACGATAACTACCAAAAAAGTACCAATTTTGGTTATACATTATCAACGCCGCAATTCTATTTGTAACAAAGATATAATTGTTGTCCTTGTTTAACATCTTGGATTTTCCATTTATGCTTATATGTCGCGATATTAACAGTTTGAAAGCTGATATGTATAACAGAAAAAAAACTTGTCAAAAATGCACATTGGAAGATGCGCAATATGGAGAAATATTTACATGAAATGTACTTTTTGTTTATGTATTCTTTTTATTTGAAGAGAATAAAAAATATTTTTGTTATAAAAAACTGATTTGTAATGGTTTTTTTTTACTGCGCAAAATTCAAATCTACTGCCCTTTTTTGTTAAAGCTGCTGCACTTTCTTCTTCGCCAAGTTCCAACCCTGACACCAAACACACAATTTCGCGAAAATAAAGACACGGTAGGAACTGTCACTACTGACTGAGCCAATCTTTTACTAGTTCCTCCGCCACCAGTACTATTGACCAACTGTACCCGTAACATTGTATTCTCCTATTGACATTTTGTATGGCCATATGTTCAAGCGGACACCAATTGACGATTGAAGTAGTGATGCAGTAGAGAGGCGTATTGGCTTAAGTATACTTAATATACGTATACGTAAATGGAAAGTGGCGTGTCCAGGACTTGGGTGGCTCATTGTGAGTAGTCTAGCCTATCCTCTTGAAATGCTCGAGTTCGAATCTCAAGGAGATATAGCCATAATTAAGTGCGCAACTTAATTCTAGGCCATACTTTTCGAGATCGATTTAAGACTGACCTGTAGCCTATTGAAGAATTCGCTACATTTATCAAGTACTTTCAGCATCTGAAGTCAACATATTTAGTTTAACATACATTGAATTATCTCAAAAATGTTTCACAGTGTTATCGAAAAGATCGTTTGATATAAAATGAGTAAAAATTCGAATTGACACTGTTGCCATCGATTTTATTATAATTTTTGCCTTAAAATATCAAAGCTCATCGTAAGAGTTTAAGTTAAAAATAAAAATATCATGGCTTCACCTTAAATTCAACGGCAATATAAAAACATTACTACCTTTGCCCATAATTTCTGAGTGCTAACTACACTTCCTAAAGGTCGCACCCGTCTGCGAAGGCTCTCCAAATTTCCACCTTTTCGCACATTGAGCTGCTTTCGTTTGGGTTTTTCTAGCTCCACCGGCCCATGGAAATCAAAATGCAAATGGGACATAACAATCAAGAATAATGTGTAAACTTAATTTGTTTAATGTCTCAATTGAATGCGATGGAGAAAATTGATACGAAAGAAGAAAATGCACCCCCTCCAGAAAGGAGACACAAAAAAAAAAAAAACACGAAAATTAATCCAACCACGTTTGGACCGAAGAGCCTTAACTATGGACTACAAATGACTTCACTACACTAGACTCCGAGATATGCCGTCTTCACCCAATCAAAGCATTAAGATTCGAATTTCCAATGGATTTTAAAATTCAGGACACTTCGAAAGAAGATGACTCTTCTGTTTGGGTATATTGGGTGCTTGTGGGTGCTGGTGGTGGCATGTATCATTGACTTCTTCGCTGTCAATTTAGTCACTTTACGCATTTCTTTTGCTGCTTGTTAAAATGTTTCGAATTTTTTCACATATTCCCTTGTCAAGCTCTCTTCCCATCTTAAGAGGTCCTTCTTCGCAATAATCTTGCATTCGATTCGCTGTTCCGTTGGTATTTAAATTTCGTGTGCTAAGACACCCTCGCGCATAACCATTTGATATTTTTTAATGGCACTTCCCCCCCGTTAAGGGACATGACTATTCCGGACACGTAACGGATTTCGTTACGTATCCTCGTCGTACCGTCTCATTGATAAATTCAATATTGAAAGCAAATAATATAATTTCCTTTTATTGGCACGTTGGACGTTGTCGCCAATGTGGAACTGAAGGCTTTTGAGGTTTTTTTCGAGGACATGCGAACGAAGAAACGATTATGCGATTCTTTTTTTTAAAAGTATATATTGCAGAATGAGGGATGGAGTCTTTTAAGTACATGTGTACTAAAGATATGCGATGAACTTTGAAGCAATACACTTGAAATATTCAAATCAGAGGGTAGTCCGCCTCAAAAAAAAAAGACTTCCTTGAGGGAGAATGACTTCCAAGCTCCGGATCTTGTATTGCTATTGAGCAGGGAAACGAAAAATATTTGAGCTTAGCACCTAAAAGTATGCATGCAATTGAATATTTAAAAACAAACAATTAAATTTTTATTTTCCTTTTCTTCCTGCTTCTTGCGTATTCAATTATCCCGGCCTATCCCGTGACATCACAAAGGATCTTGCCGAAAATGCTTATAAATGCAATTTTTTCAAGAGCAAAAGCATTCTTAGTATCGATAATATATTCAATACTTATGTGCATACTATTAGGTGCTGCACCTAGCACGAAATATTTAAATTGGCTCCTAAAAGTATGCATATCAATATTTAACAAAAACATATGTATGAGCTTGTGAGTATTTATATAAGGATATTAAAGCTTTTAAGCATTTCCATTATCCGTACAATTCAATAAAGCACTTCTGATAATATTCATAAATAGCTGCGATTTGAAGAAAATAATATACTTAGTTTAGGATCTGATATATTTACATATATACTTTTAGGTGTCACTTCGAATATTCGAATCTCTTTGAACAACAATTTTGAGTGACTACTAGGCTGGCTCTATCCTCGCTAGTCCATTCCCTGCAGTAATATGGACTGATCCAAGTGTAGCCTTCGGTCAGTCCTTCATGTTACCAGTACTAGTCCCCTCATAATTCCACTTCTAATGTATTCAACTGACATTTTTAACATAGGCCTGTCATTAAAGAAGGACTAGTCTGAAAAACGGCTGTCCGTAGGTCAGTTTTTTTGGGCCAATTGTCGTTATTTTGTCTGGTTTTAGGATAGTCATTTAAGGAAAATAGAAAACCCATTTCTTATATATATTCTAAGTTGATGAAAATGTCATTAACAGACTACCCTTAAACCAACCCGTTTATAATCGACCGGCGGCTAGCCGAATTCGATGGAGCAAACTGCCATAATATAACCGGTAGGATATGGACCGGTTAAAGGCCAGTCCTTCTTAGGAATTTCACCAACTCATTACTGCAGGGTTAATATAGTAATTAAAATCTTCCTCATAGAGGATAAGGTGCAGCTTCCCAAAAGCGTCTAAGAGGAATGCTGAAACACAATTCCAAAGAACCACTCGATAATTTTTCCTGACGAGCCCCGATGAAAATTTGAAAGTGTATTTTTTGCAATTAGAATCAACTTTTTCAACTTGCCATCAATCTATTAGAAATGAATTCATCTAAAATTCTGACACGAAAATAAAAAGCAATTACTCTCAAATAGGGCATAATAATTTGAGCTTACTTCGTTGAGACAATGTGCCCATTAAACATTATTCACATTCACATAAGACCCTGCGGTATTGGAGCTTAAGCGCGCAAGGATAACAACAAACCGCATTCATAATTTATTAACATCATCCGCCGGAGTCGTCCATTCCAATTCCCGACTCGATTGACTCTGAGTGAGGAGCAATCAATTCGTAATGGAGTAGGGGTGATTTTGTATCTGTATCTGGTCCTTGGCAGGGGGCTGGTACCAGTTTGAACTCACACCGATGATTTCGTTCGCACGCGACGTGGAAGCTGACGACACCTATAAACATTAAGTTGTCAATAAAAGTTATTCATTATGTCGCCGTGAGGAATACTCGACTCTATACTGAAGAGGGCGGTTGGTGGGGGCTGGTGAGGTAAGATGATGTAACAAGTGCCTTCAAACGAGCAATGTTATTGCGTGTGTCGGCTTGTTTTTTTGTTGGTATTTTTCTTTTATTTTTCCAATGTTTCTTATACTCTCAATAATGTCCTTTTCGATTTCTCGATAAACAATAAATGCATCTCTAATGTATAATAAAATGTACGAAGACAAATTACTACGGCCCGTGTTTTTTGGTATCTGTTTTGTTGTAATCTTTCTTGTTGTTGTTGATGTTGCTGATGGGCCACCATTAGCTATGGGAGTTTGAATGGAGATTACGTGGAGCTCGTTCGTTGATATTACGCTCCATAAAAGCCGAGACGAACGAATTGAAATGACAAAATAATTCAAGACAAGAGGCGTTCATATTGAAGGGGTTAAGAGTACTTATGTATATAGGTTAGCTAGTGAGATTGTGAGAGATTAAAGGGTCTGATTGAGGGATAACAATCGAGATTGCTAGAAAATGATCCTAGAAATCCTTCGACCCCATGTTCTACGGCACTGCCAGGACCCGAATTTAGAAAGCCAAACCGCACATAAGAACATACCAACACGTCAATCCCTTCACACACCCACACTCACACACACACAAGTACGCCCGCATAAAATTGCAAAAGCATCTGCGAAGCTTAGTAGCAATTTCGACGATAAAGTCATTTCCAAGTCCACCAGTCGTCGATTCGCGTGACACGTCAGATCAATTTTTTAAAATATATTTTCAGCAAATTTATTTTCCTGCCTTTACGAGTCCACTAGACGACGTGCTGTGCGCTGTGCATGGTTTCGGCAAAAATGGATAAGGACGAGGTACGAAAAAAGCCGCATAAAAACCGAAAATATATCAATAAAATGAAAATAACAGAGAGATACATAAATACAGAGCGAGAGATACCATATTTAAGAGAGAGAGAGAGAGAGAGAGAGAGAGAGAGAGAGAGAGAGAGCGAGAGAGCGAGAGAAGGAGAATTCAATTTCAGGGTTTTTTAAACCCAGCAAAATCAAATTCCACGCCCCCCTGTTTTTACCTATGTATGTATGTATATTTGACAGCATTGAGCTTATAAATTCTCATCTCGTTGACTGCTTTCAATGCGAATGATGTTTTAGGGAAATTGCATTTACAATCGAACGGGGTAGAAGGAATCATGATGCGTGAAATATGCCAATTTATTAGAGACAAGCAAAAACACACACACACGCACACTCACAGCACTGAACATAGGGCGGAGAGGAGGAGTATGGAAGTTGAAAGGTGAAAGTACCGCGAACATGACTTTTGGCATTTTCGTCAGTTATTTTTTTGGCGACATTTTCCGAATCAATTTGGACTTACGAAAACAGCAAGGATTCGAATGAATCATAATGCAGTAAGGGAAGATTTCGTTTATAGATTGAAAGTGGCTTATTATTTTTATTAGCTTAAGACCTTCAGTCAGTCAGTGGGGGTCATGTGTTGGTGTGGGAGCGGGGCTTCATGTCCGTCTGTGCTTTATTCGAGTGTAATCAGCTTTTATGTCTATTATGTACGTACATATGTATGTTTGTATGTATGTATGTTTGTATGTGAGCTGGGTGCGGCGTTATTTGCATACGTATCGCAAGCAACTGCCATCAAAATTCAACCCTTTCTTCGATGGGAGTTGGGTACTTCGTTTGGCCTAAATGAGAGTTATGTATATTGGCCAAGTGCTTTATGTTGCCGTTGTTGTTTGTTGTTGTTTTTCTAATTAAGTAATAGTCGCTCAAGCGCAGCGAGCACACGCGTTAAGGACATGCGGAAGGTTCTATTTATTTTCAATGTCGTACGATGAGTTATCATCGATCCCTAGGGGTGGGAACTGTTGCCCTCAATTTTTCCACAAGTTTTTATAAATTTTTTTTTTATACCTATATTTTGTATGTATTGCAAAACTTAATTGTTTTCAAACATAATTATTTCGTTTGAGGATCGATTTTGTAACCTCCAATTTCCCTAGCAGAATATTATTCTGTTCTGCCCATACTTAATAATTATGGCGAAGAAACTATAGGTCAAATGTGAATTTTAACCTTCCGCTTTTGCAAACAAAGGTTTTTCATGCTAAATTCGACTTATTTTGGTCATCATTGTTGGTGAAAACATCTCAAAAAGCAGAGACACAATCACTTCAACGTCCTTCAAAACTCGAGCCATTGAAAGAATTTTATATATTCTTTAATAACTATCTTAAAATGTCCAATTTATGATGATTATTCAAGCAAAATTTTATTATTTCATATGCCTAAAATCATGCTAAGAATCAAAATAAAAAATCCAATTTAAAAACATTTTTATTTGGTAGAAATTTCAATAATTTGTAGCACGCTTTTAGGCATATTTAAGATGGACCTGCTTTTTAAAAAAAATTCGGGTTTGACCTATGGTTCCCTGGTCATTCTTTCTCCAAAAAAATTGTAGAATCTTATTTCACTTGGGCAATTTTAATTTTTTTTTTTTGTCGAACAAAACGATCCACCTTAATATACAGGGTGTTCCATACTCAATGGATCAAAAAAAAGGAGGTGATAGGGGGAACCCATACAAGTAAAAAATTGTATGGAAAGGGGGGTTCATCTTGCACTCGTAAGGAGCTAGAGGAGCGGAAAGAATTCGACTAAATTGGTGAGCATACTTTTAGGCGGATATGTAAAACTAAAACACTATTCAGAAATTTTTAAATTTCTTAGATTTTTCTTTTTATCATGCTGCCTAAAAGTGTGCTCAATAAATTTTATTAAAATAACATTTCTGGGAGTCAAAAATACAAAATAATTATTTTCAAACCTTAGTTTTGCATTGATTATGAAACTTTTTTTTAGCAACCATGGTATCAAATTGAAGAGAAAAACTCAAAGTTTTCGAAAAGAGTACAAAAAGAGGCTCGATCGTATTTCTTTTGAATTAAATCACTTTAAAAGCCAAAATTACACTATTTTAGGCTTAGATGGTAGTACCAGAGAAAACGGAGATGAATTATTTAAAATCGTAGTACGCAGTGTTAACGGAAAACCGTCAAGCTTTTCATATCATATGTGATTTTGAATTTACGACCTGTAAGTGAGGAGCACCAGCGAAAAAACCAAAATATTATTTTTTGCATGTAACTCCTCAGGGGTGCATTTGCAAACCCCCCCCCCCCCCCTGCCATACGATTTTTGGTCCGTCTGAACCCCCCCTATCACCTCCTTTTTTTTGATCTATTGAGTATGGAACACCCTGTATAGCTCTATTTTAAAAAAATATTCCCCAGGCATTGTTTCCCTAGAAATTTTGCTCCGCGGAAAAAGGAAGGAAATTTTTGGAAATTCTTCCTCCCTTTGCATTCCCTTCCCAGTGCGATTAGAAAGTGAGAAAATTTTTCGAATCCGCAAGGAAAAATTCCACTGGATTTTTCCGAATCGGGCCCATAGTTGAGCTCCCCTCCGATCAGAAAATAGCAGTTTTAAACGGAGATCAGCGTTTTGTTTGACGATAATAAGTCAGTCGATAAATTCAATATACTTAAGGTTAATTGAAAAATCATTCACATCAAAAGCGGCGCCTAATAGAGGGCCGTGGGCATTTTGATTTCTTTTAAAAAGAAAATTCAAGACCATTAATTTTGGAGGCCATATTTACAGGCCATGATTCGCCTTTTGGTTAATTCAACATCTCCTCAAATGGGCGCAAAGTCTGCACTTCTCCCAACAGTTCTTGGGGCTTCAACTTCGAAGAAGTCGTCTTCATGAAGACCTCTGTCTATTAAATAGTTTTAAGACAGTAAATTCAGAACCTTTGAAAGTCAAACAATGAAAACTAATAAATGAATATTTATTACAAAAGCGTTCAAAAATCAGAAAATTATTTCGAAAGCGGTTTAGGCTCAGCAAAACTTTCTTTTGTGGCTAATTTTCCTTGTTTTTTAGAACTCCTCCGCGCCATTCGGAGGAGGATTGAAGACCCGAAAAACACACCCTCAACAATTCCTATTATTAGCCAAGAATCCATGCGACCTTTCAGATCTTCCCTACAGAAATAAATAATTAAAATAATATTTAAGGATATTCCTTTTCAAGTTAACCAGTTAAAAAAAGAAAAGAAAAGATACCTGAGTACTGAGTACTTTTAATTAGCAACTCTAAAACCAATTAAAATAATTATGTGCGAAAAATGTAAATTTTTAATGTACAGGAACGGAATTTAATTATCACCTTTTTGACGAACGCCATACTCTGAGCCCGATTCGAACAACGGCTCTCGAAGTCTTTATTTTATATAAATTTGCATTTCACTTGCGACGTGAAATTGAAAGCAATTTTCATACAGCAAGAAGAAAAACAGCAACAACGATAAGAGCGCAACAACAATTATGTATAATGAAAACACTGCCAAACGAAATAATCGTACAGGAAAATGGAATTGAAAACTTTTTCCAAAGTCGAAATAAATTAAGTCGAAACGAGTTACGAACGAACTCCTCCAAAGGATCAACGCACAGCCGAACAAGCCCGAAGCAAACGGAAATAAACTTTTCCACTCAATGTTGTGGATGATGAAAACCGCTAAAGCAACCAAAAGTCGCAACGTGGCCTATACAGAAGGATACAGACAGCAACGACGGAAGAAGGTAAGAAACAAACTTTTAAGACATTAGAAATGGGCGGTTCAAAGATTATGTATATATATATACGTATATACATTCGAAGGGGCAAAGAATAGAGTCGATGAAATAATAAAAAACAAAAAAAAAACAAAAAGACAGAATATAATTTCGCATGATAAAGATGTTTCCCCCATTTGCTAGCCCCCAGGACCCTCGACAATGGTTAACTTTTAACTACCATAATGGGCTGCCGCAACGCAGAGCGCGAAAATTTTGAAGTTTAATTTGTTTTTACAAGCTCAATTATGGTTGTAACGGAAATTCGAAGGGGAAAAGCGTATTCTGCAACAAAAAAAGCACACAAAAAAACAAAAAAATACAAAAGGAAAGAACAGAAGAAAACGGAAAAACGGCAATGTCATGATGCCACGGTGATGTGAAACCTTACAGCTTAAGCTCCTACACAATTTAATGCGACCTTTATACATGTTAACCGTTGCATTTAACTCGGCATCGTGTACGAATGAGATCCGTATGAGGGACAAAACGGAAGTACCTTCATGTGTCCACAAATAAGCATTACCCTCGAGGCCTTAAATATGCGCGTCTACTTTGAATACGAAAAACAATCGAAGCTGAAAATCGAATGTAAACTTTTTCCTTGGTTTTTTTCTTCTCGCATGCGATAAAATAGTAAAAAAATTTTGGGATTAATGCGGTTTCTGTGGCTTTTGTTTATTTTTTTAAGGGATTTTCGATGCTCTAAATATACGCACGCGTGTACGATGATGATGATGATGCTGCACCTTGCGGCTCGCGATTTCATTTTTCCGTTGATATCTCAGCGACACAAAGCGGTGACAACAAGTGTATGGATGTACTTACTCCGCGAGTGAACACTGTTTTCGTTCGTAAATAAACAAGGAATTAACATAAAAACCCATCAAAAGAGAATATCCTTTTCGCGTTACTATTTTCAAAAGGACTTTCCTATTAATCGATGAAGGATACAATGCGACAAACATTCAGATCTGTTCATATTCTATAAAATGTCATTCAGTTGCAGGGTTTTATTTTTCAAAAGAAAAGACTTGTTAAAATTGTTTGAGGGGACTATGGGTAGAAAAGTCTTTAGGGAAATTTTTGGCGCACATGTCCTTTGAGAATGTTTTTACAAAGGGTCTATCATCGAAGGGGTCTTTTTAAGGGCACACAGACTATAATATTTTATCTATAAGTAAATCGTAAAAGGTCGGCCTCCGTGCAGCAGTTGGTTGACTGGGTTCGACTCCCAGCTCGGGCGTGTCGTTTTTTCAAATTTTCGTAATACAATAACGGGCTCCGATTAGAGGCCCTTGGTGACAACCCCACTAATCAACCAACCATATCGTAAAAGCTTCCAGAAAATTCCATACGAAAGAAAATTGGTTATATGTAGAGGATCTCCCTATAAGGAGTGAGTATCGATTTTACTTGAACAAATCATATTACTTTCTTCGAATTTCCTTTAAATTTTCAGTACTTCAGGGACGCTATCGATGTGCACTGAGGCCTTGAGAGCTAAATAACTTTTGTAATCCGCCGACATTGTTCAAGAGAAGAACATAAAAATCGGTCTCTTTAGGGCATAACACCTTAAAAGATTCTTGGTTGATATCGATAAAAAAAACTATATAAAATATAGACTTTCAATAAGTAGATTTATAAGAAGACCTTTATGGGACCAGATGCGCAAAGAAATTTTATTGAATTCAAATTTAGCACGCCCGGGGCACCCCATTTCTTTGGACTCTTTCGCCTTTTGATGCCGCTCACCTTTAAGCCCGACTCTGTAAGGTTCTATTCTCCCTTGAATCTGAAGTTATTAATATCTACTTAATATACTTTAAATGTAACCACAACGATAAGAAGGAATTACCTTATGATAATATGTCGCCGCAAGCAGGCAATAACCGTAAGTAGAGTACAAAGAAAAAGGCTCAACCTTGGGAGCAAGAGTAAAAGGAAAAGGGAATATCCTTATTTACATTTCAAAGAAATCGAAAAAAGACGTTTGTACTTGATGCTAAATTTTCAAGAGCGCCGGAATTTCTGCCCAGAAATTCCTGTAAATCTGCAACACATGCAAACATATGGAACCGATTCTATTCAGGTGCGGATTTGATT
Source organism: Chlorops oryzae (assembly GCA_020466095.1). Classification (NCBI taxonomy): domain Eukaryota; kingdom Metazoa; phylum Arthropoda; class Insecta; order Diptera; family Chloropidae; genus Chlorops; species Chlorops oryzae. The sequence continues at coordinate 94,384,507 of CM035807.1, read as the reverse complement.
GTAACTGGTGCCTTATATTTTCATGTGTTAAATATTTGCAGGAATTTATTGACAAGAATTCCTGCGCTATTGGATATCAGGCATTATAATTGATACTGAAAAGTCTTTGGACAAATTATTAAATATTCGAATTCTACGTATTTGGATATTGCGCTTCAGTTATTCAGATATTAATATGAACAAAAAATCCTGGAATCGCTGCGTAACGTATTTTCCCACAGCAGTTAAGGGTTTTTAGAACGAATTCAAATAAAAAAGTTATTATTATTATTTTGTTTTTCTTCTCGCCGTTCGAATGTTTTTAATTAATACTGCAGTCAGTATCTTGTGGACATATCATGGCGGCTTGGCAATTAAAATGCTTCGAGCTTAGAGTGTTGCATTAAGCGTAAGCGTGAGCGCCCAGCTATATCGTATCACATATCGTATTGGTACATGGCTGTATTTATGGCCGCTCAATTGATGCCTGGGGTGTACGGACATCGTATGTACATAGATAGATCATATAAGCAATGGAAGGACGGGACGCGAATTAAAATCGAAAGCCAAGTGACTGCAATTGCAATCGTCGTCGACTCAGCTCATTCGCTGCAATCTAAGGCAAGCCGAGAAGATGACTTTAATTAAAGCTGGAAAAAATCATGCAAAAGTTCGATCGAGTCAAACGCTGACCACATTCTCGATAGCGTGAGAAATGTTCTTATAAGGCCAACAATCACATCAGATCCTACTTAATGCGGAGGATACAACGATGAGATGAGGAAGTAATGCCTTTACACAGAGAATAAAAATACCAAAAAAAAAAGTCATCACCAAGAGGATATCCCGTTTTGAGGATATCCTCCTTTACAAAGCAGTAGTGATATTTAATATTCAAGGGACGCCCATGAAGGAACCCTTTTTCCGGGATCGTTGATTTCTCTCGACTGCCTGATCATCAGAAATGTTGATTGAAATTTTGATGTGTCAAAAGGAGAGTAGTGCGAAGGACCGTTCAAAACCTAGTGATACTGGTGTAGGCTTATTCCGAATACTTGTGAAAATGGCAAAAAAAATTTGTACTACATTCATACATATTCAGGCATGTGCTAGAATCCGAAAGCTGATGGAATCGGAATTAAAATCGACCAAAATATCATATAGATTTTACAGGTTTCGTTGGTTTTGGTTTTGTTTTGGGTTGGAGCTGTTATTGGTTCTTAATTGCACAAAGCCCAATTTTATCCGCTAGTCCATGAGATATACTTATATGAAATATCAGTTTACTAGAATTCTGATTCCGTCAGTTTTCGGATTCTAGCACATGCCCGAATATGTGCTTTCAAAATTTACGTGAAATAAAAATCTCGAGTTCTGTACCCGGTTGCTCAGAGGGCGTCAATTCCCCATAAAATTATTTCTGGAAGGATTAGAACCCCTAAAACAAGCCACAGCATACTTCCTGATGCTCGCCCTTAACCTTTCCGCTACCGAATAAGTCTCAAATATTCTTGATGATTTCATCTTACTTGATCTTGATCATCATTGAAATTTTTCGTTCTCATCCTAGCGGAAACATTTGAAGCACTTTTGTGTGAAGAACTCAATTTTCCTAAGTTGAGGGAAATTTCCTCTAAGTTCAGGAGAATTTCTGGTCTTTAGGGAAGACGTAGGCGAGAATAGTCTTTTGGTGAGTTTTAATGAAACCAATTTTTGGTTTTTTCAAGATTTCTAATCGAAATTTAAGCGAATTTCGGCAATATTTTAAGACATTCAGGGGAACTATCCCGTAAAAATCTGGCAACAGTGGAAAAAGTTTTCTTAATACGGCTTAACCCCTTTCACTATCAAACTAATCTCAAATGCACACGAACAACTCAGTCATATGTTAAACATTTTATTGGAATGCTTTATTCCGGTGGCTATGAAAGATCAATCAAAGAGAATTCAAAGATCTCGAAGAATTTCACAAGTACTCTCTGAATTTTTATAAATTCTCCAAATGAAAATTTCCTCTGTGTAGATTCCTTTGAAATATTTCCCGTCGAATCAAATGCAATCTGTCTGTCTATCAATGAAAGTTGATTGCAATCTTCGTTTGTTATGACTTTGATACTTGCCTTACGTTGGGCATTATCTAAGCCTTCACTTACACGGCTAGTGCAAGTTCCCGGAATCGTCTTGGTGTTCGTGTTCGTGTTCGTGTCCGTGTTCGTCTTTGTTTTCGTGTTCGTCACCCGTTCTATTATCATTCATTAACAGTGTTGGGGGATTAATTGAATTTAATTGATTTGCCAAACCAGACTAAATTGGCCATACGGAGTGTCTAGATTCCGCACACAGTCAACGAGAAACGTAAGCAAAATTTACAACGTAGATTCAATTGGAAATCCACAAGTGTCTAAGTCTGATTCTGACCATATCTTCGATTGAGACGATAAGTACGATCGACCGACCGGACGACCTCGACGTGCTTTGGCTGTGGCTGGGACTGTCACTGTGACTGTGGTGAATCATACTCCTCGGAGACGCGACGAAAACATATGACATCATCTGTGAGTGTACGTTTCAATTGTAAGATACAGAGCATACATAGCTCCAAGGCAAAGACTTCAGCGCTGCGCCAGCATATCATTATTCCATCTTCCATTAAATGGTCGGAGGAGTGATTGTTTGCTGCGTTTCATTGAGCAAATAGCTTCACATTACTTTTCATGTTCGCCGCCTCCAAGAACGGGTGCTGCTGTCCAGTGGCCCTTCTAAATGCCGCGCATGCCGTCGCTTGTTGCTGTTTTTTTCTGCTTCTTCCGAATTGAGTTCTTCCATTTACGATGGACGAGTGCGCGTATGGCGACTTCGGATGTCACAATTGATATGGTGTTTTGTTATGAGTGACGACGTCGAGAAGATCAATTGAATGTTCTAATTTTACGAATTATTCGTTTGTTTGATTAGTTAATTCTTCTATTTAAATTTGTTTTAGGCCTCGGGTGTCTGTAGTTTAGAATGAGTTTTCCACCAGCGCTGCCAGACGCTGTCCTGATTTTTGGTCGCGAATTTGAATGGCCCCCGGCGGGAGATAAGAAATCACGAATTCGTACAAATCCAAAGCAAATTATTTATTTATTTCAAAATGGCAAAAAATCTTCCATATTTCGGCAACATTTCTCAAAACGATCGACGAAAAAAAAAAAACAGTAATCACATGCAACCCTGATTGACTTATATTAAAAAACTACCGGTAAGTGTGATAAAAATCTCGGGAAAGGAGTTTTTGCGGATGGCCTCATTTTTTCCTCGCAAAAATGTATTTTTTGTTTGTTTGGTTAGCTTTGAAAAAAACCCGCTTGGTAAAAAAGTGATCTGGCAACACTGGTTTCCCCCAAAACCTGTAATAATTTTCTATATATTTTATTTTGTTATATTGGGTAACAATAAAAAAATTTTTTTTTATTATTTTAGTCCTGAAGAAGATCACCTCTTTGCCGTAGCTGGCTGAGATGCCAATTTACGAATTGAGAGGCCCTGGGTTCGACTCCCAGCTCAGGTCATGGATTTTAATAAGTTTTTCTGTTTCTCTCTTTGGTTTACAATTTTTCGTGGAACATATTATAAAGGGCCCACGAGGCCTATGTATGTCAACCCTCATGGTAGCAGCCACATTAACATAACCTAACCGAACCTATAGCTGAAGAAAATATTTTTGTGTGTGCAGGAGCACCACCAGTTCTTTCTACAAAGTGAGACTGACAATAGCTCGTACACATGCATAGAACAGAATTGCTAAGTAGAGCCCGTGGAATGGCAGTAAAAGTGAGGAAATGGTTTAAAACGGTATGTATGTATTAGGCATGCCAATCCCGGGATCCCGGGATTTAAAAAAATAGTAATAAATCGTTAAATTCGTAGAAAAAACTGGACAAAATCGTTTAAATCTGTTAAATCGTTTAGTCGAAGTTAAAATATATGGAATATATGGATGTGTTAATCAAACTTTTGTCGAATAGCCAAGAAAACCACCGGGACTAATCCCGGGATTTTGGGATCCCTAGTATGAATGTTTGAGTGGATGCCGTTTACCGGTCCATTGTGATACCACGAGGGCTTTTCTTGTGTTTGTGTGAGTGTATGTCTTTTTTGAAGTGTGCCCCTAACAAGCGATTTTTGAAAAACCATTGCTAGGCTTGGAACATTACAATCCGTTTCGCCTGTGCCGGAAATCGAACCTCGGACTCTAGGACCAAGAGCATCCCCTATGCTATCCCAGAGCCACTTAAAATAGTATAATAAAATTAAAAACAAAAAAACAGGGTATTATAGTCTTTTGTGTAGCTGGGATATATTAAGTAAGAAACGTTACACATTCCAGGAAAATCTCCTATTCGATACACACTGTAAAGGGAATACAAATGGATCAAGAATTTTGAGCAATTTTAAACAAGAGTCCATCACTTCTGTCTTTTATTGACGCTTAGAAGACTTCCTTTTTACGCGGAGAAAAATTTCTAGTGGAACAATTTCAGGGAAATACCATATTCAGTTAGAATAGGGCTGATAGATTTTATAAATACCATAACGGGATAGAGTGGTATATCTAATTCTTTTTCAAGAGACCTAATGAGAGTAAAACAAGTTTTCTAAGGGTCTTATCTTAATTCGAGCCAACAGACAAAGTTAACCGATGTGGAGAAATTACATTTTTTCATCGATAGAAAGATTTCGAGGAATAGACAATGCATGAAGTTTTATAATCTAACGAAACATATCGATTTATACAGAAAACATTTATGAATAACAAACCTACGTTCTTAACTGCCGTCCTTTAAAATTGAGCAAGGAGCCCCAATTACACGGTTCGACAAATATTTTTAACATTGATATTTTTGTGAGCACTGAAGCTTCCGCGAAAATCAATCACAACCAGCCCATTTTCAGGTTTCCAATGACGAATCTTATAGGGACAGATACCAACTGACATACTGATACAGTGATATGTACATATACAAGGTGAATCGATTAAAGAATTTCAAAGGACGATTGGCAAAGAAAGTAGAAATGAGTTCTTTTAAACCTTATAGCAAGTTATATTGAGGAGTAACTGAGGAGATCCGTCCACTTGATCAACCAAAAATTTAACCCTTTTCGAGCACTTCAAAACGAGGCCATTCAATTCTTTAAGAACTTTGCCGAAATTTGAATCGTCCACCCCTGAAAAAGCTGGCAGACAAGAACAATCATCGCATGACCAATCGTTTGTTTTCTTACATTCAAAATTCGAATGATATTTGCTCGGGCGTAATCGATAAAATTAATAAAAATACGAATAAGGAATGTAAGGACACGAAGGAAGTTGTAGTAGAGACAGGACGTTTTATTATCCTTTTTTTTTCTTTAATGAAGCTCATTAGTCGCACGCAAGTTTCGAATAAAAACGAATAAAATGGAAACGATCCATTGAAATCAAGATGCTCATAAAATTACGGAACATAGAAAAATCTGTAAAAGGATATTAAAAGCGGTTATCGCCCGTGGACATCTCCACGAAACGGCAATTATGGATAAACATGCTAATTTGTTAAAATTATGAAAACGAAAGCAGAATTCCTCAATAGTCGCTGACGCAACGTGATTTTCTCGCTCTCTTTTATTATCGTGAAAGCCAATCGGGCTAGTTTTGCATGCGATGTTAACTCGCGAAAGGACTCGCCGAAGAGCGTGACTATTGACTTAGAATTTAGAGGCGAGTAGGTGACAATCGACATGCATTCATGCCAACAGTTGTCAGTCATTCTGTTAACCGAATTTGGGAGAATTTCTTTTTTGTTGAAGAGGCCGCCGCACCCATGAAAGGGCAAAATAAGTTCGTGACGTCAAGTGAACACGCCTTCAAATGAGAAACTGAAAAATGTTGTTGTTTTCCTTGTGTTAAAGGTGGTAAAGGATTATTTTAGAAGCGCAGGGGTCACAAATGTACTTCAAAATTTATGCAAACATTTTAACTTAAAACTTATGCAAACTCGAGTGCTGGAATGAAAGGAGCGAGGAGCTTTCGTGGAATTAGAGGACCGTAACCAAATGACACGCAAAGGGTTAATTAATTTAATGAGCAGATTCACTGAGAATTAGGAATTTTTTTTTATAGTTTTTTTTATTTTTTGATTTTGACTTTTCATTTAATGATTCGAAGGACGTATGTAGGAACGGAGAGAAATTGTTTTACCGGGATTGTTTCCTTTTTAAATACAATTCCTATCAAGGCTATACGGGCACCACGACCTAAAATATCTTTCGTGCAGCTCATATTCCCTAAAAGCAGGTTAAGACTGCTTATGAATCTAAGAATCTCTATAGCGCTAAAGTGACTAACAGCATGGGGACCCATTATCTTGGCATCCAAATAAGTGCCAATATAATAGCTTATAGAATTAATGAAATAAATGCGGAAAATCGCAACTCTCGATAATGAAATGTTCTCTGATTCAAAGACGCTCCAGAAAGTCGAATTTTCATAGAACGTGAAGTATTTTCCCATGAGTTCCCATAATGTTTATGAACATTACCCAATTCAATTTTATGCTCTATTCCAATTCTTTGATTTTTAATTGGTGGACCTACAATCAACTCAGCTTTCGGATGGCAATGGATGCACCCTGTGAGGCAATTTTAATCTCCATCTATGGACTCTTACGGGGCCAACCAACCAGTATCGGAGTGTTATAAACAGAAATGGAACCCAGAATACCATAATAATAATAATAATATGGAGCGTGAATCTGCCCAAAGGCTAGCACTGCGGCCCAGATGACCTATTGTGCCACCCAGAATACCATAGAAGATGTAGAAAACTTCGGCTATCAAGGTAGCGTGATTGCTAAGAACGGAGATACAGAAGCAGACTTGAGCGCCCCGATAGCAAAATCATAAGCAACTTTCCATAAACTGGGAGGAAAGTTCCGATCTAGCATTATTACAAAGAAAAGCGAGATACGTATATTTAAAGCCTATGTAAAGCCAAATACAATATCGAATGGAGAGCTTTGGGCACTAACTATCAGTAACCTGATGGACCAAGACATTTTAGAACGAAAATGGCGCTGGACCGGCACACGCTGATAAAGCCCGACAACGATATTGCCAAAATGGAATTTGAATATAACCCCCAAGGCAGCAAACGAAAGGTTCGACCTAAGTTGACATGGAAAGAAGAAGGAAAGGGCAAAGCGCTAGGGAAAGTCACAATTCTGCCACGTTCTGATTCAGAAACTTAGATAATATCCCCTCTCAGCCTTGTTAGAAGCCAAATGGTTAATTATGGCATATATTTTCTGGCATAATTGACTATAAAAGACTATAAAGCTGAAGAGTTAAAAGTTTCAATAATCATTCCAAGTACCTTTTTTATTTTTCATTGCCATAGGGGTATGTTATGGTTCTAGTCAATAACAAAACTCAGAGCTACCGTTACCGATTCGATTGTATAGCCTTAAAGATTACATCAAAGCAAAACGTCATCATTACAATTCGAAAGAGAATTAAATTTCTGAACAGTAACCACCTTGAATCCTTTGATAATGCGATGAAAACATAATGCAAATCTGATAATCCGAAAATTACTGGCCAACCATATGGTTGTATACCGAAAGAAAGTTCTCAAAAAAAAAAACAGAAGATGGAAAAAACTAGTAACAGTAGCGCATAGCAGCAACCGGAAAAAGGGGTAATAGCTCAATTGCCTCTGAATCGCGAGCGCACGAAACCCGATCTGAGGCCGTGAATAAATTTTGTGGTCATACATAGTCTTGCGTAAAAATTATACAAAACATCGCGCCACAAAAGGCACGTGGCACAATTTCAATGAATTCGAATCATGGGTTAGAGGTGGTAGTTTCGGTATGCTCTCATGCGAGTCCTATAATTATAGGATAATGTTCGATCAGCGGTCGAATTGAGACAACAAAGGTTAAGCGTTAAACGTTGAGCATTGCGCGGAAAAGCGTTTCAATTACAAACACACACATCCACACACACTCACGCGCAGGCAAGCACAGGGATACAAACGCGCAAACATTGACGAAAATAAATATAAACAGTTTCGAAAGGAACAATCAGTTACCCGGAGGCATGCAAGCAAATTGGCTCATTCCTCTTTGTCTTCTTGAAAAAGGGGTTCTCTAAGCGCATCGCTTACGCCTGAGTTCACATGTGACAAAATAATAACAACGCGACTGAAAATTTAAATGGAAATGGAAATGAAAAAGAAAATCAGCTGACTAGAATAAAAAAAAAACTCCTGATGATGGAGGTGGAAAGCGAGTTTTGAAAAGCAAGCTCAAATTGTCATGAAGTAAATGGAGCTTTGCATGAAGCGAATCGAAAGGAATTGAAAAAAAAAGCTGGAGTTCATATTATCCTTTTTGTGCAGGAGTTGTTACAAAGTAATTAAGCAAATTATTTAACAAAAGCCCTAACGAGCTGCAAACATTGGACAGGTATAAGCATTCACGTTGAACCTTGCGACATCCTTTTAAGAATAATAATGGAGATGGCGCTTATGTATTTAGCCAACATTTAATCGAGGTAAATTCCCAGTAGAAATCAAGCTAAAAAGTATTTAGTGCTTGCCCATAAACAACAGTGTGTGTTCATCTCTTACCCACTTACACAATAAAACCTCCAGCTCTTTTTTTATTCCAGCCCTTTTTTTTTCAACTCAGGGACTACCAAACTGTTCGATTTGAAGGAGTTAATATATAAAAGGAGCTGCTACTTCTTTTCTCAATTGATATACAACCATCATAAGACCATTACGCACGTTTAAAGACTTGCTTGATGGCATTGAGGTATTGGTCCTTGATGGTTTCCAAAATATATGTATGTTATTGGGGTTCATCGGATTTTCCTTAAAAATTTGAAAAAAAAATTCCATTCAAATAAAACTTGTAAACGAATCCCTTATGAGCCTTCGAATGAGTTTCCATGGAACCAACATTAAGAACCACTGGCTGAAGCTATTGTTTTGTTAGCCATATGTTGTTCGTATTGCGTTTTATTTGACATTTGCATACCCATGCGTTGTTCGTTTATTCGTTGTTGTCGGTATTATGTCATTTTGGTGTTGTCGCCTTGGGATTGGGTTGGCCTGATTAGTGGTCATGCTATGGATGGATATTGTTTTGCTGAAAGGCGCAGTAGTTCGTTCATCATTCTTAATTTTATTTATTTATTTTTCAACTTTTTCAAACTACATTCAAATGAATAGTTAAGCTTATGGCAGATTATTATTTAAGAGCGTTAAGGAAAGCAGGAAGCAGAAGGAAAAGCGCTTCGAATACGCTCAACTATAAATTAAGCATCATTAGCCGCAGAGACTGAAAAATGGGACAGCGTAATTAACTCCATGAACTACTCAGTTTAATAAGCGGTTAGAGCACAAGTAAATAGGTTGCTCTAATGCCATCATGTGCAATTATTTCTAGGTTCAAAAGAGCTTGGGAGTGCCATCTAGGGAGGCTTTCAAGTTTAGACTGTATGGAATTTCATAGAATTTCGAATATGAAAGCAGGCAACAGGTTGAAAGATATAATATAATACATGAAGTTGAGAAAAGATTATTACCAATCGAAAGAAAAAGTCAACCCAATTTATTCCCATTCTTACGGATCGAACTACTACAGAGCGAGACGAAGGGATTCGAAAGTGATTTTCAAAGGTTGACATTGATATCACTCTACCTTATGCTCTTGGAATTCAAGAAGCATTTCAAAGCTTTGGAAATCCTTAGCTTATACCGATAAAACATGGTGTTAAGGACTTGGACCAAAGTTCCCATTGCTTACATTTATCAATGTGGAACTATTTATGGAAAGACCGACATGCTTTTTCCCACTCAAATAATGTCTGCGTATAAAGAGCGCTGTAACATTAAAACCCGCGATTTGACCCTCTTAACTTAACCGAAGTAAACTTGATGGTCATGGGGACTTCAAAATCTGGAAGGTTGATTTAAGAACAGAAGCTGGCTTTTCTCAACTAGTGCTGGACTCTTTCCGATGATGTATATGTATATGGCTTAGAGTTTCTTGGACTCATTCCTATTCATCCAACATGTTCATAAAAACAAGCCCGATCATACTATTTGTTTCGGACGAACATCGAATTGGGCAAGAAAGGAATCAACGAGGCTTTGAAAAGAGAAAATGACAAAGAGTTCGATATAATTGGCCACCTGAAATAAAATTTTATGGCAAAAAACAAAGCAAAAAATGCACATATGGGAAATTTTCATACTGATAACGTTACACATACGTGCGTGTTTTTTACACATGCTTCACATCAACATTGACCAAACGCAAAGAAAACACTAAATTTTTTAACCCTTGTGTTAGAAATAACGACGTAAAATTCGTTCCTTAAAGTACTTTTGATTGCACCTAGGGTATAGGACTATAAGCGGCTAAAGATTGCTGGTGACGTTACAAAAATGGAACTTTTGTGAAAATTGGCCATATATAAAATTAAGAAAGAGGTTTTTTGGGCCAAAGGCTTTTTCCTCTAAACTTATTTGTTTTCATTTTTAAATTTGGAGGTTAATTTTCGAGCAGAATCATTGGTCCTTCGAGCAGAAACACTATTTGAAAGATCAAGGACTACAGGGATTTTAAAAGTTATTTAAATGATCCGAAGTAAATAAGGACGTAGCCTACTCATTAAATCTTTCCCCCTCCTCAACTAGATCCACTACTGATGGACGGGGAATATTCTAACAAATGGATGATGTTATATCAGAGGTGTTAAATCCCAATTAAGATTAATAATCATTAATTTTTTTGTTTTTTTTTTAATCCAAAACCATTATTAATTTCAGTATTTGAAATTTTGGATTAGTAGTCATTAGGATAACCAAATAATTGTGAAATAATCAGAACTTTTTCAGATTAATGAAAAAAATCAGAAAAAATCAAAAATAATATTAAAAATTAATCTCGATTAATTTAAGATTATTTTTGAATATTTTTGATTTTTTTTTTTATCATTTTTGATTTTCTCTGATTACACTACACAACAAAATCGAACTTTTTGCGTGCCTTTGACTTGAAACCAACATTTTTTTGTCGTATTTGTTTCGCTGAATCTAAATATTTGCTTAAAATTTGAAAGTTAGCTCGCGTTTTTTAAATATTCGCTAGGAAAGGTTTTGAGATTTTTTGTCATTATTTTTTAGTCGGAGCCCCATTATCGTTCGACCGTTTCAAAAAATCTTTAATTTATATGAAGGAAGATTAAAAATACAACATATTCCTCATACATATATATGAAATCGGTTTAACAGTTTAGGCGCTATAGGTCGAAAAAGGCAAAAATTTTATGAAATTTTGAACAACTTTGTACAAAAACTTGATTTCAAACCCATATAATTTCCGAAAAAAATCCGGTATTCAAATTCAGGCTATCTTACGTAAAAGAGTGGATTCCTAAGAGCATTTCATGACCAAGAAAAAAAAACATTAGATGAGTGGTACATATTTTAATTGGGTTTTTAGAAAAAATGAGACGACTTTTTTACGCCGGAAAATATGCCACAATTTTTTTTTTGATTTCTGTCTTTAAGTTATATTTATATTAAAAAAATGTGTGGCTTATTTTCCGGCGTAAAAAAAGTCGTCTCATTTTTTCTAAAAACCCAATTAAAATATGTACCACTCATCGGATGTTTTTTTTTCTTGGTCTTGAAATGGTCTTAGGAATCCACTCTTTTACGTAAGATAGCCTGAATTTGAATACAAAATATATTAATACTGAATTTGAATAACAAATACGACAAAAAAAAGTTGGTTTCAAGTCAAAGGCAATTTTAGTGTTGAGCAGTGTTATTTTTGGGTTTTTTGATTTTATTTGATTTTTTTTTTTAAGTGTAATACTGAGTGTAATATGTGCAATAAAGAGCTGCACAAATGATTCAGATCATTGCTAATGAAAAAAATATATATACATATAATAATAATTTTTAAAAAATCAAAAATAATCAGAAAAAATCAAATACAATCCAAAAAAAATCAAATATAATCCAAAAAAAATTAAATATATTCAAAAATAATCGTAAATTAATCGAGATTATTTTTTGGATTATTTTTTATTTTTTCTGAGTTTTTTAATTAATATGAAATAATATTATAGCTTATACACAAATATTTATTAATAATGATTATTTCACTAAAGAAAAAAAAAATAATCTGATTAATTAATCTTTAATAAAATAATCATTATTTAACAGGTCTGTGTTATATAGTAAACAGAAAAGGAGAAAATAAGATTTTAAAAACCCCCTGACCAAAAAAGATATCCCTTTTTTATTTTAATCGACTTCAATTGAAAAATCCTTTAATTGAATAAATTTCCCTCAAAATTCACCCATCAAACGAAATTTAAAAAATGCTTATATAAAACCGAGCAACAATAAATTTCTTGTTTTCATGTCGATATAAAACCAAAGCGAAGGAAAATGTACAGTGGAACGCCCTTGGTTCGGCTCGAAAATTGAAATCGCGTGACTGGGTGCCATCTGGTGCCTTCACTTCAAGTGATTCCGTTGGATTCAATAATTTTTCCATTTTATCGTGGCCTTTTGTTTTAGTTAAGTGAAGAGAGTTCCTCTTACGTTCGTACAATTTTTAGTCTTATTTCATTCGTCCGTTCGTTCATTTGAACGAAAGAAGAGTAACACAAAGAAGAAGAAAGAAATTCTTCAATTGAAGGCTAGAATGTTGGGAATGACTTTACAGAATCGAATCAGACCCGAGTTGGTAACGGATTTACTTTACAGCGAGGGTGCTTTTTGAATGCCGCTCCGGGCCCTCTATGCGATATTTTGTCCAATTAATTGCCATTAAGAGCGCTTTTTTTCCCATCTTTCTTTCTGTTGTTTTGCTTTTTGCTTTAATTAAAACAAAATCTTCCTAAATTTAAATTGATCGCCAGCGGTTAATGAAACAATCGCGATTGAGAAAAAGCACCGACAGCTGTACAAATGCCGGATGGACGGATGGATGGACGGATGAATGAATGGACGGATGGATGGACGGATGAATAGTTCGAAAAGATACGAAAGAGAATCGAGTGAAAGTTCAAAAGGTGCTCTTGCGCAGTACGGTTTACAACAGAAACATTACAACTGAATGCTTTTATTTTTGTACGGATTTAAAATTGTGCCGCCGCCTCTTGAAAGGCCGCTGCTGCTGGTTCGAAGACATAATTAAAAAAAAGTTATTTTTTTAAATATTCTTTTAATTCCTTTAATGATCGCAATTGAATGGAATTGAATGCCATTTCGGCGTTTTCGGCTCGTGGCATCAGGAGAGAGGCGGACGAAGATATGGAGGCGGGGGCGGTTGAAAAATCAGCAGCCCCAGTTTTGACATAAAAGGCGGTCGCGCTGGCGCACCAATTCACAATTCTCAAGTTGCGATAGTTCGGCTTCAGCTTCGGGCTGGGACTTGAGCGTTTTGCTTTATCGCCGTCACGTCGTCGGCGGTTTTATGGATTCTTTTCAAGTCGTTTTGTTATTGTTATTTTCTCTTTTGGTTCTTTTTATTTACTTTTTATTTTTTTTTTGCTTAAAATTATTCGTTTTATGATCGCACTTGCTTAATTGGGTGCGATCAATTCGGGAGTGGGGGCAATACTGTTTTTGTTGCTCGAAAATTTCTGGAGTTTAACCTTTGGCCTTTTCACTGGATTTTGTCGCAATCATAAATGAGTATAAGCTCTTTTAAAGATATCAGATAAAATGTTGGAAGCTCAATGCTGCTTATTAAAATGTTGATTTTTGAATTATGGAAAACTTTATGGGAGTCACAGAAGCACGCCTTAAATTCGTTTAAAAGATTAGATATAAATCAATTAAAATGTTACTGCCTTTTTTTATTAGAATCGTTAGGATATACCATAAGAAAAAGAAAAATATATAATAACTGAAAAAATGGTTAAGAAGTTTAACCCATTTTTTTGCTGCTGCGAAAAAAAAAACGAGAAAAGTTTCTTGATCAAATCTAATTTCGACAACTAATTGAGATGCTTAAGTTATTTCTGAAATGAAAATTCCTGCAATTTTTTGAACAACCTTAAAAAATTTTAATTCTGCATGCTTCTTTGACCCTCTGCAGCTGACGTCGTAGTCTGCCAGACATTTCAAATGTTTTTACTTTTCTGGCTTTAAATCGTTTATCACTTATAAGAAATAAGGCAATAATACGGCAGTCAGGAATTCTAAGAGGGAAATCAATTTAGAGGTGAGAAGGCTGTTAGACCTCACACCAGTAATATTGTCAAAGTTCGATCAGTTCAGCTGCAGGGGGTTAAAGTATCTACCGCTAAGCCGCCTTAAACCTTCAAAATCTCAATCTTAATTGTGTCGAAAAGAATACAAGAATACATTTTCCCAAAAATAGTACAGTGGAAGGTATTGGGGTGAAGAGAGATATTTAGGAGGATATCTTCAATATTACAATCTGGAATTTGATGACTTAAATTTACAGAGTAAAGAGAAATATTAATTGGGCTTTTGATATTCGGGTTAATGGACTTTTAATTTGTCTTGGTTTAATAAATTCATAAAGTGGAAAAACAAGTTTGTTGAAAAAAATAATTATATGAAAGAAAATATAAAGAAGGACTCAAATATTCTTCAACGTCAGTACTTATAGATATTGTAGGCTTCCTTATAAAACAGACATACAGTCAAGGGATTGAACGAGGAAAACCGCCATGGGTTCGAAGTTTGGGGCTAAGTATATTTAATAACAACCCCACCGAAACTCCCGCAAGGAGGTTGTTCCGGTCAGCTCTGCAGCTCCTATACTATGTTCAAACTACAATGTCTAGATCTATGCCCAACGTTCCGTGCTTGGGGCCAATACACTTCAAGTTTGATCCAAAAATCGATCAAACTATTAGTGCCTCAGATCCTCAACCGTCCTGAGAATATTTCCTCGTAGTGCATGCTAAAGATCCACTTTGATGATTTGTGAAAAGCCCAAGATTTCCGGTATTGGATTGAGACACCAGTAATACTAGGCACACGAAATTTTTTACACCAAAACCTAACCATAAGGGGGGGAATAAATCAAGATATCAAAGCTCGTTTATGTTAAACACTAGACAGCAGCTTTTTGAAAATTCTACAAAATTTCCTTCACCTGTTTCGAAGGGTAAATGATCTATCGTTTTAAACGATCAGTAATTGTTCACAGGAGAATTTATGGTTTGTGGTTCGGTTATAAGCTCCTTTACGGTCATCTTATAAGCTGGAACTCAGAAATGTCAGTTCTTTAGAGTTTTCAGATTCGAAATGGAAGACTTCTTCCGTGAGAAGAGTTAAAAAGAACTGCAGTCAGCGATAGTGGGTATTTTCGACTTCGATCTTTAGAACTGTTTTAAAAAAATTGAATATAATTCTGTGGCAATATAGAATAATAGCTTAAGTCGAAATTTATTGGTATTTTTATTAACTCATTTCTCGCTTATGTCGACTTAAGCTACTCTTTCATTTTGTCACAGATATAGTCGACGGAAACGAAAGCCCTGCAATGAAATAACCTAAGCCTAGTAGTTTCTCAAAGGAGAGTTCTTCCGAAACATGATTTTCCCTGGTGAAGAACTTTAGGGGCCTTTGTCGTAAGGCGGAAATGGATTTTTCAACGGCTAAAACAGGAAAATGGTTCCTTACACGGTTTTCTATTATCCTTCTCACCTCCGCTCTAATCACCATATAAACAAATTAAATTTAATCTCTTCATCTAAGGGAAATTAATTTCCAATTTCCAATTTCCAATTTCGATTTCATTTCCATTTATCTCTATAGTGAAACAATAAATTAAAACAAATAGCAAAACGCCATGTTTGTTTTTAAAATCAATGAATTACAAGCTTCCATATCGATATATTCATACACGTAAATGTATTATAGGAATATAAGTTTATATGTCTGCATTCTGCGTATGTAACGAGCTACTCGTGTTCACCGCGAATAACACAAAATAAATAAAATATTCGCAATCGAGCTTCGTATTGAGTAAATATTTACTTAAGCATGTCATGTTTTTGTTGCTCCTGTTACATTTTGTTGCCGCTATTGTTTTTGTTGCTTTCCATGTGCATTGATTTAAACAATTTAGAGAGTGCTCAGCTTAGGCTCCACCCAAATGCGAACGAACGGGAGCCATCGATTTGTCGTACTCTAACGCGTGCAAAATATAGGGCCGACCGATTTCCCAAAACAATTTCAATTAGGTGGGGGCACATGCACCTGAAAAATGGGTGTTTTATGAGACTCCATTGCTTATTTATTTATTTATTTTATTTTATTTTATTCGCCTTTTTATTATTGTTTATACACTTTCATTCTAACTTTAGTTTTTATTTGTATTTTTCGTTAGACCGGTTTTTTTTAATCTTTTTTTCTTTGCTTTTTTTGCTAAGAAAATATTTAATTGCTTATTTCTCGCTTTTGTGTGCTCATCTCATGAATTTGAATTGGAATTGTAGGGGAGCTATTTTCGTTTAATGGGTGCTGTGGCTCCACCCATTCGCCTTGTTCGAAGGAGCGCCAATCACAGTTGTGCGCTCGTGCGCATGGTAGGGTTTTCGACCGTTGTCGGTTGTTTTGATTGATAACAAATCTTTATCGGCCGCTCGATTTGCGCTTATCGCAATCAAAGAGTTAAACAAAAACCAAAAAAAAAAAAAAAAACAGAAAAATAAAGAGAAAAGAAAATAAAAACAGAAGTAATTGCCAACGAAATTGAAATCGCGGTGGGGAATATTGAAAATCGGTTATAAAAACGGCAAGGTAATCGATTCGGAATGCGATTTTATGTCGATGGGGGGAGGGGGGCTGTGTAAACACTTTGGGCACACGTGAGTGTGGCTGGCGCAGCACATGCAAATGTATCCATAATAAATACCGATAAATTTTGTCTCTCTTTTCAAATACATACATACATACATATATATTTACATTTTTTTTACTAATGGCCTTTTAATAAATTGATTTTGTAGCGGAAAGTGCAATTTGTAATGCATGGACGACTTCGTTTAGTTTGCATATTTCTGTTAAAAACCATTGTCAAAGCCGTTGTTATCCATGAATAAGCAATTGATTTTAATTCTCAATAGTTTTGATGATATTTTATCGTTATATAAGGAAAGGGGACTAGGTATGGTTATCGCAAACCTATCTCAAAAGTGGCATAACTCAAAATTTTGTGGTTTCTTCATGAGATTAGTGGATTTATGGCTTTCAAATCATCGAAAACAATAATTAAATCAAACTTAAAAAAGAATTTGATAAAAAATTTTATTTCTTCAAAAGTGACACAACTCAAAATTTTTGATTTCCATCAAAAAGATGTAAAATTTCTTTACGACACCAAAAATATGAAATGAAACATTTAAAAATCGGTAAAGAATTTTTTATTTGTGTCTCTTTTGAAGACGAAATGCAACATATCGTCGTTGCGACTGCAAAAGCGCGTAACAGCAATCTGCAATACCGCGTATTTACAAAATTCGCAAACTGATATATCGTGCTTGACATGTGATGACATGTGATTGTATATTGGAACCTAATTTAGCTCACGGCATTTGAATTAGCCAATAAAAAACGTCCATTTTAACATCATAGCAAAACGTCTTGAGATGTTTTTAGCACGATATTTCATGTTTGCGACTTTTGTAAATACGCGGTATTGCAGATTGATGTTACGCGCTTTTGCAGTCGCAACGACGATATCCTCCTATATGTTATACCCGAAAAAAAGCTATACACGCTGCTAGCAACTAACGCACAGTTGACAATAGAAAAACAGAATCATTTAAGACCGAAAATAAACGAAATAACCAGCCCTGCGTTAAATAGCGGCCACGGATTTGGAAGGAGACCCGCGTTCAGAAGGTAGATAGCTACTCCTTAGCAAAGACCACGATGACCATTTTTTTTCAGTCACACTTTTGTGGGAGAACTCGACTATGGGGAAGGTAAGCCGGCATATGAGCTGCGACCTATTTTTTTTTGGCAATCTTGTACATCGTAGGGAGGACTCCTTAAAGCGTAGAGCCCCTGAATTCCCTCTTCTGGCATATGTCATCAGTACTTACAATCGAGTGGAAAGAGCTTGGGCCTTTAACGCGGTCCCAAATTCGGTATTATAGGTAGATAAAATAAATTAAAACTTGAAAATAAATTAAGGGAATTTGAGGTTAGAGGTAAGACAAAGAAGGCCAAAAGGACACCAAGAAAGGTGATAAATTTTAAAGTATGAGCCAGAACATATCTACGCTAATCGAATGACCCCGATAAAAGGAAATTTTATTAGGAAATATTCAAACTATTGATAAGAAATCCATTTCAATTGACTTTACACTACCCGCTCTCTCTGTCTCTCTCTCTCTCCTAAACTTGATATACCTACCATAACAAATATTTGTGGAGGAAAGAAATTGTAAAAATAAGTGAAATAAATAAAGTGAACTTTTATGATGTGCCATAAAATATATATTTTGACATGAATTTTCAATCAGAATTTTAATAGCCTTAATAATAACATGGCTATCAGGGCAATCGCTTATCAAAACAAAATTATTTGTTTTCTTTTTTTTTTTTTTAACTGTCTGAATAGACCAACGCCGTTGATCAGATGCCAGCATAACAAACGGTAAGGGTAGACAGGCCTCCGTTTGGTAGATTTAATACCGGTAATAACAATTGTTCCTTACCTTCCTCGTCGAGACCCACATAGTCCACCCCACCCGCTCGCTGTTGTAAATAATTTATATACCTATAGCTTCGATTTCGATTTCGATTTTGTTTTTGGTTGGCTTTATTGATTTACTGCCACAGCGAGCGAGCACAGCGATATTTCGAAGCTTATCTAATCGCATAGCCGAGCATAGATTCCAAACGGATCGCAAGTAGGTAAACGTGTTTCTCGATCGGCGGTTTTCTAAGTCGAAAAGTTATATATTTTTTTCCATAGCTCCAACTATTACCATTAACACTCTTCTGAGTGATTGAACTCAGCGCCATATTGGATGTTTGCTCTAAACCATTGATGTCTTTATGACCCGAATGTCGCTTCCTTTTATGCAGCACTTTTTATACCACCGAAAAGCAATCGATTAGCCAAATTTTATTGCGGTCTAGATGTATCGCTCCAAAAAAATTTTTTTAGAGTCGAGGAATTCACAAAGAGTGTTGACTACATGTGGAAGCAATTCCACTTGAACGGGAGCTGCGTTGAATGGCACTGACGTAGGTAGACTCTTGCTATGAAGGATCAGGGTTATAGGTACTTAAAATCTAAAGTGAACTGGTGGGACTTATTGTAGCTTATTCATAGGAATTACAAGGTTAGTCGAAGCCACAAACAGAAAACAGTTAGCAGTTCATAAAGCTGAGATAGGCTTTTCTAGGGCCTTAAAATTTTTTTTTTTTGGTTTGGACTTTTGTCACGAATTATTCTTCAACATGAAGTCACAATTTATTTCAAAAGTAAAAAAATCTAGCAATATTTTAACACCATGGTGCATTGAACAGAAAGAGGGATAGTTTTATCTCTGAAATTATAGGTCGAAAAATCGACCAGTGGGATTCAATGATTTGATCCAAGCTAAAAGAACTACATACTTATAATTTGAGGAAGTTGATCAGCGACGTTTATAAGAGAGCAATATTAAAGTGGGAAAACTTTTTCCTATTACACCCAACATACATATGTCTACGCCTCTGCGTTGATTCTTTTTGTTTAAAATCCATTCCTTGAGGTGCTTTGGTCTACAGTTCTACCGACGCTATCTTCAACTTCAATCAGAAAAGCACGAAAAATTCTTCGGCAATCTTGATCGTTGATATGGCGCTCATATATCAAAGATAATCATCAGAATCGAGTGGATCTGTTTGATTAACTAGAAGCTCAGGGATAGAAATTCTTATCGAAAAGTCTAAAAAATTTCATTTTATCTCATCAAACTGGCATACCATAAACGAGCGTAAATGTACTTAGAGCGGGTAATGTACCCCATCATTGAATACAGTTGTCACGTAGATCATGAGGAAAACCTTTTGTTGGAGATGGAGCACTATTTGAAATCCATTTTTGGAACACAAAATTTCAACTTTCGGAGGGTTTAGCCCACGCGAACCCTCTCTATCCAAGAGCGTAATCCAGGCTTTATTGATGGGGGCACAATTGTTTTTATAGATCAAAATCAAAGTAGATTTCCACTTATGGCTCGATTCTCAAGTTTATTCCTTCATATAGGAGGAAATGTCCCTATTTTCTCCGTCAAAAACGGTATTGTCTCTACCCTCAGGAATGATATTAAAAAGAAACATTTTTTGACATTTCAGTTGCCACATGCGAACTTTGTCTCGGAATAAAACTGAAAAGCTCTTCTTGTTTAAAACTGAGTATGCATATGGATGTCATCTCACTGACCTTGATATCACAGGCCATTGGAGCAATTATTTATTAAGTATAAGCGTTTCCATTCTCACGCTTCTGGAACATTTTTCGTTTATGTTTTCATTTCATCATTTTAATAAATTATCAAAAATGTTTAGACAAAGCAAGACTTCAACGCCGATTCGGAAACAAGATTCATAATTTGAGAGAAGAGAATAAAAAAAGCTCTCGACTGAAAATAGAATTCATTTATGTCACCATATGACAACGATTTAGGAAAAACCAAAAAAAAAAAAAAATATTTACAAAACATGGGGGGCGAAATTACACAGCAAATTTAATGCCTTGGAATGACTGAAATGAGTGTAAATCTGGTGCGCATATTTGCGTCTACATCAGCCGAAGCCGCAAAGCATTTGTTAAAACACTTTTTTTTTTGTTTTTCTGGGGGGGGAGAAGTCTATTAAATTGTCATAATCACTGAAGCGACACTCAAGTTACAGTAAACACATGTGACATGCGTATTAATGGAGTTATCGGTCCGCACTCCGCACACCGAAACGAATCGTACGTACACTTTGCTCTACTTCTTATCCATTTTATGGATTTTATGGAGTAAATTAAACGCCTCACTATACTATGTTGGGGTGCGTGTCTTTTCTATATTCCTTATTCATAATTTCTCAGTGGTTAAATCAAAGAAAGAGTTGCAAAATGGGGGGAAAAAAAAATAAAAATGGGTCATGCGTCCTGAGAGATTATTTTTAAGATTTTCGTATGTCGTGTTCTAGTTTTATGAATTATTTCTTTGGGTCTTGATTTGCAGATGTCAGTATTTGATCAATGTCATATTTTGACATATCCTAATGCAGTGCAATGGGAACTGCAACTGAAAAAGTTAAGCTCTACTATGTGTGTGTTCGTTTGGTCTTTTATTGGGAGCCAAAGCCCTTCGAAATGCGATTTGATACATCTAAACAAATATTTTCGAATATTTTTTAATCTTCTGACGAGTCGTTGGAAAAGGGAATGACACTGCGAAGAACCAAGTGACACATTGGCCTTATTATGTTATCCATATTAATATTACGATTTGGGTAGACAATGAGTCGCATGCATTGAGCTGAAATCTGGCGATTTTGTCGAGTTCTTCAGGATTTTCTTATAGAGTAAGACCCCGGAGCCGCCAGGCCTACGTCATTTTAGCAAAGCTCAAATTTAGAGGATTTCTAGTCTAGTATTGGGGATAAGACAGTATGCGTATGTACCTAGTAGCTCGAAAGCAGAGATAGCGCGAACTACTTAAAGGTTTATAGAGGCCTTATAATTACCCAAAGACCAAGTGTTTCTTGAAGTCTGTTCGAAATTCATTTTTTTTTTGTTCTCATGAAAAATAAGTTATTCATTCCCCTTTCTTTTTATACCCGACACACTCTGTGTTGAGGGTATATTGAGTTTGTGTGGTTGTGTGTAACAACCAGAACCAGTCGAGATAGACCATACAAAATATATATAGAAATGATCAGCGTCACCAGGAGATTTGATGTCCGTCTGTCCGTCTATCTGTCCGTCCGTCTGTGTCCGTCTGTCTGTCCGTCTGTCTGTATACAGTTATCTTAATGAAGGAGTCGAGCGATCTTGAAAATTTGGTATGCGTGCTCACGGGGACATGAGTAAAACTAAGTTCGAGAATGGACCCGATCGGACCATTTTTAGGGGTACCCCCAGTACTAGGGTCTGTTACGAAAATCACAAAAACTGCTCTAAAATCGAAGTTTTTCAACATATTTTGATGAAATTTGATATTTGAACATGTTTCAAGGCATTTAATACGATTTCCAAAAATTTTTAAAGTGGGCGTGGCAGAAGGGCGTTTTTCGAAAACTGTCCCCTACACCCGAAATTCAAATGGGACTTGAACGGAATTTGGCACTTATGATTCCTTTGTAGCCATAAACATCCTTCCAAAAAAATTGTTTGATCGGTCTGTTATTAAGGGTACCCCCAGTACTAGGGTCTGTCACAAAAATCCCAAAACTGCTTCAAAATCGGACTTTTTCAAAATATTTCAATGAAGCTTAGAATTCGAGTGTATATTTAATTTAAAAAAAATTTAAATTTAATGTCTTGGGTTAATATCTTATAATTGTTCAATATACCACTGTGGAAAATATAAGCACTATCAAAGCACTCTCTCTCTGGACACGTCACTGACCATGCGATCTTCGGGTGACACAAATAAGATGAAAATCCCTTTGTTATTAGAAAAAGAGTAGTTAGTGTGGACATCACTGGACGAGGCGATTAAACGCCCATTTCAAATGCTCAAGCTAGTTGCGAAAGAGCAAGGCTTCACGAAAATATTAAATTTTTCGAACTTTTCTCGAGCTCTCGCAACGAGTTACATTGAAGATTGCGTCACATGATTACATATTTGACTTTTTACCATATTACCTTCCCCCTCCCCGTACACTAACAATTCCATACATGGGAGAGTCACGTTTCGCCGGCCCTGCTTATCAAGGAAAGTCACCTTCTTAAGCTGTGCTTTTTTCTTTTTGGGAAAATGAATTTCCGGCTGAACTAACCCGTTATTAACTGTGGAGATGGCAAACACATACAGCCTTATTCTGAATATTCCCGGGGTACGAATTCGAGGGGAATTTTCTTTTCTCGATACTAAAATTCTCCTTTTTTAATTCGATTAGGTAAGGAAAATTATGGGTATGGAGCATCTAACCATTCCCCATCAAATTTCTTCACCCAAATATATAAAAAAGAAAAAGTCTACTCTCAAGAAAAGTCAATTCCCCTGGAATTCGCTCCCTGGGAATATTCAGAATCGGGCTGACAAGATATCCTTTCAGTGGATGTGTGGGAGAGATTGATAAAATTAAAAACATAAGTCAGAAGATCCCGAAAATCAACACTTTATATACTGAAATCAATTGCTTCATTTGCTTGAATCATTTTTTAACATGCCCAAAGACCATAATTTCTGAGACTTGAAATCTTCATCTTCACGATCGTTTATAGGCTATATATATATATAATATATATATATATATATATATATATATATATATATATAATATATACATGTCCATGAGCTTCGGTTTGCTTATGTATTGCGCCCAGCCCTGTTTATAGCTAAGCTGAGTGAAAGGAATTTTTTTCGGTTTTAATCCGCCATTTCAGAATCGCTTAGGCCTGATCAGATTTCTAACATCATCAAGTGGATTCCGTGCATGCCTGTCCGTGTCCCCATTTTGCTATCTTGTGTTTCATTTTATCTATTCAGCTTTCTTGCCACTCTGGTGGTACTATGATGGCACATATGGGGAAATATTTTCGCATATCTATGTGAAATTGCCGACCCTCACAGTGCCGCTCTGAGGATTTGCCTGTCTTACCAATCCTTAAATCGGTGCCCGCAAATCATCAGTTCATTCAGCTTATAGACATTACTATCAGAGTCATTTAGACAAAGTTTTTCCATGATAAATAACATACTTATTTATTGAACTTATCCTTCCATGGAATGGTCAAACATCCAAACATATATGTACCTAAGCTCCTTCGACCAAAACACGTGCTCGGAAACACCTTTAAAATGTTAATCATTCAAAATTTTTGCGCTAAAGTTGAAAAAGCAAAGCATGTGAGTAGCATGAAACGTCCAAATCATGGAGACGTCATCAAATCACACCAAAGAATTCTTGAATGCAATTAATGAAGCGATGTGAAGTGGCAATCACAGACAAACATATGCCTTTCTCTCAATCATTACCCTTGGCTTCGGTGGACTTTTAAACTCGCTGACTTCTACCCTCAACTAATAGGTGGATGTTCAAAACGCAGAAAGGAAATAGACTCGAATAAGCTTGTTCTGGACACGGAAGCGAATTTGAAGCGAATCAGTCGACCAAGTCCAAACAACTTCAATGAAATTCCACTGAAAGACTGAAAAAGCTGGCTTGGCGTGTAAAACATTGCCGTGTGAGGCCAAAATAAAAACAAGTGACGACAAAAACAAAAAGAGTATGGGGGCGTGTTCTCTAGAAATGCAACAGGCTAGAGTAACAGGAAATTCCTCTAAGCGAGACGAGGACAGAACGAGCATTTAGAAAGAGATGACAAAGCGAAAAGCAAAGTAAAAATGGTGGTTGCAAAGTGTGCGAGCGTGTGCTTGTGTATGATGGGTGATATGCCGTTAAGCGTTCCATTTCCAGTTCGTTCCATTCCAATTGGATGGCGATGCATTGACTGTCGAATGAGAAGAATCATTAAGATAGGCAGCTGAGGAACATCCTCAAATCAAAAAAAAAAATTCTTCTTGGAAATAATTTGAATTTTATAGGAAAAAATCTTGTTTTTTACAGTCAAGATTTCTCGAGAAGCATGTGGCGCACTTCCAGTTTTTTTCTCAACATATAGCTGTCTCTTTTCAACTCGCACCAACGACGACCATCAGGGGTGCTGGCGCTGGCGTTGGTGCTGGTGTAGAGCGTAAATCCGATTCTGCTTTGTTGCTTGTTATCGCAATTACCCGCGATTGAAGTGGAATCGGAATCAGTACCGTTAGCAGAGTACGATTCGGAATCGGCATCGGAATCGGAACACTCAGCGCAGTCAGCGCGTCATGAACCGTATGCAATCAGTAGTACGATTTCTGCTTTCTGCAAGAACAACCACTTCACTCGGATTGCTGAGATATGTATCTGTATATCCATGAAAAAACCGGGGAAGGAGAAAAAATCGCGTTAGATTTTCGCAAAGCTTTTGCTCTCTTTGCCTGAGTCGTCGTCGTCGTTGCTCTCTTTTTCTCTCTCGCTCTCTCCTATACCCGCTCAATTGGTAGCGACTGATTGGGACGTCGACGTTAGCTGAGCGTCAGCGTCAGCGCCAGAGTCGTGGCAGCGTAGCGCCGTTACCGTTAGTTGGCTAACTTGATTTTTTCCAATCTAGGCAGAGAAATCGCGTCAATTGGAATAGTCGGATTCGTTGCGGGTGTATGAGACGCGTTTTATGGGAATGAGCGCGCACACACACACACACACGAGTCTCTCTCTCTCTCTCTCTCTCGCGCATTAACTTACTCTCTCCTCACACAGAAACTTAAACGAAAAATTCATCTTCGTACGGGTGGTAGGAGGTCGAGATTTCCGTGGTTTCATGCGGGTGGCAAGTGGACAATATGGTGACTATTTTCGCCAGCGATTTTTATTGTGTTTGATGTGAAGTCGAGTTCAGAACGCACAAGTTGAATCGCGCGCATCGCATCGCAGCGGATCGGATCGCATTCTCGTTTGAATCAAAATCGAATCCGAATCACTTGAGTCAAAGTCGAGTCGTCGGGCGGCATCAAGAGAATCAAGTGCAGTCTCAGTCGAAAATCAAAGGCCCTCATCGCCACTCAGAGTTCACACAGTTCGGTTGGGTACACACAGTTTTCGTTTTGGTAGTTCCCGGTAGTTCCCTGGTCAAAACTCGACTTGACCAAAAAATCGTGATTAGTAGTTCTCCTTCGTTCGGTCCAGTCCGTTCCGAGACGTCTCGGAAGAATAAACGTATTAAGAAAAGTGTAGCGCACTGAATTCCCGAATGCGACGCGATTTTAAAAATTATCAAAAAAAAATAAATAAATAAATAAAAGAAAATAAATAATTCCGTTTATCGAAAAACCGAAAATAGCAAAGTGAAAAATTTCTTCTGTGCAGAATAAGTGAAAGCCCGAAGCCTCCTTCACTTCGATGCTGTGATAAATATCCAATATTTTACTTGCTTTTTTGCATTCGAGAACCGGATTCGTATAAATTCGAATAGAAATTAAAAAGATTATGGAAATTATGAAAGCAACAACAGCAGCGACATCGGCTCCAACGGCATTGCACCTGCAACAACCGTCGCTGCCTTCATCATTGGCACCAACGCCTTCGACGATCGCACCGCCGGCAACACAGCCATCACAACAGCAGCAGCAGCATCAGCAGCAACACCACCAACATCCTTTGCCCTTAGATTACAGTCTTGGTAATTTTAAGCCCGCCATTGCTGCTGATTTTCCAAGCATATTTGTGAGCAATCAATTGCACCTACGCGACCTGAGCGCATTGACCACGATGGCTGTGAATGCAACGATCCCGTCACCGACGCAGTTGCTGCAGCAGCGTATCGCTCAGCATCAACAGCAGCGTAGTATCGGTGGCAATGCACCAAATGCCATCAGCAACAATAATAATGACCAACAGCAGCAACAACAACAATCGCAGCAATCGCAACAACAAAATGATGATTATCAACCCGTTTCAGCGTTTAAGGCTGTTCTGCCAAAAAAGAAGTCCCGATTAGCCGACGGTAAGTTGGAAATTCTTCGTAATTTAAATCCGATGAAAGTGACAAGGAACAGAAAGAAGAAACAATGTAGAGAATGGGAGTGCTAAAGTGTGGCCAGATTTTCAGGCAGTTCAAAAAATGATTTTTCGGGATTTGCGAGATTTCCAAGTGGTTCAAATAAATGTTCAAGAAATATATAATACAGTGTACTCTTTTTTCAGCGGACACCTACGGGACCGAAAAATATGTCCGCTTAACAGAGGTGTCCGATCAAGAGGAAACTTTTTGAGAAGCAGGAACACTAGAGCATTCCTAAAAATATCCGTTTAGGAGGGGTGTCCGCTTAAGAGGAGTGTCCGCAAGGAGAGAGTACACTGTATTTTCATATTCATTTTTAAAGTAAAAAATTGAATTCTCTCATATTTGTGCGTCAACAATCAAGGTGGAGCCCACCATCTTTAGTCATAATTTTTGGCACAAGAATTTTTTTTAGGGTTCCCCCAAAAAATTTTATTTCCATTTTCTGTGGATTGACACTTTCTAAACCCTTTGAAGTCTCTCGGTACATATGTGTTGGTACTGTCGGAAACTCTCTATAACAAATTTCAAGGGACCGGAAGGAATATTCGTTATAAAGAGAATTCTTTATAAGGAGAAAAAAGGCACTAAAAATGTAGCTAAGATGTCTTGAGAGAAGTTCGATATAAGAAGAAGAAAAGGCACTATAAGAAGAGAGAAATTCGTTATAGAGGAGTTTATTATAGAGAGTTTTGACTGTAATCCGCCATTAATTTTTGAACCATCTTTATTGTGGAGCTGTTAAGGAAAGCGTCATTTTTTATGTTCCTGATTGGATACAACAGGCGTTAATGGGTTAAAAGTATTTATCTTAATAAAACCTCGAAGAATCGGGAAAATATTTTCCACACCAAGAATTCATTTTAGGGAGGACATAATGCCTTTAAACTATAACAAAAGAATTGTGTCTGGAAACGCTTAAGGGGGGAAATTCCCTTTAGATCATATATAAATGTAGAGTTTCAACTGTAACACATCGGGATTCAGGACCAATAGGTATTACAAAATATATTCAAAAAGTTTTTGAATGAAAATTCACTTTTGGTTTTCACCATTCAATAAATACGGGGTATTTTAGAGTCCGACCGAAGTCAAAATTTTCAACCGAAACCGAATTTTCGGTTTTTTTTTAAAGATTCGGTGGCCTAACCGAAACCGAAACTTTTCAAATCTGAGAAACAAAACTAATTTTATTGTTTTCTAGTACATATATGAATTTAAAATATATACATTACTAGAGCTCGGATTTTGAATATTTTGAATTTTTTTTAATTATTTGAATTTATTGAATATTTTGAATTTTTTTAAATTTTTTTGCATTTAACTGTGCATTTTGAATATTTTATTCACTGAAGTAGGCTTTTTTTGTTAATTTGACAATTCAAAATTTTAATAGGCATACTAAATCGAACTAATTTGGAATTTTTGACTGTGAATTTTTTGAATATTTTGAATTTGTTGCATTTTTTTGTTGAATTTTTTTGAATATTTTCTGAATATATTTTTGAGTTTTTTTTTTCAATTTTTTTACATATTCAAATTCCGAGGCATATACATTACTAATGTAAAAAAAAACATTACAGTATTATGTGTAAAACAAAACAAAAAGTCCGAATTCACATTGTTAAAATTAAGGCTTTTTCACTTTAAGTAGTTGTACAAAGTTTTGTTTCAAGTCTTTTGGTATTTCCATAACAGTATGTATGTATGTATGTTGCAGTGGAGTTTTTGAAAAACAAGTGCTAGGCTTGGAACGTTACACTCCGTTTCGCCTGGGTCGGAAATCGATCCTCGGACCCTGGGATCAACAGCATAGCAGAGATCTCCTACGGTATCCCAGAGCCACTCCATAACAGTAACATGTGAACAGTTTTTTTTTTTTTTCAAAATACTAAAATATGTTTGAAAGTTTCGGTTTCGGCCTTTTCCGAGCTAAAACCGAACCGAAACCGAAGGTTCGGTCGGACACTAGGGCATTCCCTTTGACGTGTGTTTGGTTCAAAGACTTTGAAAACTTGTAAAGCAAAAAGACTAAAAAAATAATAAATGAAAATTTGTATGAAAAATTATAGACTTTTTCGCTTTTCTAACCTTTTCACTTTTAAGGGACTAATTTTAAAACACCCACACAGTTCATTGAAATACGAAAATAAAGTTTAGTTCGATATTCGAAAAATATCTGTTTGCCAGAATTTGAAGGAATAAGATTAATTTGAAAATTGCGTTTACGGAAATAACTCCAAAAAGATAGACAGGATTGAAAGTCCTGGAGTCGGAGGAAAGCAATTTGGAACATGAAACAATCATTAGAATGACAATCTATAGACTCGCTTGAAAGTTATGTAATCAGCCATAAAAAAGCGGCCATAAATTATTACTTAATCTAATACGCTTTTAATTTTTGATAAAATTTTTTAAATATGTTTATTAATACATGGCCTTTAATTAATGAAATCGAATATTTTTCCTTTAGATTGGAAGACACGATCTTATAGAATATAATTCAGATATAACTCAAGGATAGCAAAATAGGGACTTACCCCGTTTAAATTATACACATCCATCTCAGAGGCGGGGGTTTGAAAATCCTTCGTAAAATTAACTGAAAAAAAGGAAAGAGAAATTTATATAAGTATTATTAAAATAGAGTCGAGCTTACTCACGTAAAAAAGTATAATTAAAGGAAAAGAAATGAGGAATATAATATCAAACGACCCATTTAGCCCCAAGACCGGAAGGAATATCCCAGTTTAATGAGCAAAAATTAAGGAAGCACACCTAAAATTTTTTCTTAAGTTCAAGAAACTTGGATCAATAAGACTTCAAAAATTCTCATCTTATAGGACCATAGCTTAGGTAAGGTTAGGTTAGGTTAATGTGGCTGCCACCATGAGGGTTGACACACTTAGACCCTTTGTGATGCCACGAAAAATGGTAAACCAAAGAGAAAAACTAACCAACATCCAAGACCTAAGCTGGGATTCGAACCCAGGGCCTCTCAGCCAACAACGGCACAGAGGCCGTCCATACTCTTTAAAAAAAAATGCATGCATTTTCCCTTTAATTTTAACCGACAACAAATCGCTGGTGGGGGGCATACAGAAATCACCCTTTCAATATAATTTTACTACACAGCGGGGCAATATGGTCACCTTTGTGACGTGCATGGATTCCCCAGTTAATTAAAAAAATACAAGCGGCGACAACTCAAAATGTGAAAAAGCAACTTCAATTAAGGGAAAAACTCTTTTGCTTTTTTTTGCTCACAGGATTTTTTTCAATTTTGGTTTTCCTTTTTTTTTTGTAGTCATGTTGTGTCATGTCACATGTAAGCGCATACATATATCCGACCGTCCATCCGAACGCGAATCCCATATAGCTGTGATACATGATGAAATCCAATACGATCCAAAGAGAATCGAGAAGAGAAAAGCAAAAGAATAAAAAAAAAAAAAATGAAAAAAGAAAATGGAAAATGGAGAAAGTCGGGAAAAAATCCATTATTCCGTTTGCAAAGCTTTACACGAAAATCTCCCATGCGGACAAAAAGGACACAAGGATTTCGGGATTGAAAAATCCATACGCGTGCAACCAGCCACAAATAGGGACGGAAATCCACCGTCAACTGACTGAAATGATGGTAGTCAGATATAGAAAGCGTAATTTTAATCCGCCAAATATATGTATATACACACACATATATGTATATCTATACCTTCAGATATGCAGATGAGAATGTGGAGTTCCTATTTTCACATACATAGCTATATAAGTTCATGTATGTATGTATTGTTGATAAATGGAAATGGAAATATGCCATCGAGATTCAGCTTGACCATAAAGACAGCGTTCTGTAAATTGACGGCATGCAAAATAAAATCAAAGAAGGAGTAAGAAGACAAAAGGGACATTGATACGAGAGATATAAAGAGAGAGGGAGAGAGCGAGAGAGTTCGTATAAAGTTTCTAATGTTTGTGTGTGTGAAAGTAAGGACTCAGATTTGACAAATCGAGGAAAGAATTGGTGCGCGGAACATTATATGTCCTTGTAGCAAAAAACACGTACAGAATACTAATTAACCAAACCAAGTGGGGCATTCGCAGGGACCAACAATGTGGGAATCAATATTCTCCCTCGAGAGTCTTGGCCAAATCTTCTGTTATTATCTTTTTCGCAAATCAAATTTTGTTTGTATGGGAATTGTGGCAACTAATATTCTTCGTAGAGCTCGAATGGCTTTTCGAGTTAATCTTAGCTCCTTTGCGGGACTTAACGGTACCCTGCCGACTAGTTAGTCTATTCTAGATACATACATATATATGTATGTAGAATAATTTTTGGAAAACTAGAACACACATATCTTCATACCTCCTTATCATACCGTTAACTATCCATTAACCCTCTAATTCCTGGCTCCGTCTCTAACGGACTTTTTCCGAACAAATTACCAAAAAAAAAAATTCCTAATAATTTCAGATTCATGTTTTTCTACCCGAAATTTGTCTTATCTGAACTTTTCAATGAACAAAATATTGTGGCATTAGTGGGTTAAGGTAATAGATTCAATATATCGATATCCCAATCATATCAGCCCGCAGCTCCTCTGCTCGAACAAAATATTGAACTACTAAGTTCCAGCATTTATTTTAGCCTCTCAAAACACTCACTTAAGGGGGTCTTCTCATTGAGCAACTTTTTTTTTCGACTTTTTTTTTTGCATTTATTTATTGCTTGGGTAGTTGTGAATATGCCCCTAAAAGGATTTTTTGAAATTTGAAATAGTTTAGAGGATATAGCCTTCTTTGTCGAGCAAGATCTGCGCTAAAACGAGTAATTTTTGCGTTGCTTCAAACTTTAAACGCGTTTATCTCGAAACCACGTTTTTTCGAACTGGCGGCCATGATATCTCCAGTTCAACTGAACCGATTTTCATGAAACAAAGTGGAATCGACGCAGAATTGTCACCATTCTCGGGTGAACCTCGACCATAATTTTAAAAATTTTTTTACTATTTTTTTTTTAACACTAAACTACAAAAAAAAGCCCGAAATTGAAATTTTTTTTTGAATGGCCGCCATTTTGTCAAAAAAAATCACAAAATTAAGCTTGAGGTTCACCCGAGAATTACATCTATACTGATTATAACCCCGATTTTTTTTTCCATTTCGGACGCTCCGGAGACCCGGAATCGTGGCCGCCGTGACGGCACCTTTTTTTTCACCACCAACTTTGAAGTCTAATTACTTTTTGAACAGCCCACGTATCGAGGCAAAAAAATTTTTTTATTTACTTTGAACCTTTTGTAATACAATAAATAAAAAAAGTTTTCAATTATTCTTTGCGTTTTCAAATAAGAATTTTTTTAAAAAGGGTCCAAAAAACGGGTTTTCAATGAGAAGACCCCCTTAACAGAGCACTTAATGTAAGCCTTAGCTTTACCGTTACACACACATCAAATTACAAAAAAAATAAGGATAATCGATAACAATTGCAAAAAAAAAAAAAAATTATTCAAATTTCTATTCGTTGAATATTTGATCCAACGTTTGCGATATAAAATCAGGGAAAATAATGCGATTTATCATTTCCCCCTTTTTTTTCTTCTTGCAACGTATCCCAATGTTTAAAGTTACGCCAACTAAAATCTTCTACACAAAAGCGCCCAATATATTTAGCCAATTTTTTTTTTCTTTTCGTATTCCATTTGTAGCCGGTTAGAATCCATTTTCTTTTGCTTCTTTTTTCCATTTTGACTTGCTTCGCTGAAATGATTTTCATTTTGTTTGCTGCAAAATTCGCACTCTTTTCTATGTATTCGCCTGTGTGAGTGTGTGCGTGCGCGTGTGTGTTTGTGCACAACAAATCTCGTTGTTGTTGGATACGCTACTGCCCCTTTCTCCACTCGGATTGGATTGTGATGCGCAAGGGTTCAACGTGGATTTATTTTGGCGTTTTTACGCCATGCGATATGGCGCGGCAATACAACAGGATATGTTGTTACAAATATACACCCGACACACCACAGCGCTCCACTTCAACCCCCTTTTGATATGGGATATATGAATATGTGGCAAAAATCTTTTTGGCTTAAACTGAAATGTGATTACTTTTGTAATATTCGAGTCTCTGTGACTCTATGTTGGTGTGTTTGCTTTTGCATTCGTATACCGAAGGATGTGCGTGCGTCTGTGTACGTGTGAATTAATCTTTGTTTTTGCGATTTTCCGTTGACAGCTTTGGGTTTAATTTTTGTTCTTTTTATTATTATTTTTTTTCTTCTTTATTGGATTTCATTTATTCCAACGAATAAGAATTTGCAAGTATTTTATGCCGGTGCGTAAATGTGAATGTGTGAGCGATAAAATATATGTATGTATGTACCTATTTATGAAGAAAAATTCATTTCTTTTTGCATAATTTTGAAGAATTAAATACAAATACGAAAACAGGATATGTTTCGTATGAAAATGTATTCCCGTATGAGAGCTTCCTGTGAAAGTTTTCCAGAAATTATACCCGATTGAATGAGAAAATTCAATGACAATTCGAGTAATGCTTGGTTTGCAATAGCGCAAGAATTCTCTGAAAACGTATGGACCCGCAATTGATTGAAATTCCTTTCATATGTTCGCTAGTGGTGAATATTTTGCACTGTTGAAAACCACGCATAAAAGTGGGATTCAAGCAGGTGTGTAATTTTTGCAACCCTGACAAATTTTGCGTTTGTTCAAATTTGTTTGTATGAAAAAAAAAAATCCGTGGCCGGGCAAATATTGCACATCGATTTTGATGGGCAAAATTTGCGCCATGTTATCGCACAAGTTTTGCACTCGTTCTTCGCAGGGTCGTTCATACAAAAGGGAAAAATTTTCTGGTGCAAAATTTGCACACTTCAATTTCCACAGCTGCTTGAATACCCTAAAGTACCTAATTTCATTTATCACACTTCAAAATTTTACAGTGGGTGCTTAGATCACTTCTTATGTGCATTGTATCATGATTTTGGGGTAATCAATCAGAATGTTCATATTAAAAGCTCCTCAGAGTCCCAAATTTGAAAAACTAGACTCACACACTAGCCACACAGCCGACTGACATGCTTCAATTCCATCGGCTTTAATGGAATAAAAAGTAGAAAAAAGAACATTTTTATTTTTACACTCATTGCTTTAAATTGCTCCGATGATACAAATTAATTTAGAGCACAAGCTGTGATTAATAAATATTGTCATCAACGAACATCGGCTTGTGCAAACGGCAATTTGAAGAGTCATGCAAAAGAGAGGCTTGAACACGACAAGAGCTCGGCATTTCGACATTCCATAGAAGAAAAAAAACCTAAACGGCAATAAAAAAAAGTCTCCCTCGACTTTTTAAGACCTTACTTAATTGTCAAATCGATCTTAAAAGTGTCAAACGGAAAAAAAGAAGTGTAAAATACCTCGTTGATATAGAAAGCTCTCGAAGTTCTTGTGACACAAACAGATTTCATCATATCAGAAATTTTAGTCATAAATTCAAATAAAATTTTCAACGTACAGTACCAGAAAATATAAACAAACGGTGACCATTTTTGGGCTACTCGAAAGTTTGTTCCCAATTTTTCAAATCACATCGTTCGATTTGACAATCGATTTAACAATAATCCCATCGTAAAACATTCGGTATCAGGAAAATTTATTTACTTTTCGAACGGAAATAATGATTACGAAATTTCAGTGAGCAATCATATAAGTAAATTTTACGATTTTTTTGGTCGCACATTTTTCTCAGGGCACCCTGGGAAAATACCCCCCGGGCGCCAAATTTCTCTCTTGGGACCTGGTTATAAGATACCATTTCGAACATACATACATAGATAATATGTTCTCAAAACGTATAAGGTTTTATTGAAAAACTTAACATATGTAACAAAACATAACAAAAACAACATAACCTAACATAACATAAAATAACATAATATAACGTAACATTACGCAACATAACGCAACATAACATAACGATACATAACATAACATAACATAACAATAACATAACATAACATAACATAACATAAACATAACATAACATAACATAACATAACATAACATAACATAAAAACATAATACAAACATAACATAACATAACATAACATAACATAACATAACATAACATAACATAACATAACATAACATAACATAACATAACATAACATAACATAACATAACATAACATAACATAACATAACATAACATAACATAACATAACATAACATAACATAACATAACATAACATAACATAACATAACATAGCATAACGTAACATAACATAACATTTTTTTCATGATCCGCCCATTCTGATTTATGCATCATTTTAAAGGGGAAGAACTAAGCTTTATTTCAAAATTAAAAAATAAAAATAAAAATATTACGTCTCTCCTAGAAAATCAAGAAATAAGAAAAACTAAAATGCCAAATTTTTCTCATTTACCGTTATCGAAAATTTTTTTAAGTATTGTTTTCGAAAAGTTCAGAAAATTTTTTTTAAGAAACATTCGAAAAATTTTTGAAGCGAGGCGATGTTAGCCCCATTGTAATTCAATGAAATATGTTCTTCGAAGCAAAAATCTAAACTTTGAAACCCTGTATCTCGGCAACCTGTGATTAAAATTTACTCTTTTTTTGCACATTTAACGTACTCTTACATCTTAACAACTGTACCAAGTTTCATCCAAATCGGGGAGAAAAAATTTTGCCGGTGGTACACTTGACGTGTTTTGCCCCGTATATGAAGCAAGCGCCATGCGAAGGAGAAAATGAAGAAGGGTGTCAAAAAGAACGAGGACGTTTTAAGAAGAAAGTAATGTAGCCGGAAAATGGAGCAGCTCCAGCAATTTTTGAGCTTTACGGAAATGTTTTTCCCTCTTATACATTCTATGAGCAATTATTTCTCAGGCAATCATCCTCCTGAAAAGTTCCTCCTGATATTCAAAATTTTCTAAAACGTTACAGTTTCAAGAACTACATATATTAACTGAGAAAGAGCAGTGGATAGCTGTTGGAACTAAGCAAACTTAACCCGGTAGCGCCTGATTTAAAAAAAATAAATATAAAAAATAAAATGAAATATGAACTGATTCAAGTAAGGGGATGACAGAAAACGAACCCTTTCACTGATGCCATATGTCATCGCTAGGCGCTACCGGGTTAAATTCGAACAAAACTTACTTCCTCTAATAATCTTTATTGGTTTTTAAAACTTGCCCCAGGTTTCCCGTTAAAAACTTATTTCGAGAAATCCTCCACAAATATTAAAAACTCCCTATCGATTTGTCGCCGATACGTAAATCTGGGCTAAATTGATTATGTTTTATTGTATGCCATATAATTAAAAAAAAAGAGGGACCCTTTTTTATTATTCGCGAAGAATCCACATGGAGTGGAATCTTGTGGTGGTCGGTCGACGTTGATGAATTTGACATTTCACATAAAAAGTCAAAGAACTCATTTTCTTACTATCAATTTAATTTCAAAAGTCAGTGATTCCCAAACGCACGATTTCAATGCGTGGGCGTGCAGCTCTTTAGTGGAAAGTTACATCGAGAGTTTGAAGACCACTGCATATTTGCTTAAGATGCCATAAAATATGTCGATATGATTTCTCAGTGCATTTATCGTTCAAATAGGTATATCAATGCAATGAGGTTGTTTCTTCCATCCGTCATTCTTTGGCTGCGGAGATATTTATAAAGTGCAATGAGACGAGCTCGTATTGATTAATTGATTTATGATTGCTTGGCTTGACAGAGCGCAAATGTCAACAGTTGGAGGTCATAAAGCAAATCAATGATGGTTTAGTTTATTAAAAGATTTCACGAAAGCCAGCGATGAGCTACTTCTAATCGGCTTCGCTCAGGTAAAATGTTTAGAATAAAACAAAAATAAAAAAAATAAAAAAATAAAAGAGAAAATTACATTGCATTCAAACGAACAGACAAACATTTTTTTTCAAATCATTTCGTTTTGCTATCATAAAAAATATGAACACATTTATCCATAAAAGCAATCAATTCCATATATGCCTCAAATGGATTCCTTTTACTATCGAACATTTTTTAGGGTTTTATGGTCTAAGTAATTGCTTCGAGGTGAGCATTAAAAAACTGATAAGCAACTAATAAAAATTCATAGTCTTTGATAAGCACACGGTACGAACACGTATACTTAAAATGTCAGGAAGAAAGAACTTCGTTATTTCCTTTGATTTAATTTGAAATGGAATTGATTTAATTTTTAATTAATTAAAACATTGCAATTTTCATCTCTAATCTAATGCGAATTCGGGTCCAATTTGTCACTAAAATGACAAAGAATAATTTGTTGGTATCACAAAATAAATATTAGCAAATATTAACCCATTTTCCTTTTATGGGGGTCCACATCCTAATACAGGAAACCAGAAATAATAGGGGTATTCAAAAGGAACTTTGTCGGAAAATTTCGACGTTGGAATATTTTAGATTCTTTCTTTCGGATCTTTTTCCCCAGTGCGTGACGAACTATAATCGAAAATATTCAGATGTCGACATTTTCCGACAGAATTCCACCTTCCTTGTGAATACCCTTAATATTTTGAAAATATCGCAATCAAAAAATGTCATAAGATACACCGAAAGACATCGAACGAGTTGGACTCGTGGCAACTAAAATTGGTTTGTGTTGCAGGAAAAAAATTACTAAATTGGGAATGAAATTGACCTAATAGCGCGTTTCTATATGGTGTTTAACTCTGAGATGTTTAGCTAAACACTTCGAACGGTTCCACGTAGGCGAGGTGTTTAAGTTTGACAGCTGTTTGTTTATTTACAATTGCAAGCAGTGCTGCCATTTGTAAGAAAATCACTTGAAGGGAAAGAGGGACAGAATTATTAAATTCGGCAAAATGTAGGGAATTTGTGGTATATTCTTAAATATTAAGAGATATTTTGAATATAGTTTCTTGTCGATCAATAAAAACGACAAAGTAAACGTCTCGTCTCGTGGAGTTGGAAGTGGAAACCCCAGAAAAAACTATATCTGATTGAATTTAGGAGGATTATAATTTTTACACGGTTTTGAAATCGATTTCTGTGACATGGCCCATAACCTTAATTTTATTATTTTTGGTAAAAACTATTGTTCAGCATCGATACTCTACCAAGAATCATACAATACAAGATTATGCCTTGCGCATATTATACATTTTTTTCGAATTTTTCCGTGTGTAAAAAAATTTAGGGAATTTTTTGTAGTTTGTAGGGAATTTTTAGTTTTGCTTTTGGCAACATTTTTTCGTTTTTTGTTTTGATTTTCTTTTGACAATTAGATATGCATGAAATTACGATACGATAAATCGATTTTTTTCCTATCGATGAAAGTGTTTATGAGGTGTTAAAGAGATAAACACTTCGTTATCGCGTTTTACTTTTGTATGGCAAAACACGAGTTTAACACCTCGTTTAGGGCCCTAAACGCTTAAACGCGAGTTAAACACCATATGGAAATGCACTATTAGGCACAAGAAAAAAATTTAGCCATGTTTTCAGATATCTCTTGGGATAAACATACACACATATACATACTTGTGACAAATTATGTAGGCTCTTAAGAGAGTATAAGGAATATTATCGTTTATAGCCTGAGGCCCTATGCTCCACAACGAAAAGAGGACAACAGTTAGTAAGTAAGTAAGTAATCGTATATAATAATTATATTACTATAGGATTATTTCAATCATTAGGAGTACGTTTTACAACATTTCAGTTTCGACTTTGCCTCTGTCTTCGTCTCCTTCCTTTCAATTCTACTGAAAAACCATATACCTGAAAGGTCCCATCGATAAAGCAAATAGCAGCGAGCAATAAACGGAATTATATCTCAATTTTCTTGTCCAATTTCATTGTCGATTCCATTTTCATGGGAAGAAAATCACAAAACTTTAAGCACATATAAAAAAAAATCGTCTACTGTTATCGTAAAAAGTGGGCAATAGCGATCATAAAATTAGAAAAAAACAAAAAAAAAATTAAAATAATAAAAAAAGAAGGAAATAAAATGAGAGAAAAATTATTTTCAAACAACAAGGGGACCATGTATCAAGCACGTTTCACACTGGTTAGCTTTATGAGCAGTGGAAGCTTTATAGCTCTTGCAAGAGATTGCCACAAAATAAAGAAGACCTTTAGACCCACAGCAAAAAGAGAAAAATACGAATAAAAATACAGCTTTCCGTTTACGCAGCCAGCCTTCGAAGAGAAGAGAAATCGAAAACCATCGGGCGTAATCGATAAAGTGTTTAGAGATAGCCTTTTTGATTTACAATTTACGATAATAACTTGCACCAAAGTGGAGGGGATATGGAACATTTTTTTTTTTTTTGTTTTTTCAAATTATTGTGTTGCTTGAATTTTGATTTTGCCTTCGTGTTGTTGTTGTAGTCATTTTCTTTGCAATCGTGATTGAAATATATAACAATAATTATTTGCACAATTTACTGCACATATCCATGGACGGTTATCAGTCATGAACGGCGACGGGTCGGTAGTGTTCAAAGTTACGATTCAAGTGACAGGAATCGCTGTTATTCAAAGAGCTTTACAGAACTTAAAGAGGATTGCGAACCTATTATAGAGGGTACTTGAAGAGGTGCTTTTTATTTACTAGACGCCGAAAGGAAATGCTATAAGCCATTTGAACGGTTATTTTGCTCTTTGATTATATATAGATTTATATACATATAGATATACCTACGAATAGTTTTTTTTTTGTGTTTTTCAGCAGTTTTTTGTTGGCTTAAATGACTAATAATGATATTTAGGGCCTTTGAAATACCAAAAAAAAAAAAACTCAAAAATGAAATTCTTTGGGGTCATATTTAGTCAGTCGGAGCTTTGTCTAAACATTTAACTTGACGATTGAGAGTTCTTACTGGTACACATGAAAGCTACAAGTGGAATAAGTTTTCTTATCTAATATTCTGATACAGCCTTATTCTAAATGAATATTATTCGGGAATGTTTACTCTAAAACAAATTTTTCTCCGCGGATAAAGGAATTATTCTAAGCGTCAATAAAATAAATAATGAAGAAAGAATGACCTTTTCTGAAATTTTTCTAAATTCTTGCTCCCCTTATATAGTCGGGCGACCAATCCCATTAAATTGGTAGAGACACAATTTATATGTGTCCGACAAGAAACTTGGCCTAGTACTTCGGGAGTCCTGAAGCGGCCCACTCCGGTCAGTTGAGGTTGGCCACTTTCGGGAGAAAGTTACATACAACCACACAATCGCAATATGCTCTCGACACAGTGAACTACATTATATCTAAAATCCGCGAATAAAATCAAAAGAAAACCGATTGAACAAAGCCCAATTTCAAACCTTTTCGATACCATTCAAAACTCCAGAGCATGAAATTAATAAGATGATTTTGGATCGACCCAATGCTATGCAATAACTGCCAATTTAACCCTTTTCCAATAATTGCAACAGACCCCCCAGAGAACTGCAATAATACACCTTCCCCCTTTCCCAATGTCCAAAACGAGCGCATTGAACGAATAAATTGATTTCAATTGCTTTTGCGTTTCCCACAATCCAACTGGTACACAGTCTGCCCACTCGTGATTGCCCATTTTCAGGGCAAAAGGCGCGCGCCCCCCACCCATCGAATTGTCGAATTACATTTCCCAGTTACGACATCCGAAAATATAAATAAAAATTCATACGCGCTAAACGTTCAGAGCAAGGCATCACGATCATCATCCTCACAGTCGTCGTCATCATCATCGTAATCATCATCATCATCATCATCATCACCTAAAACACTGATAGAAATCATCGTTGGCAGACTTGTTTAAATGGCAATAATGAGTTCAAAAATTCAAGGCTATGAAATATTTTGGGGGTTGGGCGTTTAGTATTATCGTTAAGCTACCACCACTACCATCGGGCCTCAGCACAGTGCAAATATCAACAAACCGCCCCCTTCGCACGATGAGACAAAGTCATAAATTTGTTCGCATTAGACACAGTCTCGACGCTTTCAACTCAATTCATAGAGCAGCCACCGGTAGCTGAATTGATGTAGCAACGTTTTTCCTATCAACTTCCGTACCCAACACACACGAACACGCACACACACATACAGACACACTCACTCACTTCCTCTAAACAGGCGCGTACGCTGAAAATTATTTCTGGAGGGTTCTTAGGCGCAAGGATTTCTTTTTTTCTCGCCTTTCTTTATGGCTACTCGCCTTTCGGAGGCGGTATGGACGACGAAAAATTACCCTATACCCGCGTACGCCACTGCCTCTTAGGCAACTTGTCTTTTTCATGGCAGTAGTCATCTGTTTATACGCCCGGGAGCAATATTCACGCTTACAACAATGTGCCGCCGCACTTGTTCACCCGGAAAAAGAAAATCCATTGCCACTTCTTTTCGCCCGTTCGCTCGTTCGTTCATTTGCTCTTACCTCCATCCTCCCTGAGGTTTTTCGTCGTTCTTTTCTTTTTTTGTGTGTTGATTTTACGGTTTTTGTGAGTGCTGCTCGCCCGCCGTGTTTATCTAAAAAAGGTAAAATAATTATTTGGCAATGCTTTACACTGTGCAATTGAAAATCATTGTTATCCTGTGTTATCCTTTTTATATGGCAACGTTTAAACGGGATTATCATTGTTGTTGTCTTCATTGTTTTCCTTGCTTATGTTGGTGCTTTTATTGTTGTTTTTTTGTCGTTTGATGTCGTCGTGTACTTTGCTCTTTGCGATGTTTATCATTTTATTCATTCTCGAGGATCTTTTTCGAAGCAAGTACAGAGAAGTACAAAAAGTTTTATAGGATTTTACA
Source organism: Chlorops oryzae (assembly GCA_020466095.1). Classification (NCBI taxonomy): domain Eukaryota; kingdom Metazoa; phylum Arthropoda; class Insecta; order Diptera; family Chloropidae; genus Chlorops; species Chlorops oryzae. The sequence continues at coordinate 94,342,787 of CM035807.1, read as the reverse complement.
ATTCTGATTTCATTAAGGACGAATCAAATGATTTCGTTGTTAAGAAAAGTTTTTTTTTGTGGCTCTGGGATAGCGTAGGGGATGCGTGCTATGCTCTTGATCCCGGAGTCCGAGGTTCGATTCCCGGCACAGCCGAAACGGAGTGTAATGTTCCAAGCCTAGCACTGGTTTTTCAAAAATCGAATGTTAGGGCCACACTTCACAAGAAGACATACATTCACACAAAGACAAGGAAACCCTCGTGGTATCACAATGGTCCGATAAACGGCCTAAGTGGCGTCCACTCCAACACACATCCATGAGAAAAGTTTTCGTAAATTTGTTAAATATCCTTTTGTAAGAGGCAGATGGAGCATTCCACAGAAAATGATACTTTTGTCCCGTAAAAAACAAGCAAAAACTAATATAATTACTCAAAAATTTTGAAAAGGGCACCTTATATCCTGTCAAGTATCTTACTATGAGTACATTAAAATAATCTTTTCCTAAAATTAAACATTTAAACATAAAAAATATCATGAATATTATTTGTCCCGTACGGTACGTGGAATGATCCAGATAGAGACAATCTCATAGCAATTTGTGTTGGAGTAAACCTTTTTTTTTTTTTTGTCTATTAGCAAGAAACTCTCAGGAGCCTTGAACTTTCTTAAAAAAATGATTTTATATTCGTTATTAAATATACAATGGAAAGTGCATGGTATAAAAATACACACTTTCTTTCTCACTTTAAGCGAAGCACAATAAAAATAAAAGAAGAGCATTCTCTCAAATGATAGATGTGTCTAGCAATCCTAACAAATATATTGCCACTTCATTATGAGACTTAAAAGAATTCGAAGAAAATCGAAAAGACTACATCTCTTCTTATTTTTAATTTTCGGTCTTGCACATTTTTCCCCGAGCTCCTGCATACATCAGATGAAGGGTGATGCGTGCGTAAATCTGCCACTGGCTGTGTCAGACGCGTCTCGCAAATTTTCAACTCAGCCGCATAATTATCGGGGAGGCGTTGATGTGTTCTTGCCCATTTCCATGTGTACACGAAATAAAAGAGAGAAAGAAAAAAACGAACGCAGTGCTGTGTGCCTCATTGAAACAGCAGTGGTGGTGATAATTTCAATAAACGTCCCCCTAATTTAGCTGATTATTTAAAGGAAATAAATCATTTGAATTTGGGAAGGTCTGGTCGAAAAAGCTAAGAGCACTAGAATCTGTTGCTTGGAACTCGCCTTGATGATAGACGAAATATTCAAAGATTTACTTGAATAAGAAAAACATGCCAGAGTGGTGAACAGGCCAAGCTAGGGGAAATCGTTTCCTTGAGAAGTCCCGGGGGTGAAATCCTTCCATCGGCTTCTTTTAAAGTTGTGCAAAAAGCGCAGAGAAAAGAATTGCTTCAAGACAACTCGGTCCCCTGAAGGATGTCCGGGTATTATGTGGAAAAATTCCAAAGCTCGACTAAGGATTTTTCTTTCTATTTGGACCAGGAGAACCACCACCGATCTACTCCTATATTAACAGCGCTGTATATAAGTATTATGAGAAGAGGAAAGCAAAGAAAAGCACGTAAGACTACCTCATCTGCTCCATTCCATTCAGTTCCCGAAGGAGCATTGGGCCGCAACGAACTGTCTCCAATGATCACGCTTTCTTGCCAAAGATTTGATTTATCTAAAAGTTTTTCCGCTTGCTTGAATTTCGCTCTTGAGTGTCCTTTCCCTAGTTTTTTCGGTCCGCCAGGTCATGTGCTTCCTTGATCATTTCACGTTCGCATTCGCTTGCAGATTTCAATTGGTGGCTTCCTTAGTGTGTGCTCAACTAAGTGGCAATGGATCGACATTTTCGCTTTTTAATTTCATTTGCACTAGGATCTTGGTGACAAGTAGACCAGAGTTCTGTATTTCAAAATGTGCGAGGGCACCAAATTTTCAAAATCCTCCCGAGACATTTTTTTTTGTAAATTTTTGAAGTTTATTAATCAGAATGATGGTAAGCTGCCAGGTTTTGCAGCCGTAGATCAGGGCAGATTTCACATTACTGTTGAATATCCTTAGCTTGGTACGCAGAGAGATTATCGACGAGTTCCATATTTTATTCAGCATTCAGACTGCCTCAGAGATTGTTGAAATCTCCGGACAAATTCGAGCTCAACTTTTTCTATTTGACCAAGTAGGACAAAATGATGGCAATCGCATGCTTTGAAAAGAAACCGTCGAGTTTTATTTTGCTCCTTCATAGAGTCCATGGAGTCCGGGGAGTTCTCCCATTGTATAACACGTTTTACTACTATATAAACAAACGAAAAACGTCTTGCATACACGTGGGCCTCGAACATATCCATGCCATCATTCTTCATTTATATCCTAAACAAGACGCCGATACTATGGTAGCCATCAGTTGGGTACCAACAAAGTCACCACATTAGACGAGGTGTCATGAAGAAAGACACAGAAACAATTGGTCATGGTCAGTAAAAATTTAGCAATCGTGCACTTAAGAGGAAAAGTCTTATATGCAAAGAATAAAGAATAGTTTGAAATAAAATAGCAACGAATATGTCCGGCTGTCTATCTTCCTTTATCTTAATTGCTGTTAAGATATAGAAAACAGAGAACGGATCCGAAAAGAGATATAGAAAATATTTAAATTCTGCACCCCTGAGTATGCATATAAATATTAAGAAAATTTTCTAGAGTGGGGGAAATCTCTTCATTGTTTGGCAAGTAATTTAAAACAAATCTCTTTCAAGGATTTCGGTAGTTTTCCGAAACTTCCGAAAGACTTTTTGATTGCGTCTTACATAGATACCAGCCGGGGATCCCAACTCTATGATACAATACGCATACCCAGTAGGGACGACCAGAGGCGCCGTTGCCTGCTAAGCGCTCTTGATCCCCGATGTACTAAGCTCAATTATTTATTTATATACATATATAATAAGATAATAAGCCTCCATAACAATAACATGACACTTCCTGCTTGATCCAATATCCATCCACTGGTGAAAGATTGGCTTGAGGCCGCGGTTGCACCATATCCGACGATCTCCTCTCTAGATCAGAAAGCCCCAAATAAGGCTACAGTCAAGTAAATATTTTACAAATTTCAATATTAAATGCCTAAGCGTATTTCAATGGGCCAAGAGATTATATAAAGTCATACAAATTTCATTCAAAGTCAAATTCACGAGAATCATTTCACCACTTAATCTCACGCAACACATTTCCAGATTCTGAATCTTCTGATTCATCTATCATTGACAGCGCCCGACGCTCAATTGTTTCCTCATCAAAATTTTGCTTAGTTTCTCCTTGCTTTGAACCCCAAAACCGCGCTCGTTTATTTTTCCTTTTGTGATTTTTCCTTCTTCCCGCTTTCGCATGTTTTATCTGCGTGGAAAATTGAAAATTTTGTCAAATTGTTATTTCGACGCAACGCTGCGGCGCGCCAGGGCCGCAGGAAAACGTACGTAGCTACATTCATTCGATTCGTCTTCGTATTTTCCGGATATGAGAAGGCGCGAATGAATGAACGACACGACCTTCGATCGTGCAACACAACAACAACAACAAGAACAACAACGCCACCCCTTTGAGAGCTGAGATAAAACAAACATATGCGGCAGGAACGAGCGCGCTGGGCTTAGCTATCCTCGAAGTATGCTACGCTTTTGGGCGTTTGGGCGTTTGTGTGTTTTTCTGTTTTGTCATGCTCCATTTATCCGGGTGTGGACGAACAGATGTTCTATTTAAACGCGTATTATTATTGTTATTTCATTCGAGGCGGTTGACGATGTTAATGTGGATGATGTTGATGATGATATGCCGACGACAATGCAGAAGACGAGAGCATGACTGTGATGCTTTCATACTCGTCGCGAAATACGCCGCTCCGAACGGTTCGTTTGGCTCAACTTTGTTGGTTGATTAGGGTGAATTAATGGTCATGTAAGGTGGATTATATTCGATTGAATACGAAAGTAATTACATTTGAAATTCGATACGGATATATCGCATAGAATTGAACAGCCATTTGGACGTAGCTACATACTAACATACGTACGTACAATTTTCGCAGTACAGGTGTACACGAGGGGGGCGTATGATTGATGGTTTCAGTCTGATAGATATATATATGTACTTACAATTTTCTTCTCTCTTTGTTTGTATTTTAGTGCATATTTTAACAGATTTGCATTTCCCCCTCCCGTTTCAGATGAGCTCGCATTCAGCATAAGTCGTTTGGTCAAATCGGAGCATTTAACCAATCCAGCTGTTTTAGGTATCACGACGCAAGCAACAATGCCACCAACTTCGAATGCAGCAGCAGCCGCAACAACAACAACAATAACAAAGCACGATGAGCATAATAACAATTCCATTTCAATGTTAAGTAAGAATCATATCCTCCATTGGAAACTTCAGCCATGCACAAGCGAAGAGGATTTGAAGAATGCGATTCGCAAGAACGAACACACATCGCGTTCGCCATCACGAAGCCATTCGCGATCATCGAGCTCCAATATCGATCTGGACGACGATGGATCGATCTCCAACGATCGACGATCATTTCAATCGCGTTCACGTTCCAGCAGCTCCGTTGAACTCGAAGTTGACTCACCACCGCCGCCGCCGCTGCCGCCAACGCATTCGAGTCCGCTCAGTTCTCCGTTGCCGCAACAACGACCACCAGCTGCAGCCAATGCAAATGCCGCATCAGAGCTGCTCATCAATTCAAGATGTCCGAAAAAGTCTGAAATGTTCTCCGTGTCGGCCTTATTGCGGCGTGACGAGCCGCCACCCTCGTCGTTGTCGTTACACCAAAATCGTCCAACAACCAACAAGTCACCGACGGGCCACTTTCAGCTCAGCTCACCGCCAACGTCGTCGGCCGGCGGCTTTCCAGCGACCGCAAATCCTTTCGAAGCCTTCCGCAATTCCTATCCCGCCAATTATGAGCCGCCAATGTATCAGCGCTCATTGCTTTCGCCCGCTTTCCCGCTCTTTGCCGCCTTCGCATTCCACCATGGACAACAGCAGCAATCCGGCTTGAGTGCAAAGTAAGTGCTTTTTCTTTCTCAGCTAATTTCAAATGCGAAAATCCCATTGCTCCCATTTCTCCCATTCCCGTTTTGATATCACAAAAAAAAATTAATAAAAAAAAAGAGAGAACCAGCCCGACATATTTGCGCTTAATTAAATGCTTACAATTTTCAATTACCACAGCTATCTGCCCGCCGCCTCCCAAGAAGAGCTTTTCCGTCTGCGTAACCTTATGGTGCCACTGCAGGCCGGCCAGAATGGTAGTGCGGCGGCAGCGGCTGCTGCTGCTGCAGCTGCTGGTCTACCGCCGAATTCACATTTGGGACTGCCGCATCCATCGCACCTGCACTTTCATCACATGGCCGCTAAATGGCCGGGCTTACCGCAATTCAGTGACCTTTACTCGTGCATGAAGTGCGAGAAAATGTTCTCAACACCGCACGGACTCGAGGTACACTCACGGCGCACGCATCATGGCAAAAAGCCCTACGCCTGTGAACTGTGCAACAAGACTTTCGGACACGAAGTCAGCCTCAGCCAGCATAGGTATGTGGAGGAGTTTTTTTTTTTTCATTGTTGGTGTTGTATTTGTCGCAGCCTTTTGTTGTGGGCATATCAAATGATGGTTGGTATCTATGGATGCATTTGTCGTCTCCAAGTCCATGCCACAAATATGAAAGTGCTCTGGAGAGACTCGTAGAAGGGTTTTTTTTTTTGGTTTGAAAGTTTAGTTTCTTTGTGTTTTGGTACTAATGAAAGGAGTCTCGTTTTTTGGATGGATTAACATAACAAACAGAATCTTTTAATTAAGTAACATTTGGCTGAGAGCGATTAGCTTTGTGAGATTTATTTGTATGGAGATAATTTGATTCAAAAAGCAGAAGCTTAAAGGAGAAAATTTAGGAATACCTAAGTAGAACCACTACCTTTTTCTTATTGTGAATCAATTGTTTCTCTTTGAATAACGAGGAAAAAAGAATTTGACCCCGAGCCCGAGAACTTTTCCAAGGAATTCTCCTCATGGGTGAACTTCCTATAGATAATCCAATTAAAGAACACCACCAACCTACAAGCTTACACAAAACTTGTACAATGTACATATTGTTAGCTTTTCCCGCTTACTTTAAGAAAAAATTTGCAAATTTATAGTAGGTACCAAAACGACAATTTCGCGCACTTGCATGGAGTAAATTTGCTGCGAAGAGTTGTCTGGTCTTCTTTTGTCTTCATTTTAATCAAAAAAAATTTCATAAAATTTGTACCCCTTTGGGAGGTATGCACCAAAAATATTAAAAGCAGGTGAAAAAATTTTGAAATTATTGAGATTTTTGCTATATTTAGCTAGCTACTAGATGGAGTGTTTTGCGATCAGTTAGTCCTAGAATAATATACCCCAAGCTTAAGGCTTAAACTTCGTTATACACATTAAAATTAAATATTAAACGATTAAGGGTTCTCCGCTCTTAAGCAGCAAGTTAATTTCCATTACCAAACACATCCGTACACTAAGCACTAAATCGGCATAACTCAAAAATTTGCATTTCTCGGGCAAACAGCCTATAACTCTTCAGGCATGCAAAATCAATTTCTTTTCTGAATTTATACTATTCTAAATTAACCGCAGAATCAATAAATATCAACGATAATTTTCCAAGTGTTCCTTTTCCTGCAGTAAAATGTTGGCGAACATGGAAAAATAGATTGAAAAATTTGTGAGTTGTGCCGGTTTAGTGATTAGTGTGTGACATGTAGAAAAACCAAAGAAGTACTTTGGCTTACTTTCGCTACTTGAACGCATACGCTAATTACAAGTAATCGTACTCACAGGGTTGCATTTAATTCACACATTTTCTATATTTCTCTCGACCTGTCATCGAAATTTCAACTCAGATTTCCTTTCTTCAAAAGAGAGAGCTCGTTACTTCCTTTCAATTTACTTTAACAGCGTTGATCCCTTCAAAGAAATATCGCCATAAGTAAAAGAAAAAACTTCGCATCTTAATTCTCAGCCACAGTTTTCCAGACCGATTTGTGATTAACTAGAATCCCATCAAGTAAAACAGATATAGAGATATGCGACATTAACCAAGCACTTTTAGGAAAAGTAGTCAAAATTTGGTTTACATTTTACTAGTTGCACCGCGTAAGTAGAGTTTCGTGGGAGGTTTGCGTATTGCTTAAGAGGCTCATTTGCGAGGCCGTTTTTGGATCTTTTTAAAAAAATTCCTGACAGAAAACGAAAAGAGCTTTTTCAATTAAATATTTTTTATTGTGTTAGGAATGAATGAAAGTTAATAAAGAAGCACTTTATTTTTTTGTCTATGGGCGGTTCAAAATGTTCTCGGACGTCAAATTGGATGCTCAAAAAAAAGGTGTTGAGCTGGCTGCCACGATTTCAGGTCTCCAAGTTGTCCAAAAAGGAAAAAAAAAACAGATTTATTATCAGTATAGATGTCATTTTTGAATTTTTTTGACAAAATGGCTGCCATTGAAAAATGACCCGAGATAAATTTTTTGTAGTTCAGTGCAAAAAAAAAATTTTTTTTTTTAATTTGTTAAAATTACGATTGAGGTTCACTCCATAATGGTGATAATTCTGCTCTGATTCCACTTTTCATGAAAATCGGTCTAGTTGAACAGGAACTGGAGAAATCGTGGCCTCCAGTTCAAAAAAGTGGTTTCGATATAAATGCGTTAAGTTTGAAGCAACGCAAAAATTACTCGTTTTAGCGCAGACCTTGCTCGACAAAGAAGGCTATATCCTCTAAACTATTTCGAATTTCTAAAAATTCTTTTGGCAAGATATTCTCATATATCCAAGCTATAAAAAAATGAAAAACGAAATGGCAAAAAAATGTTTGCTTAGAATCTTTTTTTTTGTCGTTTCGAAATTTGTAGTCCAAGTTATCTATCGTCTTCGTCGTACTGCGTCAAAAGGTCTGCGAATATTTCATTACTTCTATTCGAGGATCCCTTACGTTCTTTCAGTTTCTATATTAATCAATACATGGCTCTGTTGCCCGATAACCTTAATCTAAAAGACGGATCAAAAACGGAGAAACGACTTTCTTTGGCACTTTGAAGAAGGTTTAAGGGAATCATTAAAAATGAGAATAAAACTTTCTTCATACATTTTTGAGGAGAGAATCTTAATGCAGCGAATTAGAAAAATTTCGATTGAAATTCTTAACTTTTCGAAAATACATTCAAAATATAAACGTTTTTAATTAATTTCCCCTAAAAATATTTTCCGTGTTCTTTTCTTTTTATTCTTCTCAGAGCGGTACACAACGTTGAAAAAGTTTTCGAGTGCAAGCAATGCGGCAAACGTTTCAAACGTTCGAGTACATTATCGACCCATTTGCTAATACACAGCGATACGAGGCCATATCCTTGCAGTTATTGCGGCAAAAGATTCCATCAGAAGAGTGATATGAAGAAACACACCTACATACACACTGGTAAGTCTAATGCTCACTCGGAAATCCTCAACATCATAAACCTTAAACAAAGGAGCCACAATAGAAAAAAAAAATGAAATAAAAGATTTAAAGCACGCCACCCGCCCGCCCCAAGCAATCAGAAAAGTCTCAACAAAAATTTTATGGAAATCGATTTTCTTCTTTCGTGACGTCGAACTAGCCGCACGGAAAGTCATAAATAAATCTGTGTGTGCATGAGAACGTAAAAGAAAATCAGAAAAGCATGTTTTTTCCATTCTAATTTTCGCCTTTCACAAAAATCGGTACCCAAGCGTTTTTGAAGGCATTCATAGGGGGTGATATCATAGAATGAGGAAAGGAAAAACTTTCAGAAAACATCAACAAAAAAAATGAACAAAAAAATATTTTAAAAATAAAACGAAATGCCAGAAATATCCTCAGCTTAGGATCCCACCAGCCAACACCCCTTAACCAAAACGTGAATCGTCCTAACATCGTAATACATTAAAATGGCGTCGGTCGAAAACTGTTTCCGGATTCCCCTAAAATTCGGTTAAGCTATAAAAATAAAAGTGAGGAAACTGTCATGGCTGGTAGCATCATCATGTTCGCTCGTTCGCAATCTGCTGAAATCCTTGGGAAAATCGAAGACAAAAACGATAAAAATGTCTGGAATAGCGCAACGTAGCGTTGGGTTTCGTTGAGATTTTCGCCAAGCACTCCAGCCATAATCCGAGATCCCGAGTTAAAGTTATTATCCCTGCCATTTGCTAAACTGATTTACGGGCACGAACTTTCGCAAGCTTGTACGCTGAAGCAGCAAAGATTTGCAACGAAAGCGGAGACACACACTCATACATACACACACACACACACACACACAAACATCCCCACGCACATACACATTTACGGGTACAATATGGGATTTTAGCTTATGTATGTATGTGCGTTTTTCTGCAGCTTGTTTTCCGAACTTCGATCGAAGGAAGTTGCCTGGTCACATACAGGAGCACGGAGCACAGTGGGCATCATCTGCTTCTACACAATCTTCGCTTCCAATATGGCAGTCGCCATCAAAACAGCGCGACGGCAACAAAAGCCGACACATTTTTCGCCCCACCGTCGTCGCCATTTCTGTTTTGAACACTGCCATCCGGCATTAATGGAAATGGCGCTGCGTTGCCGGCATTCGTTCGATGGGCACAAATGTTGAGATTTTTGTGGGTGGTTGTGGGTGGTTCGAAGTGCTTCGACGATATCAGCTGCTGATGGTGGAAACTGCTTTATTTTCTTCTTTTTTGGGGGGTGTTGCTTGTTCAGTTCCCAATTTTATATTGGTATTGGTTATCATCACGCTCTCATCGTATATTGTGCATTAGTGTGAATGTATATCGTTATATGTAGGTGTGTGTGTGTGTGTGCGTGTGTGTGACGGCCTTTGATTGCGCAAGTAGCGAGGAACGCGCACATTTCCAGCAGTATAAAATAGAAAATCAAAATCCCTTGACTAAATTTTTCATTGGTTGACTGTGATTTTCTCTTTGTGCACTTGTGCTAGTCTGTGTGACAAATACATGGAAAATTTGCGAAAAGTATTTGATTGTGTGAGTTTTTGTGGAGTTCTCTCTCTTTCTCTACATATATATCTCTTTTAGTAGATTTCTCTCTATTCTGTACGGTGCTCTTTGTAGCTGGTTTTCAATTTTCATATTTTTATCCTATTTTCCATCGAATATTTTTTTAAAGATTAAGGTTACCAGATTTTCTTTTGTGGATAAAAATGTTCTGCTAAAAGTTATTAAATAAACTTAAATAAAAAATAAAAAATGTATAAAAATAAAAATTAAAAAAAGATAAAATAAAAAATTCTGCAACCAACTTCACTTAAAACGACAATGTACATAAAGTTTGTGAGAATTATAGCATTTAAATAACAATTACTTACAGTTTTGTATTAATCGAAGCTTAGCAGACGTTGGAAACTCTTTGGTTATAGTCGGGAACAGTGTAGTGATAATTTGAGTCAAAAATATTCGAATTGAGTGGAGTTCCCACATTAAGGTTGCTCGATAACTAGAGGCAGATACGAAATTATGAAAATACCATGTACCTACCTGAATGAAAGAGAAAATTTTTTTTAGAAAATTTATAGTTGATGGTGTTTACATTCACATTACAGATTGTTATTGACTTACAAAAAAAAATTTTAACCCTTTCACGACCATGGTGACAATACATCAAAAAAAAATGAAGTTAGATCTGTTCTTCGAATACTTTTATCCTTACTTAAAAAAATTTCTTTGGTAATTTCTTAACCCACTTAACGCAAAAGCATAATTCCAAAACTTGTCAAATCGTATAAAAACTCAGAAAAACAGAAAACTCGCCCTTGATTTTTGCACCTTTTTTGAGAACGGAACTGTTAAGGGAAGTGTATGGTAAATGAATTTAAAAAAATATTTCTAATATTTATTTTCTTTATTACTATGGAAAAGTATGTAAGAAATTTTTCTCTGTTGGTGACTTAAAACATATTTAATACACAATAGTGCAGTTTAGTTTATGCTTAAATTTTCTGTAATACTTGTAAAACCAATCTGATTATGTGAATTCTTAAAATGCTGTTTCAAACACAATACGAGAAATTTTATAGGTAATGGAAAAATTAATTATTTACCTCTGAATTTCGAGTACACGTCAATATTTATATTTCAAAAAGCTAGTCAAATTGACTAATAATTCGACTATAGTGTCAAATCATTGTATAAGCTTAAGCATAATATTCCCTGGAATAAAAAAAAAGCGAAGAAAACTTAACCATTGTGGATTGTTTTTGCATTCCTAAAGGCACAATGGCTGCGAGTTAATTCTTATATGGCTTTGGACAGAACTTAGAACAAAAATTGATTTGATTCTGAAAAATCATTTTCAGATTATACACGATACGAGAATAGTTTGGCAATGGAAGGGTTAAGATAATACCCCGAAATGATTCGCGTTTCCACACGTAATCTTTAATATTCAAAGAAGCAAGGAAAATCAAAATTCCAGTATCAAAATTCATATAAATGCTTAAAGCGATAATATTACCCCTGGGAATGACCAAAAGAAAAGCGAAAGAAAACCTTAAATCAATTTGTAGCGATTTTTCTATTTCAACAATTCACAAGCACAGTATACGCTCACACACAACAACATATACATTCATACATAGATACATACATAGCTCTTGCTCTTGCATGATGGCGAGTAGATAAAAAGAAAAGTCAAATGTACAAGTGGCAAGCAGCGAGCAAAAATAACATAAAATCACATAAGAAATGAAAAAGGATTTCCATTAAAACGTTCAAACATTCAAACGGATATAGCTTCTATGCGCAAACACGTACATCCCAACCATTTACAGTACTCAGCAAAATTGATCGAAGCAGCACAAAAAAAAAAAAGAAAAACGAAGAAAAAAGTACCAAAAAAAAATGTTAGAAAGAAATGAAATAAAACCGAGAAAAAAGGAAAATCAGAGAATTAGAAGAATAAGAGAAGAGGGAAAAGATTTAAAAGAATTTTCACAATGCAATGCAATAAAAATCTTTCAAATGTTTCCCTTTTTTCTCTCTTGTGAGGGCTTGCAATGATTCCTTTTATGCAGTATACGGGCTGCCAGAGTTCGTCGGTTTCTCCCTCAGAGGGAGCAAAAAGTTTTCACTCAATCCATGTGTTCGTTTAGCTCTTATCCCTAAAAAAAAAAACAAACAAAAAAATCTGACAACGCCTTCAACGAAAGAGTCAACTAAGTAGGACGGAGCAAAAGGAGTTACAGGAAATGACGAAAAAGTATGGCGGATGACGATGAGGATGAAGAGTAGCGCTTGAATCAGATTCTACGATGCCTCATTTCTCTTGAGCCCCGACTTTTTGTGTATTCGCTAGTTTCGCGCTTCGCGTTTCTTGACTGTGATAAATAATAAAAGCTGCTCTATAATCTGTGCGTCTACGTGACGTTATTTCTTCCGATAGTGCACGAACGTGCTCAGATTACATCTACGTTCGTGAATTTCGGACTCTTCTTGCAGGACTTGGTGTGCAGATTGTGTTTAGACGACGACGGCGACGACGACGAGGTCACACATGTACCGTTCGCATTGTTCTCGTCAGAATACAAACGAACAGACGCTCGTATGTGAGCACACATGTATGAGAAGACATTTGATCCTTTTCGTTGTATGCGTAGGCATTTACGTTCTTCTTTTTTTTCCATTATCCTTCGTTTCTAAATGCTCCACTGCAAATGGCTTCCACGTAAATGAGTCGAAAGATAAAAGTTGAATCAAAGCACATCCCAACGGTCGAATGTTTCACAATCACGTCGCTCCAATTCTATTATGTATATTTCTATGTGAGCGTGTGGGAAAATACAAACATATACCCCAACATTTATATAGATATACATATATACGTACATATGTGTTTGTGCAGATACAGTAAGGCGTTAAACAAGGGAGACCAAACTCATATAGAATTCTGCGTTTTCGTCTTACGACTCGACGGGCGGAATAAGGATAATGAGACGAAATGAGCAGAATGTCAACCCTAATCCCTCCCAAGAAATAATTTTAACTTGAAAAATTATTTTAAATTCTCAGATATATCAATGCAAGGAAAATTCTGTTAACCCTTTCACTAACGAATTATTCTCCGGTGCTTGCAAGATTAAGGCATACGGATTGAATCACTTTTGGATAGAGCGAAAACTTATTAATTATTAGAATGCACTTTAACCCTTTCACCGCTGAACTAACCTCAACCGTTCGTCCAAATTACAGTTTTTTTTCTCAAAGATTCAATTAATATTCAAATAAGAGAGCAACAAAAGGGGAAATTTATTTTAATAATATTCATAGTATGAATCCAGCTAAATTACGCCTGCAAGTATGCTTCAGAATTTTATTTTTTTATAAATTATTTTGAATTTTCATAAATTTGAAGCCTTCACCTCGGGCCTTTTAACCTTATTTGCAAGATCAAGTAACATATTCCATAGATTAGTCGTTTTGGGTTTTTTATTTGGGTTCGATTTTTCAATGGAATTAGGGACGATTTCGACTGTGGTTAGAATTTTCTGTTGGATTATGCCAATTTTCCATCTTTTTTATTGCTTGTTACATAAATACAACTTATATGATCATACGGAAAAAGTATATTGGTGTAAGTATATCAATCAAAGATACATCGCGAAGTATGCAACATTTTTTTTAATTTTGATATTTTTAAGGATGTTGGATGAGGCTGACCGGTTTGAAACTTAACATACTTATTCTTGAAATTAAATTCTATTTCATGCATTTAGCAAATTAATTTTTTTTGCATTGCTCTAAACAGCAAAACAACTTTCAGCAAAATCGGATTTGGGGGCCAAATCAATATGCTTATACTTATTGCTTTACCCTTTGACAAGTAGTGAATGAGAAAAAACATCTAGGAGAATTATCATTTATAAAAAAAACAGTTGGACTCAAATCAAGAGAGTTTTATATCCATTTTATTAATGTCTATTTAGTAGAGATTAAACAAATCAAACTAGAAAACATATTAAGCCGATTCCCTTCACTTGTTTTAATCGATTCAAAATTAAGCTTTCAATAATGGAAATAAAAATTTCTAATGATAAACCCAATTGAAAACGATAACGAATACTATAATAAAAAAGAAAATATTCACCGTCAACGTCTTCTAAATCTTTATGGTCAATGACTTCACGGATTTAAAAAGGAATTCATGAAAAGGAAAAGAGTTTTTGCGGTTTGTGAAACTGTCAACGAGCCAAGCAGAGACTTTGCCATTTCAGAAACAAACCGCAAAACCGCACATGATATCCCCATTTTGGAATTTTAAACGAATTGTAATTTTATGGGTGCTTCATATATATATATATACAATATATACATATGTATGTATGTATTTCAGAGAAATATGTACCCGTTTGGAAATATCATCAACAATGTTCAAAGTCCTCGAAAATATTTAAAGCAATAACCATTCGGACATTTAATAATGGCACATTAAAGATCAGCAATTAAATAAGATGAAACCTCGTAAAGTATGAGAGAGAGAGAGAGAGAGAGAGAGAGAGAGAGAGAGAGAGAGAGAGAGAGAGAGAGAGAGAGAGACATGGCTATGTTCTTTCTTCTAAAGTTCTCCAAAATAGAGTTGTAAAATTTAAGAAAAAATCGATTTTCGATTAATCGAAGACCTGCATAGTTATAAATCGATGTTGGATGATTAATTGAAGCAATAAATCGATTAAATCGATTTATTTTTCATTTTTTCCAAACCTATTTATAATGCCTATTTTTTGTTTTCTGAAGTTTATAAAATAACAGAGTAACAGTATTTTTAAAAATATTCCTTCGCGAATGGGGTAAAAGTCGAAAAATAACAGTTGCCGTTCAACGCAACTACAAAGGGGAATTGCCAAAGAATCGAAGAGCAAGATTGACTTATGTTTAAGCAGTCAATCAATAATTGAGGTCTTTTACACTGTAGAAGTTGCAGATCGGAGGAGGAAGAAGAACCAGCAAGCCACCTCATGTGTCACTGCCCGAGTCTGGCCAGGAGAAAATCCAGGCTGCTCGACTCCTTCTTCTTCTCCTCCCTCACCGAGCCAACATCTGTTCGAATAAAAGACATGGCTCGCTTCATACATGAGTCTAACTGGCTCCACCAAAGGCGTAACTAGGAAGGCATGCCTTCCCTCGTGGTATCACAACGGGCCCATATGCGGCCTAAGTGTGTCCCCTTAAAGGGGGCAGCCACCCTAACCTAACCTTACCTAACGCTAGTCAATTAATGAAATTCAATTATAGTTCTGTTCACTTTTGGAGGTGCATTCAGAAGAATTGACCGTCAATTTCTGTATTTTTTTCCATTTTTACATATCGTTTTGCTCATATTTTAAACATTTTCCAGAGTTTCCAAAAAAATTTAACATCGAAAGAAAAAATCGATTTTATTAAAAATCGAAAAAAACATAATCGATTCTAAAAAAATCGATCGAAAGCCAAAAAAATCGATTAAATCGAAACTTTGAATGTTTTTTTTACAACCCTACTCCAAAACCTTTCCAAAAGTGTAAAGTTTCTAAGTAGGTGTCCATGTCCCTTCTGAAAAATGAGCTGCAAAATTTTGACATGCGGGTTTGAAAAAAAAACTCTTCCATTCTAATTACACTGGGAAGGGCATATAAGAAGGCAATAACTTCGAGCTTAGAATACTTCCTTTTCCGTCGAGAAAAATTTTCAGGGAAAAAACTCCCGGGGAATATTCATTTAGAATAGGGTTGTTAACTTTCGAATACCTTTAATTACCGAAAGCGCCAATCGTAGGAGGGTAGAGTAAAAAAGGAGAAAAAAATTTCGCTCTTTTTTGCCCAAAATTCTCTTTTCCACTTGGATCTACGCCTGACTGTGGTCCTGTGTGTTGGACCATTGCTTTCCACCAAAAAAAAAAAAAAAAAAAAAAAAAAACCCCATCGGTTCCAATAACATGTCATCAGAATGCCATTTCCTTCTGGGCAATATAATTTCCACTCAGTGGAACACAACTCAACAGCAGATGTTTGTGGGGTTGTTAGAGTTCTACTGTAGCGTGCCAAGAGAAAGTGAATAAGTAAATAATCTTAAAGAATCCGAATTAAATTGTGTGGGGTTGCTTGCTTGCTTCAATAAGACCAAAGGATAAATGGTGTCTAAGAAGAAAATGGCGTAAATTCACAATGAAGCAAGAAGAGCGTTCAGTTGAATTTTTTTTTTTGGATACTTAAATCAGATTTTACGTCCTCATATCGAGTTAAAAAAAAAATTATAACTAAAAATTTAGTGAAAAATCTTTTAATCTCAATTTTCCTGTTTCTCTTCA
Organism: Chlorops oryzae; assembly: GCA_020466095.1. Lineage (NCBI taxonomy): Eukaryota > Metazoa > Arthropoda > Insecta > Diptera > Chloropidae > Chlorops > Chlorops oryzae. The sequence continues at coordinate 94,326,385 of CM035807.1, read as the reverse complement.
TTTTCTTTTCTTCTGGTTTTAGGTGAAAAAGCCCCATAAGTGCCAAGTTTGCGGTAAAGCTTTCAGTCAGAGCTCTAACCTCATCACTCATTCGAGGAAGCACACCGGCTACAAACCGTTCTCCTGCAAGCTCTGCCACAAATCATTTCAACGCAAAGTGGACCTGCGGCGCCATAAGGAGACCCAGCACACCGATCTGAGGCCATTGATTGAACGCAATTTAGGTAAAGTTGAGTTCATGGCAGCGGCGGCGGCGGCGGCAGCTGCAGCAACCGGCAGCGTTGAGCATAATGTTGCTGGCAGCAATGGTGCGGTGATGAATGGTGCCGCTTCGGCTGCTTCGGCTTTGAATGCACAACTGTCGACGATGAATTGTCAGAAAGTCTCTCTGCTGGTATAACAGCAGTACCAACAACAGCAAGAGCAACGACAACAGCAACAACAACAACAAAATCTTCATCAACAGCACCTAAATCAACCACAACATCAATATCAACAATTGCAAATGCAACATCAAATTCAACAGTAGTTTCGATAAAAAAAAAATAGTCTAGAAATTCCAAGTAAAGCCACAACGGGGGCATTGTGCAATAGAATGATAAAGACTCGGAATATGATATTAAACCGAAAGAATTGTAGATTGTAATTCGCACTTAAATTGAATTAATTTTTTTTTGCTTAATTTCAATTAAGTTTTTTTAATTTAAATTAAACTTTTGAGGAAAATAGAGATGAGAGAATAGCGCAGAAAATCCTGACTAGCGATTCCTGCAAATATTCAATACATGCAAACACATCGAGCCAATTAGAATAAAAATCACATTTGGTTGGAACTGGTTCAATATGATGGCATATGTTGAATATTTACCGGAACTTCGGCGCATGCATTCCTGTACAATTGGAAGCCAGGCATTAAGTTTTGAAATCAAATTTCATTTTGATTAAAAATTCTAGGTTTTTCAATAAAAATAAATAATTTCATTTTTAGATTTACTTATGAATTATTTAAATTAATTTAGCATTAATTAACAATTATTATCGGCTTTTTGGTTTGTAAATGAAGTTTACCAGAAACCCGATTTCAATGAATTTAAAAATCAATCTGCCCAAATGAGTTGCAGTTAAAATAAAACTTAAAATTTAATCATGTAAATAATCTAATCCGTGTGTAAATATATATGTACCTATGTATAAATTTTATAATAAATTCCGTTTATAGGCATTTAACTCTTTTATTAGCTAAAACATTAAATCTGTACGCTTTTTTTTTTCTTTACTGTAACTAAGTGTGTCCGTGTGTCTTCAATGTATTTCGAAGGAACTTTTGATATTAAAGAAAATCCATTCCAAAGATTTAGTCTAGTTAAAAATATGTAATTAAATTATAGTATTTCATATTTATTTAGTTTTTGCAATTGCCTGTTTATGAATTGTATGTTTTTTTTAATGTTAAATATTTGTAATTAATTAAACAATTAAAATGAAGGTAATTTTAAGTTTTAAATAATAAAAATGATTCAACTTTAAAAAAGATTCACTTCTTATAAAGCAACTATCCTTCGCATACTTTGTGATTTGGTTGAACAGAAGACCTCGAGAAGATTTGATAAAAAATTTGGAAAATAAACTTTACGAACCTTATCGGCTGAGATCAGAGATGATTTTTAGTTAGAATTGTACATTTTTACGTCCTTTTTCACTTCCTTAGGCACTACCAATTACCATTTTAGGTAAAATTTAAATTTCATTGAAATTGCCATATTGTATATGTAGGTTTATCGTCGGTCTTTATTTATTTTGTCGTATATGACAAAAATAATGCTACGGTTCCACTTATTCATTATCGAGCCTTCATTAGCGCTAATTAATTAAGAATTAATGAGAAGTGTTTCCACTATAAATTTGGCGATTTGTCATTAGCTAAACAGCTGACATTAATTGAACAAATCGAGATTTGACAGCTTTTAAAATGAAGATAATCAAAAGGCGAACTGATAGAAGAGCTAATAGATATGGTCACCGCAATCTCATTCGAGTGTGGACTGTTTGCAGGAATACTGACAGTTTGCAGAAGCAAGATATATTTCGACAAAAAACTTGAAAAAAACTTTGGCGGAATCCCAAATCAGGTGAGTTTTGAGAAAGGGTTGAATTTTTGCTTGCTAGAGATGGCGATATGCTCGATAAAAAAATAATGAATGCAACCATGCTTGTTGGAGTTAATTAAGAGTTAATATTTTCAATACTGTCTGATTATTGAGTAGCATTTTGTATGGGTAAGCCTCCCATCTCATTTGATAAAAAAACAGGAGTTTAACAGGATTTGTGGGAATTTTGAAACATTTCATTTCTTTATTAGTTCAACTTGATTGTTTTTTCCATCAGATGAAAAACAAATAAAAAAAAAAAAAGAAAGAGCGGTTACCGCAAATAACTGAAGAAAAAATTTATTAAAAAATTCTTATAATTAATTTGTAAAATGTTCAGTTCGGAATCGTCTTTTTACCAACTTATCTTTCGATGCAATTTGATGAAAAAACTCTGGATTATCTTTAAGGAACTCGAAAAATTCGATGCATTGCTTTCTAAAATTTGTTTTCATTGAAAAAATTTATTGATTTAAATATCACTTATTGCGGTTGATCTCGCTCGTCTTACCCAGTCGATGAAGGTGGTCAGAGAATGTACTCACTCATTGTTGCTATTGCTCTGTTGTCGCAGTCAGCACCCAGTGGCGAAGTGAGGACTAATCTAGACGTGAGAGCGGGCGAAAGGAACTAGCGAGGCCCGTTTACATTTTTTTATACGTTCGAACTATGCCTGTATCCTTCAATCTTATGCTCTCTTACATCGGAGTCTGATTTAGGCTTAAATATGCTTAAGGCGTAGGTATGGAGGGGAGAAAAATGCTAGTCCTTTTAAATCGTTCATTCATCCCCTTTGGGCGCGAGGCCGTGGGGGATGGCCCACTCGCCACTGACTGCAGCGTTCAAATGATTGAAAATTTCGGCAAAACTTTATGGGCAGCGTTGTCGCAACCGAATTTTAAAATATGTAAAACAATAGCCAAAACCGTAAAAAAAAACCAAAATATCCAGTTATTGTTATCAAAAGCCAAAACGGCAACACTGATTACGAGCTCTTTGTCAAAACTTTCAAAAGATTTAATGATGAACATTTTCTATTAATTTTCTTTACTAAACTGTGTACTGAGGGATACGGCAAATTGATTTACGAACGACTGACTATATCGACCACTTTCGAAAGTATCTTAGCTTAGGCTCTAGCGAGTAATACTTGAGTATAGGAAAAAGAACTGGTACACGAGTAGAGACAGGGACAGTAGAACCTAACTAGTGGCATGCTCAACGAAGAATCTACACTTCAAATTTCCTCAAACATTAGGCGCTTAGCAATCTGAAGGGCTCGAGTTCGATTCATGTCGCTGGCGAAAAAATGTGAAGAATGGTAAAATTCGAAAAATGCAAGAAATTTGAATGAAACTCAAGACTTCGCCAATGCTGTTTCAGAACTTCGCGTACAAACTTTTTAAAAAATTTCTATGATTTTAAAAGCTTTCTGTTTCATTTATTTGCTTTTATTCCTCTCACAATTTCCATTTTAATTGCTAGAAACAAAAATCGGGCCGTCCCGCTATCTATAAACGTAATATATCAAGTGTACTAAATTGACTCCATTGTCTCTTCTTCTGAAATTGTTCTGTGACAGTTAGCGGGGAAATTAGGAGCAAGTAGTACTGTTGATTTTGGGAGTAGTCGAAGATTACCTCTGCTCAAATTCAATTTTCTGCAGGTACGTTAGAAAAACTTCCCTTGCAATGGCTTTGATTAGTCAGTCTCGAAATTCGTTCGATCAATTGTCATCCATTTTATTAAAAAGTGTTTTAAAGATCACCGTAAATAGATGCACAGAGTTTTCTTTAATGATAAAGACTGATTTTCTTAGATGAAGTCACTTCTACGCAACTTATGGAGTAATATGGGATATATGTAAAAAAATTGAAAACGAAAATAATCTTCTGATTGGCCAAATCAATGATTGAAGCTTCAAAGAGACTCAGTTTTGTGCAAAACCCTGAATTCTCATGAAATAACATACGTACAGAATGGGGTAGAAAGAAACATTTTTTTTTTAACTTTTTAGTGAGGACAAAACAAATTTTTGAAAGGAATGATTAATAGCTTAAGGGCTCTACGCTGTTAAATTATATTAAAATATATGCAGAAGAATTGCGGAGCTCATTCTTTTGAACAGAGAAAATCTGAGCTGAGATTTTCACGACAGGTAGATGAAACTATAATAAAAGTTACACCATTTTCATCGCAACATTTGCATTGTGAATTAAAGTCTGTCGCGCACAGCTGTATTTAACTAGCTTTGGTCAAACAATGACCATTCTCATTAATATCGTGAGAAAACTGCCTTCATGTCCCCACTTTAAATTCAATCCTGTAGGTTCGATTACTTGAATTAAGCAAATGCCTTCAAGTAACAAATTTAAGTCAAAGAACTTCCATGTTTTTCTAAATTTTTTTTTATATAGGAAATATTATTGTTGCTTTAGAGCGTCGAGCTTTTAATGCTAAAATATTTCTAAGGCCCCACAAAATAGGCAAAGTAAAATTACACAAAAGCAAAAATATCAACAGGTTGAAGGTTTTACCTTCCTATTTCTTAGTTAGATCAAAAACAAACCATAACGGCTGCAAATGTTATTTAAAATTTACTCCTTTGGTTATCTCAAAAGTGAATAAAAGAGGTCGAATAAAACAAAATTACTCAACATTTATTTATTTTCTCAATTGGCACCTTCAATGATGTTTTCTAACAAAGGTGCCAGTTTTTTGGGCTGAATTCAATGTCTCGCAGGGACATAAAAAAATTTCGTTCAAATATGTATTAAAAATTTTAATTTAAAATAAAAATTCCCATTTTTAAGAAAGTGTGATCTGAATCTCGGAATGCGAAAAATAAAACCATTAAAAGTATATTTGGCAATGAATGGACTTCTTGAGGAGGAAGGGGGTTGGAAAGTCGGCAATTTTCCCACATCTTTTGTGAAACGCCGTATTTTTTCGTTCGAAATTGGTAAAAATCTCACAAATCATCCGGCAAATCTAGGACTTTTTTTTTGAAATTTCGATTCTTTGAGGAAAATAAATTTTAAGACGCCGACTTTTAAAAAGACAACTGTATCGCACACCATCTTCTAAAGTGATACAACTCAAAAATCGTCAATTTTGAGTTAACATATGGAACTTGATCATAAGTAGTTCACCTCTCTACCTGCAAGAAAAATTCTATTCCGTTTTGATACCCAGCGTAAGCAGGGTATATTAGTTTTGTGCGAATCTTGTAACAGCCAGAACTAAGCTCCGTAGATATAGACACATATATATATATTCTTGATCAGGATCAAAAACTGAACCGATTTAGACATGTCCGTCTGTCCGTCCGTCTGTTGTCGGATATCCTCCGAAACGGCTGGACTAACCAATTTGAAATTTGGCACACAGGTATATTGGGATCCGAGTATGATCCTAAGTAAAAATGGGAGACATCCGCCCACTGCCACGCCCACAAACATTAATTTTGTGTAACTTTTGTACGGAAAGGCAAAACATAGTGCGCCAATAATGTCGGGACGCTGGGTATTTCAAAGCCGGGCTTGACCGACTTTAGCTTTCTTACTTGTCGTTATTATAAAAGGCCGAAAAACCTCGGCACTGCCTTTCTTCTTGTTTTGATTGACACTGCGAGGCATTTTGTTTTTTACGTTTTCTGAAAAACGAGAAATTTTGAGTTGTGTCTCCTTAGAAGAGGGCGTGCGATATGTTTTATTAAAGCTAAAATAAATACTCCCAGCAATTTTCATCAGCATTTTCAATGGAATAACTTTCCTTTACCTCCAACCATCCAATAGTCCATATAAATATTATTGCTAAGAACTATTGAAACTCTATTCTTGAAGTAAATGCTCTCATCATACTTTGCAGCGTCAATAATTTCAATGCATCAATACAAAATGGAATTGAATTGCGATAAAAACTTTTGCGAAACGTGACGGAAAAGACAAAATTTGACAAATTGAAAAGCATGTAACTTTGGGGCTTCCGTCAATGTTGCTCGTTGCTGTCCAACCCTTTTTTCCGTTCACGTACGCCCGACAACTTATCATACATCTCGAAGTGACACACGAGTCAAACGAGCATATGCTTAAAAATTATTACGAAATATCTTTATTGATGGAATTTCTACAGACCATTTTTGTTTTCTTTTTTTTTTTTGCTCCGACACTACTCAGAAGGATGGGAGGGAACTGAAAATATGAAATTGCAGACATGGGAATTACCCTCGTATAAAAAAAAAGATATATTTTTTTCATCATAAAATTCTTTAGAAGATTGCGACTGTGACGCGATCCACGAGCTTCTGTCTGTTTATCTTCGGTTTGTTTGGTTTTTCATTTCATTTCAATTTTTTTTTTTTTTCTACCAACGTAGATAGGTATTCATTTACCTTTGCTCGCACGAATATCCTTTTCTATATGAACGCACGACGACTGGACACGTTTGGGAATTTTCAAGAATTTCCTAATACATCCACGCCATTTTCTGTTTCGTTTCTTTTTCTTCCTTTTTTTTCCTGTTTTTATTCGAAAAGCACATTCCATTTATTCGGTTCCTTGTGCATGTGGTTTTACATTTCGAAATGTCATTCTATTTGGACACATTGAGGGCCATAATTTATGATTAAAATTGAATATTCGAAAAGCTCTTCGACTCGGAGCAGGTACTCAGGAGTATGTCGTACGATAAGTCACCTTCGAGCAACGATTTTTTGCATTTCTAATAACAGCCACTACTTTAGAAATGAATAGTTGAATGAATTTCTTCAATTTTTTCATTGATATTGAGGGGAAAAAAATAAATTAAAATTTACAGTAAATTGAAATTTACTAAATTCTCGATTATTCGATGCAACGAGAAGCGTACAATCGAATATCCGGATAGCCGATTTAATTTTATTTCAATTAGTTTTGCATTATAGAAAGAAAGGGATATCCATAATTTTTGCCTGATTTCCAATAGCACAGGAATTCCTGCAAATAGTCAACAAATGCAAACATATAGAACCAGTTACAATCAAATCCGCCGTTGATTAGAATTAGTTCCATATGTTTGAATATGTTGAATATTTAAAAGAATTCGAGGAAACTAGGCATTAGAGAATACGATATCTAAATCGATTAACCTACATTATTTAGCCCATTAAATATTGATGGAGCTCATATGATCGTGGGATCAGCTAGTATATGTAAGTATATGTATGAAGGTACTTTTTGTTCTCCGAAAATAAGAAGCAACAAAATAACTTTTCCTTCCGAATGTCCTGTTCCTGGACAATATTCATATACATATGTAATAGCCTGCTGACTATCATTTTCTTCATCCAATCCTATGGGACATTATTTGGGCCATAAACTATCCATTCACATCCAACTATTATTTTTGTAGTGTCAAAAAAAAATTCTTAAGATGGCTTTTAAGCACCAAATTTAACACTGAATTTATCTTTTTGCAAAGGGAACCTTTCTCAATTGAACGTAAGCCTTGCGGGAATAGAGAAATCACCCATGACATTTTTGGAATAAGAATTCAAGGTATGTACATCGTAATTTTTTTGTGAAGCATTGTCTCAACGGCAGTGAAAGGGATATAAAATCCAGTACGAAAGGGTTAAAGTTTTTATTGGAAATAATTTTAGATTAAATAAATAATTAGAGACGTGAAGAATGAATCCGGATAATCGGATATCAGGGCCATTTATCTTCGGACAATCGGATATCCCTATAATCGATGTTCGGAAATCAAGATATCCCGATTAATAATGTTCGGATAATACGAAATCCAGATAGTCGATGGAAATGAAAAAATGACACAGCTTAGCACCTATAACTGTAATTGAGTGGGTGGGAAAAAAGTAGAGCACGGGGAGCAAAATTTAAAAAAAGTTTTTCAAATAAGAAAAAACTATAATGTACCGACTTCTAATTTTAGAGAGAATTTTACATAAAAATACTTGATGACTCAAAGCCTTCATAAGATGACAAAAAAAAAAAAAAATTTAAAAAAACTCCTTTAATAATGTGCCTTTGACTTATGAACGTAACAAAGTTTGACGGTATTTAAAAATTTGATGGAATCTTTTTATCTCGCATGCAATAAAATGCAATTAGAACTTCTAATAACTCTTAATTGCAATGACAAGCCGAAAGCAGAATGGAATGAAGACATCTAAAAGCGAACATTACAAGCCAAAATCAACAGCGAATTCATTAAGACATTAACAAGTAATTTTTGAAAAGGGTGTTGAGAATGATGAAAGTATCTATGTAATTTCTTGGGAATAATCATCTCAACCGCAATATATGCCGGCAGCAATAAATTGGCATTTTAAAAATTTAAGAAATTTCTGAGAGAGAAAAATATTACTTTTCAAACGAAACATGACTAGCCAAGAAATGGATTGCGAGTCAAATTTATGTTTGTAAATACATATGTATGTGCAGTTTGTACCCTTTCAAAAATTGACAGAGAATTACTTTTTGCTTGTACCTTACCTAATTACGCTTAATTCAGACAAAGAGACCCGCATTCGAACAGCAGTCTTTGAGCAACATTTTAATTGATATACGAACAGTAAAGGCTCTCCTCTTTCGTATAACTGTGCATATAACGATAATCGACATGCGATCTTTACCCCATCTCATCGATGCCTACTACATAATTCTATTTATTACCGTCATAGGAACATGTCTACGATTGTATTTATGTGTGATACCAGAAATAAATGCATTCCCTCCCGGATGTTGCTGATTTTTATTGTGGCTCATAAGTCATTTCCTCTATAAGATTGATTGAAGACAACACGACGATGGCGACGGCGATGGCGATGACGTTGGCGATGTCGACGACTAGAGTAGGCGCTTAAAAGTCATAAAAGTGTTCGATCTTCTTGTGCTTATGCATAATTATTTTCTATTTTTTATGCCATAAAAGTCTCTCTCAATTAAAAGAACTGTAATTCGTTCGATCCTTGCTCGATGGGAGTGCGCGGCAATCGTTTGTTCATAAAATCGCACAGGATGTAATCGATCATGACGTAAATTAACATCGAACATGCAGAGTTGACTTTAAACGTTTTAAGTGTTATCGATTGGACTTATTAATTCTTGTTCATTGCCATGAAGGGCCTATACAAATGAATTCATGTAACGAACTTGAAGTTTTCTCAATTAAAATGCGGAATTTTCCTTTTAGGAAAAATAAAGGTCTAAGTTTCCCGCTTTACCCACTTTTTTGAGCCGATATTTAGATACATTCATCGATATAAAGGATTTTATTTTTTTCTGATGAGTTATTATGAGTTCGTTTTAAATTAAAAAAAAAGTATAGTTCCAAAAAGGTCCTTTGAGGTGTCAAACAACGGTCTTAATGAAGTTACGGAAACTATCGTATCCCATTTGATTCAACTAAGGGGTATTTTAAACTTATTATATCATGCTCTTAATACTTGATTTATTTTTATTATCTGTTTTCTTAAGGTTCTTCCCCATTTGGCAATTACAGCGCTTCTACTTCCTGAAGAAGTAAGTTTTCTTGCTCTAAAACTTTCTATCAAGAATAATTTTGGTTGCTGAAAGTGCTTTTTGAAGCAACTTTATTCAAAACAAGTTCTTATATGGGTACATACATATCCCCTAGACTCCTTGAAAATACGATGGGACCAGCCTGAAAAAACCAAAGTATCAATAATTCAATCTCACATATCATTTCATTAGTCTCACAATTTTGAAGACACCAACAAAGGCAACATAAGAAAAAGGACATCAAACTAGTAGGCGTCAGGAATAAGGCCCAAAAAACGCGAAAAATTAAATGGTAAGTGTCACCAGACCAGATCTGGCAGCAGTGGTCCTACACATATGAAAGAAATGCCCTAGATGAAAAAAAAATATAGAGAACGAAATCGTGAAGAAAATAAATTTGCTTTGGTCAGGATAAAAGACTTCAAGAGGAGAAGCGAGAAAGGAACGGCGAATAAGGAAGACAAAGCCAGATTCTCTCAATAATCAAAATTATAGAAGGATCTCTCAACATTGACTACTTTCAAATCCGAATTCTGAAATCTCCTTTATACCCTTCTCCCAAATCAAGTCCTAAGCCAAGCAATTCTATGTGTGTAATCATGAAGAAGAAATCCATTGATACCGACTATGTGTTTGGGATCAACGCATGCGGTTCTTTTCGCTAATCATCCAAACACTTAACTGCAATTGGATTTTTATTGCATAAGCACTGAGGCAATTAACGAAGACCCATGTGTCCTTTGCGAAAGAATTTCTCAACTGCATTTGAATGGCGTCCAATCGAAATTTATCCATACATACATATATCTATATATACATGTATGGTCGTGCCTTCATCCACTCAATTGCGATTTCGAGTGAATAAAATTGAATTGAATATCTCTCCGGGTCTACTGCTTTGTGGTAATTATTTTTGTTGTTGCAGAGCACCTGCTGACAATTTCAAGTGCTTGCCACTTGAGTACACTGTTGCGAAAAGTAACGTCGCCATGAAATAGATAAACACTAAACACGATATGTCATCGGAACGATTAGTGATTTCATCCCCTATAAATGGATGGAAAAAAAGACACTGCGATGAAATGATGTCAGCGCATTCACTACAAAGATTGGGTCAAGTACTTTTATCATCATTATTCTTATTGCTCCAAAGAAGAAGGTCTGTGATTGGATCAAAAATACATACATACATACATACATATGCGAATGAGATATCTGAAATGACTATTCCGCATATAATAACTCTCGGAAACCACAACAATAAGTCGCATCCTTGAAGCAATTACGCGCTAAAAAGGCAAAATACACTTTACACAACAGGGACGCCGCGCGCCTCACACAGCGGGCGATCAAATGAGCAAGCCGGAAAAATAACCTCGACCTCAAACACTCTGCATTGTTTGCCTTACAATGTTTTCCGATTGAATCTAACTCAGACTCCCTTTGATTTTGATGCGTCCTCACACCTCTCGACACGCACGCACGCATACAGACATACACACGCACGTCACCAGCCACGCAAGGCGGCAGCAGCAGCATCCCAATCCCAATGGGGTAATTCCTGTCATGCGTCAATTGAGCACTGTGAATAGACATTGCGTGCTATGAGATCCTGGCAATTGGTCTTGTTGCTACGATGCATGTGTTTTTTCTTTCTTTTGTGTTTTCCAAAAGTCCACCAACCCTCATCGAACCCTTAAAATATTCTCCCCCCTTGCCCGTGTTATTAAGCCGTTAAGCATTTTGGTGTCATAAGTCGTAAATGCTTCCCCTGCATTCGTGAGCTGCACAAGACTGCGCTGAAGGACTTGCAGTTACTTTCAGCTATCAAAAAGGACTTTCTTGCAGTGTTGCCAGTGTCTTGGTGCCACTTTTCTCTTGGCTTTTTAAGAAAAAAACTGTTTCTCCTCTTTTCTAGAGAAAAATGCTTAGGAGGAATCCCTTTTTAATGTATTAAAAAGTTTTTGGTTGAAAATCAAACCGAAAAAAATCTCCCAAAACGGTACAAATCCCTCAATCTGGCATCACTGATTAATTTTATTCTTTTATTTGGATAAAAATTGAGGCCTTTTACATTAATTTATTTTTTTTTTTTAATTTTATAACTTTTCGAGGTCTGAGTCCATTATTCCATGAGCCATATTTTTCTTCCAATTTTTGATCGCATGAAACTTTCTCGCTATCGAAACTCTCAAAATTCATACTTTTTGAACTGAAGATTCGCGCTCTCAAAACTTATCGCATTATGTGAGCTCATATTTCAAAAAATTGGATTGCAACTCCCACGCCGCCCGCTGTAGGTACACAATTCTATTTTCAATACAAATCAAAAACGAAAAAGGAAATTCCTGAATTATTCTAAAAGCCTGTACTGATTACGGCCATTGGACAAATGTGATTTTCTGCGAATCGTCGTAGATATGTAAAAACGTCACTATCAATTTTGGCATTCGAAAAGTTCAGCCAACGTCGGACTTAGATTACTCGGAGCCAGCCGCGACTCTCACTCACATCGTGCTCGAGCAATGTAATTCAATATTGCTGGGTAAAAATTCTTTATTGCACGAATCAAATGACTGAGCAATGCGACAGCAGCAGCAGCAGCAGCAGCAACAAAAGAAGTAGCACAAAGGTCGCATTTGTTTGCCAAATTGACTGGGAGCGAGAAACGTTAGTATTCCCGAAGGAGCGGAATAATTTCCTACCCTCAACCTTCGAGCATTATTGTACATTAGAAAACTAATAAACAGGTTCACAGCGAATTCTCAGGCTCATCCATTCTGCCTTGGTGCTTGGCTTCTCTTACAATTTTCCCATTTTTCCGCTCCCATCTCGCTGTCATTTTATCCTCATGCCTTTCTCTGCCAATGTTTGGCGTACTTTATGATATTTACGTGATTTACGACAATAATTTAGACTTGAATTCGTAGGAATATAAATCAGGTACGCAAAATTAATTTAGATTTTTTTTTTGCAACTTTTTTTTCTACTTATTTTCATCTTTTCTAATTAATTTTGGAGTTCTCTGCAGTGAAGAGTGTATGAGTGATTTTATCTTCCGTACATACACATATACCAAAAAAAATTTTGCTGAAGTGTCTACTCGCATTTGAAATTCCCCAACAAAAACGCAGAAGCTCAGGTTAGAGGTTATCAAAAAGAAGTCTCCAAAAATGATATGGATTTTGTTAGGGAAGTATACAGCAAAGGGAATAAATGTAGCAGATTCTTCTAACAGATATGAATGGAATAGAAGACCACAGCGAGAAGAGCGAGCATTGGCCAACAGCAGTCTACCAGACGAAAAGGCGACAGAATACCTGTCCTTGGGAAGGATCGAAATTGGTTGGAGTTCTTGAAGTTTCGTTAATTCCCAAGGTACGACAGCTTACAATCGCTGCTCTCAGATGGATGGACCTTCTTGGCTGAATATTTTTTCTCTTCCACAGACATACATTCTCTTTTATTTATCTTCTTTCCCAGGCGAGCATTCCCTTTCAATTAGCGAAATCTCTGGTTTCTCGACTATCGGAAAAGAGGACTTTAACTGTGCAACACAAAAATATATAGCTTACACAATCCCTTACACAGAAAATAATTTCCGTACGGTTTTTGGCATAAGAAAGTTTTACATCGATTTTTTTGGTGATACCTTCGCTTTGAAGAGAACACTCCTTCAAATTAGTTCATGCCACTTCCAACGAAAAATTCTTAGGAATAATGAAAGCTTAACGTGAAATAAATTATTTCAAATAATTACAAACACTAGAGCATGACAAATTCTGAAGAAGTTTGATTGATGAAGAACTATTATTACCTTATTAAAAAGCAATGCTGCACTTAATAAGCTCGCCTACCTACCATAATCAGCTTAAAGGGGTATGTTCAACAAGGGAATCATCTATAGCATTGGCAAACATTTACCATGGACAAACAAGAAAAGAAAAGTAAAGCAAAACCACACCTGTTTGCTTAAAGGAAAAAAAAAATAAAGCGTCCATTGCATGTGATCGCATAATAGAAAAAGAAGATACCTCACCAAGTACTGACCCATAAGTTATTATGGTATGTAAATTGAAATGTAATACGCCTGGTTTCGAATTATTGGTTAAGACCCAAGCTGCGTGCTTCAAATTAAACAAAATATACAAAGAGGCCATGGGCAGTAGACATGTCGAAGAGTTGTTGGCCCAAAATGAATAATGTCCCCGGAAAAGCCGTATATCCAAACTGGACAAAAGTTTTGGGCCATAAATTTCTGAACTGCTTGTGCGGAATTCATTGGAATCTAAAACAAGCCTTTGTCCTGTTTGCAAACACTCTTTTCTTTTCGGTCGGTCATGAGGCCTTCTGTCGGATTCGTGTTATGACGTTTTTCGGAAAATATTTTTGTTGACATTCGCTACTGGAAATTACCGTAATTAGTTGATTTGTTGCTGTCCACGGTGTTTGATTTTCAGTTAAAACGGCGACAGTCAGACACAGTGGTATCAATATCGAAAGCCTTGTCACATCGCCTGTTTGCTCAAGTTCTTTCTCCGCTTGTACAATTTTCTGCCCTTGGTCTAAATATATTAGAAACCGCCGCTCTAATGAGAGCATATGTCCGGATTGTGTATTTGTGTAAATATTTACTCCAACAAAAACTTAGTTGCCTTGTGGTAAAAAAAAAAAAAATGAGGGTGGATAGAACTGGCACTAAACGCGAATTAATCAGTTAGAAAGGCATAAATATTTGCGTTGGTTTACAATGCTGGAACACATAAAATGTTTCGACCTTTATGGCTTTAGCAAAAGTATCGCCTGATATAAGGGGAAGCAATTTTGAGCCGCAAAACCTGAGAAATGAAAATATAAGTACTCTCCAAAAAAAATATTGAATCTTTTCAATGACTACAATTCAGGATTATATAATTGATGAGTCTCAGTTACAGAACTGACAACTATGATTTCCTGAATATAGATTTCTAATAAAAAGATAAAGAAATGGAAATGAAAGCAAGATTACAGCCGGGACACGTTTCAAACATTTTGTGATCCATAATTGAGGTTTTGTAATCTCAAAACACTGGAAACCTTAGATTGAATGGCATAAAATTTATGGCCACCAATAGCTGAGAATATTTGGCGGAATTTCGGGATAGCAGAACAAAGTAGCTTTAGTATAATTCGACTTCACACAGGACCTACTAATAGGAATTTCAGTCTTCTAAATAACCATAACCATAATCATTCTGTTAAGAAAGAAATAATTCTGACAATTCTTAGGAAATGGCTTAGAATTGTCAAAGTGCACCCTTGACTGTGTCTTTTTATCACTTGAGACTGGAATGGAATTCCTGTATTATTCTGGGACCCAAACTCTGGGTAAAATATTCAGGCTATATTGATTATCTCACTAAGTCCCATAAAACCTCCGTTTTTCGTTCGTTTATGTTATGTTGTTAAGTTAAGTTATGTTGTTATGTTATGTTATGTTATGTTATGTTATGTTATGTTATGTTATGTTATGTTATGTTATGTTATGTTATGTTATGTTATGTTATGTTATGTTATGTTATGTTATGTTATGTTATGTTATGTTATGTATGTTATGTTATGTTTATGTTATGTTATGTTGTTATGTTATGTTATGTTATGTTATGTTATGTTATGTTATGTTATGTTATGTTATGTTATGTTATGTTATGTTATGTTATGTTATGTTAGTGCCTTCGAAAAAAAGTGAGACGTGAAAAAAAACGCAAAAAACAATGCTCATAACAACTCCCACAAATAACGATTTAAAAAATTTTCTTTCCCAGGATTCATCGTCAGACACACCCGTATGCAATGTAATATTTTTTCATATTCTATGACATCGATATTTTTTAAGCACCTCACCAACAATATAAATGCATTTTCCATCATCATTCAATAATACGGTTCCTCCCTTTGTTTTTAGCTAATTAAGATATTCAATGAGAAACTCACACAAGGCCACGTGCTATAAAAAAAGTAATCGAAAACAAAAAAAAAAATATCGATACACAACAAAGAGGTCGCTCAACTCGACAGTGCAAGTTAAACGCTTACATCGAATGACTTAATTGGTTAAATGGATAAAAAATTGCCACCACCGCGGCCGTCGCCAGCAGAATAAACGTTCGGATCACTTTCGACTTAATCATAAGTGAAATATGAGCATTCCTAGCGCCGCGCGCCGTGGTACTAAGGTGTAATACAAGACGCCTTGAAGGCAATGCACGCGTTGTCACTGCAGGAGCGTATCAATCAAATAAACAATCAATGTGCGAGAGAGAGCAAGAGAGAGGGAAAATAATACTTATCGGCGGGTTCTAGGATATCAGGAAGTGCTGCTATCTTATTAAAACATAACGCGATTATAGAAATAAAGTGACTTTATGTCAATTAAAGAAAACGGCGAAGAGGATTATCACAATTATGATGTATGTATATATGCATCATGATAGAGGAGTCTTTAAAAAAAAATATCATATTATGGTGGATAATCTTTTAATTTAAATAAAATCAAAAGAGAAAAAAACTTTCTGGTGCATGGATTCGCAGATTAACTTTAAGTCCTTTAGATATTTCAACGTTTAATTGAAAAGGACAACAAGCTACCCTTAATTAAAGGAAGAGTTTTGAACAAAATCCCTCGATTTTCTAGAACCTCCAGATTAGCATTCCTACAAATATAGAAAACCGAGCTCCCACAAAAGGTAAAATGAGTATCGTGGGGATAAAGCAATCACAGGTGATAGCTAAAAGAAATTTTAAATATTGAAAAGTCCATTCAATTTGAACCCTCAAATGGATTGGCTTCAAAATTTGAACAAATGCCTCGAACTGAATCCTTTCGAAGGAGAAATTTTCTTCAATGAAAGCGAAAAAGCTGAAGCTGCTAAAGAATCGAGGTGGATTGAGATCAATAATTTTTTGAAGTTTTCGTGGATGATGACGGTGATTTGATTTAGCTACATGAAACCTACGGACTCAATCCGCCAACTGATTTGTTACTCTTATGCCGGTCTTACAATAGGAAGCAGACCGGTTAAAATCAGGAGATTCTAAAATCCATTGCCAGACAAAGGTCTCACATGATTTTGAAACTAGTTCCTCAGCTACTAAAAGGTAGATAGGTACTGTTTTCTGTAATATTGCTTTAAAAATTTAGCAACAATTGTAAGGCCAGCATTAAGGGTCCCAACTGTGATCTAAATTTTCATATCTTCTCATACACAATAATATCGATTCGATTAACTCGATTGCTTTGCATTCGCGTGATTGATTCGCACTTGCAAAAATTAGAATGCATTCAACTCTTGATTGATCGTTCGCTGTTTTGCGAAACGGCACGTGCTAATTTGATATTTCCATTTCTATTATTTTTATTTTATTTTTTTTATATTTTTTTTGTGAAAACTCTTTTCTTAATTGGATTCTTTAAAAAACATTCACACCCTGAAAGAGAAAAATTAACAATGGCAAATTTTAATTAACCGTTTCGTTAAGAAGCTGTACAATTTGTCAGGAAAAGAGTCCAAGCAAACGATTGACTCTCAAAGGATCACAAAAAAAAAAGTGGAAGAACATAAGAATTAATCATTAACTTTGTGACAAAGAAAAAATGAAGAAAGACACCAAAAAATGTCCAAAAATGTTGTGGCTACACGTTTTGTTTTATTGTCGCCTCGAAAGGGGTTTTTACCAATTTTTTTTTTTTTTTCAAACTAAATGCCAACGCAAAGTGTAGCAATTTACTTTCACCCTATTTGACCCTGCTCTAATATTTGACATTTAACTGAAGGAGGAAAAAAAGGTATCATTACAAAATGTCGCACCGGCCTCATTACATATTCACAGCATGCGTGCTAAAGAGGGGCTTGCGGATTCAATTTCATTGAAAAGAAAAAGACCATTTTTTATTTAACTCTTAGAGTGTTATTAGAAAGAAAGTAAATATATTCGAAAAAAAAAAAAAAAAACACCGAATGAAAGTAAGATAAATGACACTTGAGTTTTGATATATCAACTGAAACGATACGAAAATTTACATCTCTAACGATAGTCACAGATTCAGGACAGCGGAATTTAAAAAAAAAACAGTATCTTGTCAATAAAAGAGACTTTTCAATAGTTTTAGACACTGAAATGCCTCTTGTTTTTGACAAGATTCTGTTACTCCAATCCGCTGTTAATCTTCGATAATATAAAACTTTGAATTTCCCGCTTCCATGCCGTTGCCGTTGTTGGGGACACCGTCGTCATCGGAAAAAACTCCCGAAAACTTCAAAAAGTTATTGATCTCGGTGCATCTTGATCTTTCTGTCATTTCAGCTTCATCGCTTTCATTGAAGAACATATCACCCTCGTATGTATTCCATTCGCCGCCCTTGTTTAATTCTTTAAGCCGATCCATCTGATCGTTGACCTTGAATAACCCAATTAATTTCATAAATTTTTTCTTCTTTTTTGATTTTTTGAGATTACCATTTTCACAATATTATCCAAATTATCGCAGCTGAATAAATTCGCGGTAAAATCATAGACATTCTCTGGACCATTCTGTATGACTTCCATGAGAATCATCCGTACAAAGGCACGTATCTAAAGAGGAGGATTTTCTTTGAATGGACCCAGGAGCGCGTTTATTTTTCAATCATACCTCCGGATGACGGGATAGATAGCTCCAATTATTTTTACGCAAACGCTTTTGAAGTTGCGCGACAATTAATTTGCGTTCTTGTGGAAGCATTTTCTTAAATTTCCGAATTTCTTATTAAATTGTAAATATATTAATGCACGGATATTTGTTTATGTAATTATATCGTTTTTAAAAAGATTTTCTTTGACAAACAATCAAAAGTATATAAGATAAAATTTCAAAAAAGTTTATGTGGATTAGATTGAAATTGATTCAGTTTATTGCGAAAGTTCTGATCAAAGATTGGCGGACACTCATAGTAGGTGGTATGCATATGGAGTGCAACAGCATCAGCTTTCGGCCCTAGCCTGATCCATTAACATTTTTCTTTAATTTTACACTTCCGCCGTTCTAGTTATATAGATAGGTTCGGTAAATCACAAGATTTGGGAACGACTGTTTAGTCAAAATAACCATGACTTTCGATTTTCTCGGGCAAGTAGGCTATCGCAGAGCTAGTTGAGCAATTTTCAACTTGTGGCTGCTCATTGACAAGTCTCAATGGGTTATCATCAGGTTGCTTGATAAATTACCAATTAATCCCTTTTCTATAGAAACTTATTTATTATGAATTGAGGGAAGTTACTGGTCACAATAAGCGCGTGTGCTTCACTCCCTCTTCGAGCCGCCACTTGTAGCTCCACAATGACTTTTCCCCTTCCCAGTGTAGCCCTCTTCACGCTCTGTCATATTTTCGCGTGTGGTGAATAGTTTTTGAGATATTGCGATGACCCTACTTGCTCCGTTGCTCAATTAGCCTTGTCGTACCTTATAGGATTGCATTGTACACCAAAATTAAAAAGGCCCCAGTTTTCTTCCGTATCTAAATAGCTCTCAAATATCATAAAACCATTTCATCTAAAAAAAAAATCTGGGATATTCCTTTAATCGCTTGTGTGCCTCGAATCTCGCTTGACCTTAGAAATTTCTGTCTCAATCTTTTTTTGCTAACCCAATCATTCAACTCAAATCAGGCACGCAGACAGTGGGGATTTCAAAAGCTCGAAGCCTCAAAAGTCATCTGGCAACGCTGATATCTCCTCTCACTCTCACATAAAAATTCACAAGTGTACTTTAAAAAGGAACAGTAGCGTAGCGAGGGGGGCCGAGCGCCAAATCGTATTTTAATTTTTATGAAAGCATTTTTATTGAGGCCGATTGGAGGGGGTGGCATTTCCTGCATTTTGCCCCCATCGTTCCCCGGGCGCCGAAATGTCTCGCTACCCCACTGAAAAGGTAATTCAAATTAAATTCTTAAAACTTTAATGAGAAATTTGAAAAATCACCTACTAAAATTCTGCAACATAAAAAGCTCGACACTTTGAACATTTCGTTGCAAGTTGCAACAAAATTCGATTTTAATTCGATTAAATGACAACACAACAAATCTGGCAACAAACAAAACAATAAATCCAAACAAGAAAATTCGATTTTATTGTTGACGAAAATTAAATTTCCTAAGCACACTCGGACTCTGAACACTCTGGACACTTTTTCGAAACAAATCAACAAAGACAACCGTAAACCCCAATGCAGCAGCAATTGATGACCATTTCATGTTGCCAAAAATTGAATCAAAGTTTTCAGACCAACAAACAAACTGAGCTAAAATCCACAAAATGCTGCTGCCAGCTTTAAATTATCATCGGTCATCTGAAAATCTATTTTCAAAGTTATTGACAAAGAATGTTGCAGCTTCGAGACTTCAATGAAATTCTCTCGAAGCATTTTCAGGCATTTTGATCTGGATGTTGTCATTTCAGAGATTTTAATTTGTTTGCAAAAACAATTCGCAATTATTTTCCGATATTGGAGAGCGAGTGGCATGGCAGACAAAGAAAGTCGATTTGAACATCGAAATGGATGTTGCATATGTTTGTGCATCGGGCACAAAAGTCTGATGCAAAGTGTCTCTGAAGTGCTTGATTGATTGCCTCGGCATTCATATACCATGTATAGATACTTATATATTTATTGCTTTCGGATGAAAGGCATCTGCAAAAATTTCTTTAAGATTTCTCGCTCTGTCGTCGATGAATAAGCCACTTTGGGATTCAAAAAAAATTTTTAATATTATTTTATTTTTCAAATAAAAATTTTTTTAGCAAATCACTTTCAAGCCTAATGCGCGTGAAAAACTTTTAATTGAAGGCAAAAACGAAGTGAGTGCGCGATGACTTTGAAAAATCCCGACAAAATCAATTCGCATTTGCTTGTACGCCCGAGCGCCGAGCGCTGCTGCTGCGGCATCTCCACTCGGTTTGGAATTTTATTTATAGCACTTAATTAAACCCGTTGGTATTCGAATGGGCTGAGTAACTCATTTAGACGGGGCTCATTCCTTAAATGAATCTCAATACGTTTTTTCGCTTTTGCGCTTCCTCTGGCTCTGTATCTTGTCAATTAATTCTGAGCACGTTGAAATCCTTTTTCTGCATTTTCTGCTATATGGATGTGTATGTGTGAACTTTAGTCAACGGGTGTATTGATGTGTGTGTATATGTGTGTTGGTGATTGGGGAGACGACCTTTTTTGTGATTTTTCTTTTTTGATTTTGCTCAAATATCTTTGGTCTTTCTTTCTATAGTTTCAAGAGAGATGAGAGAGACGAATTGAAAGATAATGCTTTAAGAAGCCATGTTGAAGAATTCTAGAATTTTTAAGTGCATTGTAATCTCTCTCAAGCGGATACCTAGGGGACCGAAAAAAATGTCCCCTTAACAGAGTTGTCCGCTTAAGAGGAAACTGTTTGAGAATAAAGAACACTAGAGCAGTCCCAAAAAGAGTCCGTTTAAGAGGGGTGTCCACTTAAGAGGAATGTCTGCAAGGACAGAGTACATTGTATATAAAGGATCTTCGTCTTGTTTTTAGCAGAATATTTAACTTCACATGACAACTTTCCAAGAATCTAAACAGTCCGCGTTATTAGTCACTCCATATCGGTAGGTACTATAAATCCGTGTGTGTGCTTCCCACCAAATTCCTTTTTCTGTTAATTCATGATCTCAAAGGACTGATTTTCGACTGTAAAATGAATATGCCCGAGTGCTAAAATGGGCGTATGAGAAACAAATGAGCGTCTGCAAAGTTACTGCGCCTTATTGTGGAAGCCCTTAATCTCATTAATGGCATTTCTATTGTGTATAATTACGAGGGGTTGACGATGTTCAACGCCGATTCAAAGCTGCACTAGCAATGAGATTTCGAAAATTCAAAGACAATCACCACCGAAAGCGTTTTGTGCACTCGTTAAGCTACTATCCACACAAGGCGAGCACACACACACACACACACACAAAGGGGAAGAGACGCACACACACGTTGTTGTAATTCAAATGAGTCTAACGAAAGGGGAATTCCCTCAAGAAGGAAAATCGGTCGTCGTCGGTGGCGGCATCGTTGGAGAATGAAGTTCGTCAGATTCGCATAATTAATTGTGCTTTACGTTTGTTTGTTGGAGCTCCGGCGCCATCGGGTTGATGCGCGGTGGTATCAATTTACACCAGGAAGCTGAGGAAACTGGAAGCATTTTGTGATCTGTTGCGATTTGTAGACGTAATCAACCGGAAGTGAATGCGTGCTTTTGTTGTTATGGCTGATGATGGCAGCAATGGAGCTTAACACTTTTCATGAGGCTAAATACCTGTCTTGTTGTCAAGTTGGTTACCTTCTGTTGCTGTTGTTGTTTTTGTTTTTGCTGTTGTATCTTAGCAGAGCTTACCTTTTTCGTGCCGCTCTCTGTATCATCCAGCTGTCGACGTCACCTTTAATTAATTGCTTTTGCCATTATCCAAAATCCTTGGCATTGTTTCGGTTGTAATTTGTATCGGATCAGTTGAGTGTTGGTGGATTCAATTCTTCGAGTTAGTTATATGAAAATTGTTGCTGTTGTTGTTGCTCTTGCTGTTTCGGTTTTAGTTGTTGATTTGTGATTTATGAAGATTAATTTATCGTTGAATTCATTTCGATTGCATAATTTATTTTGACATTGATTTCCATTTCAGCCCCAATGATTGTACATATGTATGTACATAGAGAGCAGGTACGATAAACAAAACATGTTTAAATGGTCTTAAGGGTTAACAGCGAATTAATTACCTGCTTAAGATTTATGGCAAAATTGAAAACAAATTCTAAAAGATTTTTCTTCATGATTTTGCTTAAATTAGAGTCTTATTACTTTTTAACCCTTCCAAGCGTAAGGGAAGAATTTATCCCTACATAATTTTAATGATTTTTAGCGATTTTTAGGCATTAAGTGCTATAAATCGTTAAAACTAATTTTAACGTTTCCCCTTATGATTTAAAGGGTTAAACCACTAAAACTATCCCTTCTTTCCAAGTCTAACATCCAAATTACAAATCTGAATCGGACAGTATTTAGCATATCGCTCCAGTTCATCTAAACGAGCGCAACTTGAAATTTTTCATTTCCCAGGAAACGTTTAAAAAAATTTTTCAAGCTTTGTAAATATTTTCGAAAAAAAAATTATTTAAGAACCCTGCAGTCCTGTAGGTGTCGATTGGCCATGCTTGAAGTACCTACCGAACTACTTCGTACATGGGTACTTACTTGACAGACTCTATTAGTGATGCCACGAATATTCGGCCACTATTCGGTATTCGGCCTATTCGGCGTCATTTTTCAGTATTCGGTATTCGGCCGAATAGTTAAAACATTCGGCCGAATACCGAATAGTAGAAATAACTTATTAAAAAAATCAGCAGTAACTACAATTAAATTTTTCTCACAATAACGTAAAAAAATTTAATTAACGAGAACTAAAAATACAGCACATTTGCATTTTATTCTTTAGAAATATTAAATGTACGCTAGCTTCTTCTAAATTTTCTTCGAAAACATTATAAACAGTGGGCAATTTTTTCAGCGGCAGCTTTTGCCTTGACTCCAGCTAGTCACGAGTAGGCCCAAGCTGTCTTTACTACGTGCCGAATATTCGGTTGCCGAATATTCGTTATTCGGCCGAGAGGTTGACCGAATATTCGGTATTCGGTATTCGGCCAAATCCACTATTCGTGGCATCACTAGACTCTATGGTAAGCGAACGCAGAGCCAATGCTCAGAAAAATGTATACGGACGAAAGCGACAGAAAGCGTAAACGAAAAAACAAAGCCTCGATTATGCTTCCCTTTTCACCCTTTTCACTGGTTCGCGGTAAACGATGTGGTGGCAATTGGCCCTATTTGCGGACATTTCATGCAAAAAAAGGAAATGATGAAATGCATTGCTTAGGGCTGATAAAGCAAATAAAAGTGGTCGCTAGTAAGTAGCAATTTCAGCAGCTACGAACTATTGCCCAGTACTAGAGGGAAGGGACTCTCTTTACATAAATTGGCAGAATTT
Source organism: Chlorops oryzae (assembly GCA_020466095.1). Taxonomy (NCBI): domain Eukaryota; kingdom Metazoa; phylum Arthropoda; class Insecta; order Diptera; family Chloropidae; genus Chlorops; species Chlorops oryzae. The sequence continues at coordinate 94,302,636 of CM035807.1, read as the reverse complement.
CCTGCCCTACATAGACAAAGAAGATCTGCAATGGGCAAGGAAATCATCCAACAGACGGAACTTGGAGGAAATTGTACTAGAAAAAGTGAAATTCTTTCTATAGAGTACTGGAGTATTAAGAATACTCTAGGTGAAATAACGGGTTTAGCACAATAGTCTGCTCAGACGCAGCGCTACGGGCGGATGATGCTCGAACCTAACTACCAATATAAGAAGAGGCTTTCCAAATACACACTAAGAAGGTTCTATGATTTATACCTGGCTGGAAATTGCCTAGAGAAATCTAGTTACTAGCTAGGGCCTAGCTAGCGCCTAGCTGGATTTTCCCGACTAGATAAATTTAGCCTGGCGCAAGCGAGGGCCTAGATCAGTGATGTTCACGCCATACATCATTTGATGGCGCTCATTTCACACGTATTGCTTACGCTCTTTGTTCAGTCGGTAGCAAGAGGCCGACCATGTTGGAATGTAGGTCTAACTGTCGACGTCGAAAATTCTCTGCCGCGATGGGGAAATACACCATTAGGCAGGTATAGGTATATTCAACAAATTGGGGAAATTCACCAAAAAGCTACCAACAAAAACCTTAAGCAGGAATAGGAAGTTCAACTCTTTCGAGAAATTCACCAGAAAGCTACCAACAACAATACGGGTAGACACAAAGTGGCACTATGATGCCACTTGCAAGGAAATTATCAAAGAAACACCGGCGTCGGCTCGGTTTTTTATATTGCTTGAAAAGTTCATAATTGAAACTTTAATAAATGTTTTACGATATGTTTTTGCTTAATGTGCACGAATGTTTTCATTTTGTAATAAATTGACATACATTTTTGACTACGGCTACGAATTTGATTGTACATAGAATTTAGTATTTTTGCTGAAACAATGTGATCAAAAAGTTATGTGGACAAGGTAGGACTAAAAAAACAATTTATATTTCTCCTTGATATTGAGTTTCCTTGATTAGTTTTATGTTTTTCAAGCTTTTCATATCAATTTTATGAGTTTGGTAGATATTTTATATGTAATGAACTCGAAAATCTCCCAAAATTAAAAATAAAAGTGGCAGTGCATTTCAGCCACAGCAGAGCTAAATATTTCGCTGCCATGGCATGCTTCTCTTTCCTCATGATATATGCCAATGTTGAAGCAGCGTAGCTCTAACACATTGCAGGGATTAGGAAGAATAAGAGTTAGACCTACACTCTTACATAATCGTAACCAATGAGGTGGGAACTAGGTGAGAACTTTAACCAATACCCCGTCAAGGGGACGTGAAAATAAATCTATATTTAAAGCAAAGCGATTGGCATATGATCTAGGCCCTAGCCAGAAATTACTAGACGGGCACTAGCTAGCCGAAGCATTAACAAATCAGGAAGGCGCTATCTAGACTTACTAGCTAAGCCCAAGATATAAACTAGCTAGGGCCTAGCTAGCGCCTAGATAGAATTTCCAGCCGGGTAGTTTTGTATTTTTAGTAGAAAACCTGGTTTTTTGATTTGTGACTGTTTTGATGAACTTTTAATTTGATTCTCTTGACTTATTCAACCTAAAGAGACAAACATAACTTTAAAAAATGCATTTGTAATGCAGTGGAAAAAGTTCGACTTGCTTCAGTTTATATGTACTTTATGCGATATGTGGGATAGCCTTAAAAAAATATTCTCCAAAAAATTTACTTGATTGGTAAGGGAATAGGCAGAAGGTGGTCTTTGAGCCATCAAAGTTTGATAAAAATTTTAATTTGGGTTATTTTGAAAGAAGTTCGAGTTTGAAAAGGTGGGCATGGCAGAACGATAGTTTTATAAAAATGCCTATTCAATCTAAAATCATGAAAATATCCATACGCATAGGTTTACATTGTGGGCTTGGTATTCGAGTCTGTCTTTATTTGTGGTGAGTTCTTTGGTCCTAGTTTCATGTAAATAAAACTTCTTTATTTACTAATTTTGCCCAACGTATCTTTCTTTTTTTGAGGACCTCTTTAGGAGAATCATCTCCTTGTTGTTAAACAAATTTAAAACAAATGTAGCTCTTCGCTCATAGGTTTCGGGTTTTTGATGCATCGACATTTTCAGTCCATCAGTACTATTAACCTATTAACCAGCCATTGACTGAACACCCCTTTGTGTGTTTTTAAACTTTATCCGGAAGCTAAGTCCAGACCGCTGAGCACTGTTCTAGAAATGTCACTTTTGTCAAGTGTCTGAAAAAATAAGAACAACAAAAAAAATATTTCCCATAAAAACAAGTGATTCACACGAATGTGCACATCATCCTGAACGTAGGCCTCTTGGGGTTGCGTAACCCATAATAAGCCACGCTTATTACAATTATGCAGGAAAAACAAATCTTCCCATCCGAAAGACGAGCTCGAATGCTGAGTAATTCAATCAGACAACAACAACTCACTTTGAATTCGCTGACAAGTGTCGGATTCGTTTATGATTTTATCTTACTCGACATAGTCTCTGGACTCTGGACTGCGAACATGAGGACCACCCCCCATCCTAATGCCGTTGTGCAACTGTCAACAAACGGCTTTCATAATTCGACCGGTATTCTATCGTGTATGCAAGTATATAGCACTCGCAGGCACAAGTGTGCACATGGAATGTCTTGCGGCTTGTGCTGCAATTGCCAAATCATTTTGCTTGCATCGAGGGGGTTGTTGTTATTCATTCTTGATTGCCGGGGACTAATCAGAGTCGCGTGTCAACTGACATCGCTTAACGAATCAAGTCGTAAGAAGTATTTTCTCATGGACCAGCGCACTGCAGCGCTTGCCATGGCTGCCTAACTGAATGACTGACTGAAGTGACTTACAGTCTAGCGCAGATGAAACGTGCCTCGAAAAGGCTTTTATATGTTTCCTTTCCAGTTTTATTGTTATACGCAATATTTTTATAATGATAAGTGGCACTCTCAGTGCAAAGTGCCACAGCAGCAGCACCAGCAGCAGCAGGTTGATTGAAATCTGCAGGTTCAGTGCGTGAATAACGCCGTTGAGATTTAAAGGCGTTATGCTTGGGGATTTTCGGGCCTTTCTTTTTATGTTTGCTATCGAATTTTTTACATCTCCCTGTCATGATCTAAAATGATTAAATTTATAAAAAAGAAGGAAGATATCTGAAAATAAAAAACAGCTTTGAAGTCTATCCTAAATCAGAGCGTGGCTTGGTTAGGAATGAAAAAGATTTTTGTTTAAACTTAACACACAGAATCAATTCTGATGCAGAATTCGAATAAATCTTCATCACTTTTCTATTCAAGTAAGCTTCAACATTAACCAACTAACTAAAGTCCAATAAGTTGCCCTAAATATGAGAGTATGGGGAAATAGGGATATAAAAATCAGGATGTTCTCGTCAGGCGAACAAGTCAATACAATACCCGACACACAAAAACGTAGCTTTTTGATAAAAACCAGGGACGTGAACCGGTTTTGAACCGAACCGGTTTTGCACCGGAAAACCGCTTTTATCTGCTGATTAACCGAACCGAAGTTTTTCACAAATGTTTGAACCAAACCGAAAACCGAACCCCTTTTTGTAAAGGTTCAGGGTTTAGTTTTTCCCTGCAACCATGCACAGTGATCGTTCCGATAGGCCAAAAATAAAAAAATCGAAGTGGATATTCTTATGAAATTAGTATCGCTACCACCTGTAATATGAGTAGGTTAACCACCACTAACCCAGCAAACATTTACGTTTACTAAACAATTGGAACTAATTTGCGCCCGCAAACAAAAAGCTTGGATCCAAGTGTTGGAATTTATTTGGAATTCAAGTGTAAATAATCAAAACGGCTCCCTTTTTATTAAATTGGATTTGAGTTTGGAAAACATATAAATCCAAGGAATCGAATTAAATATTTTCCAAGCCTAAACAAGCAGTACCAATCCGATGTAGGCGGGTTCAATCCCCGCTGCGGCGAGGGTTTTTTTAATTTTTTTTATTTTTGAATACTTAGGTAGATAATATAACATTTAAATAATATTCCAAAACTTAGAGGAATATCTAGCTTTCATCCAAACATTTATGAAAAAAAATTTTTTTTTAATTTTGAAAGCACATGTGTATGCATTACGTTTCTGACGACCGAATATGAACCTAAATTTATAACTACCAACTTCCTTCCTCCCATCTAAGTGCATCAAATTTTACCTCAGATATCTTTTCTACGTCCCAATTTATCCACAATCTTTTTTCGCCCGCCACAGGAATCGAACTCGAGCCCTCCAGGTTACAAATCGCAACACGCTCTCATAACGCTACCGAGAGATCTCATTCGCGCGTGCTAGAATTAATATATTAACGTTCGAAAAAATCGAGCTGTAGACACCTCGTATGTATGTACGATGTATGTATGTACGGATTTACGAAGTACTTGAGAAATTCAACGTTTCCCAAATACATTTGGAAAGCTTTTGGGAAATGTTTGCGAATTTCATATAGCACATATATGCTCGGAAAAAGTTTGGAAAATTTCTTGGAAACAAATGAATAGTAAGCACCTTTGTAAAAAGCTTATGCAAATGTTTGCTGGTAACGTTTTATTGTGCAAATTTTAATCCTAAAAGGTAAAAACTTGTGTTAGAAGTTGGAACATGTGTTAAGAAATTTTTTTAGTATGAGAAATTCCCGCACCGATGAACCGAATCGAAACCCCGGTTCAAAGAAATAGAAAAACCGGTTTGATGAACCAATCCAAAAGTTCAAACACGTTTCGAACCGCCGATAAAAGCACACTCGAATGCAAAGCCCACCAAGAAAAGCTATCCAGAGTATTTTCCTACTCTTAGAACAGCATCATAGGCCGACTTATGTTCAACTTCCCTGTGAATTTTAGATGGAAGATGTATTTTCATAGAACTTTCTCTTGCCACGCCCACTTTTATAAACATTACCAGGTTTAAAAATAACATCAGACTAAAATTTTCATCAAACTGTTTCGAAAATTTCAGATTTTAAATCAATTTCTGTAATTTTTTATTACAGAAGCTATTACGCACTGGAAGTACCCTCAAAAATTGAACGAAATCAGGTCTGAGTTCAGATTACATAACGAAAAATCACCTCATGTGCACGCTACGGACCGATCAAGTCAATTTTTGTAGAGAACACTTATATTAGTCTCTGAATAAATCTCATTTGGCGATTCCTTTTCGATCCAATTTGAATTTTGGGTATCAGACACTACTAAAAAGGATTGGCTGAGGTAAAAAAAATTTTCCCACTTAGTTTCAACGCTTTATAGCATTTACTATTTACAACGTTGCTATAAATTGCTAAGGTTATTGGGGGGGAAAGTCCTTAAAGGGGTAAACTTCCCATTTTTTGCCTAAAGAAAACTACACACTAGAAGAGAAAGATTAGAATAAAAGAGAGAACCTAAAAAACAGACTCGCTCGACGGTTATTTTGATGGAAAAATTTCTCCAAATAAAAACTCCCTTCCATTCCGATCCCCTTTCCAAAGATTTTGGAAATCGCAATTTTGCCACCTTACGCCTTCACCAACATAATGATGATGATTATATTGGGGTTGGAGGGACAGAATATCCCCTGACAATTTTCCCAATTTCGCCATCCTTGGTAATCAATATACTTACACGTAAAAATATTAAAATTCAAAACTGCCGAATGCAAAAGTCCAACGTAGCTGACATATTTTTTTTTTTTTTTTTGTTAAGGAGAATATCTGCCAAGATCATAATAATCAAGAAATCGAACGATTGGGAATGAGAAGGAGTGGAAGAAACTAGGTGTTCAAGAGATTTCATTTTACATGAACCTAGCGAGCTATTGTTATGCATATCTTATGTTCTCATAAGATCTGCCCATTCTCAAAAATAATCCATAATATTTGAAATTTGAAAGAATAAAAACTTTGCCATCGCAACGATTTGAACAAAATTTAAATTAAACGTCTCTGACTTTTGCAGATGAAATTTAATGGCTCGATGCCTTCATAATTGCCATAAGCCATTTTGGTTTCGACTTGTCTCGTTGCCCATCATCCATTTGTGGCCTTGCCATAAAGCTCTTTCAGTGAATTAACAAAACTTTCTACCACAATTACTTTAAATTAGTTGTTAGCGTCAAAATATCACTAAAGGACGAAAGTTGTTAGTTTTGGGCAATCATGAAGCGCCTGCTCACACACATACCAACACGCGCGCATACACATTCTCCAACTACACCATCATTTGAACTTTCAAAACGAAACGACATGAAGTGTTCAAAGACCAGACGAAAAGTTGTCAACCGTAATGTCAAGCAACCCATTTCATACGACCACTAGATTCAAATAAAATTTAATTTTTATGTTTATGGTCGACTTGGTTGAAAGTTTATGAGAAAAACACATACAACAAAAGAGACTTTCCGCATTCATTTCAAGGATCAAGCATCATAGTCACCACTTCTTATTGTAGTCACTCCCACCACAAAATACAATAAGAATCGATTTGTCATATTAATTTCATAATGATTTCAATTTAAATGACTTTGCTTTATTAAATCAGGCACACAAAATCCCATACGTATGAGACTTGAAAGGAAAATCAGAAAACAATCCGCTTTCCCATTATGGGCCCCCGTCCAGGACCAAACCAATTGAATCGATGCGCCCACATTAATAATTCGACATTGAGATAATCTAGCTACGACCGTCTCAGTGTCATCAAATTAACAATGGCCTCAATAATTTATCACTTTCTGCCTCAGGTCTCCTCCTCGCTATGTCTCTCTCTCTATTGCTGCTTTGCCTATTCCAATGATTATGTGTCCTTGCTAGCCGCAATGCCCTTTTTTTTTTGTTTCCTGCAAATCATGTCGGCAAAGATTTCCAAAATCATACTCGTATTTCCACCCTCAATTTTACTTTGGGTTCTTTCTTCTATTCTTGCGCTTTTCACTAATAGTTTCATCACAGCATCTGTGTCTCTGTGTCCGTCATTATTATTGGGCATCATGATGTTCGCTTTTCATTCAATTCAGACGACTCTCCTCAGATTGTATGTTGTGCGCCCTCCCCCTGCCAGTCCCCCGCCACCCGTCCACTGATTATTTTTATACAAAAATCAATGATTTTTCATGAGGCTCAATTATTTGTTATGAGGATTTTCGGTGCGTGCTTTATTGTCCTTCTAAATGCTTTTGCCAAAATATTTACGAAAATCGCCTTTATGCGGCCCTTTGTTCTCGAATAAATGCATAAAATTTATTTTCTAATTACTTATGCGGGGATTTTACGGCGATTTTTATGTTTTATTTATATTTAATAATTCGATTTTAAAAATTTTCCAACGCCACTTTCATTTTGTTGAAAGATTACTCGTTTTAATCTTAGTCTATCTATCGGATCACAAAGAAGCACAAATCAGGGACGCTGTCTCAGGAGATTCAACTCTCAGCGGAAATTAAAAATGAATGCCTCCTTATTAAGGAGAATAATAGCTTGGAAGCTGACGATTTGAGGCTTCACTGAAATATAAAGTAGGCGACCAGAGACAGAAGGATAATTTGCCAGCTCTTTTTACTCTTTCAAAATCGTCATTACGAGCTGAAAAATCCTCATTAGCAATGTTAAGGAAGAACTTCATTGAATATTGAAGTCCATTCGTTCAAAAGATGGTTTTTAAAACTAACGGAACATATCAAAATTTCAATTAAAAACATTCAAGCAGGCCGAAGATCCTCAAGAGGTTTGGCCCAAAGACTCTAAGTACCGATATTACAGTGTATACTTAAGTTAAGGAAGCTTGAAGACTTAAGAACACCTTAAGTGTCAAGCGGTTTAACAGTCAATTTTTATCCAAAACTCACGAAAATTGTTTTCGACAGGCAACATTTGAAAAAACCTATATTTTTTGTTTATACTTTTTTAAATTTCGTAAAATTAGTGAAATTCCTTCATTAAATTAATTTGAAAACTTATTTAAGGAGCATTTAAAATTTTTACTGTTAAAATGCTTTACAGACTTAAGCTTTACTTAAGTGCTAAGGAGACCTTAAGTATGCACTGTAATATCGGGCCTAAGTCGACAAAGCTATTGAGTCGGCAGCATCGACAGAGATTCGAAACATATCAAGGGCGAACAAACATTTTTTGAACTCTTTAAGAAAATTCGAATGAGCTAGTCAAAGACTGTGTGTGGAATATTAAGGTCTATTTTTATTTAAAAAAAAAAAAACAAGTAAGAAATCGGTCAAGCCTGACTTCGATATACCCAGCGCCACGACAATATTGACACACTACGTTTTGCCTTTCCGCACGGAAGCTACCAAAAATCTCAGTTTGTGGGCGTGGCAGTGAGCGGGCCACATACATTTTTTCCTGCACCCTTCATTAGTCTTGGTCAACCTATGTTTCGAAATCGAAGCTTTTATGCCTTTAACTTCGGAAGTTGCACAAAATGTCCATTTTTGGGCGTGGCAGTCGGATATCACCCATTTTCACGTAGGATCATACTCTGGGCCCGGTATACCTGTGTGAAAAATTTTGACGTGATTGGTCCAGCCGTTTGGAAGGAGATCCGACCACGGACGGACAAACAGACAGGCGGACGGTTATATCTAAATCGATTCAGTGTCCGAATATATAGATATTTGTCTATATGTATCTGCGGAGCTTAGTTCTAGCTGTTACAAGATTCGCACAAAATTAATATACCCCGCCTACGCTGGGTATAAAAATTGTCCGATCGGGTCCATTCTCGAACACGGTCTTCAACACCTCACCGCCAACATACCAAATTTCTTCAAGATGGCTAATCTCCTTCGATAACAAAGCTTTATACAGCCAGCCAGACAGACGGCTAAATCGAATCTCCTGTTGAAGCTGATCATTTCTATGTACATATCTCAAAATTTGTCAAATTGGGGTTTATGCATGTAATGTGTCCACAGATCACCTGTCTACCTAATCGCACACACTAATTGTTGCGTTTTTGTTATTGCAAATCAGCGCGAACAACAGTTACATACATACATACATACATGTCAGTCTCTTCGTGATACAAATGCACCTAAACTGCGTTCGGCTAAACGGCATTTTTTGAAACATATCGCACACTAATCACTAAATCGGCACAACTCAAAACAAACAGCCTACAACTCTCGACGCCTGTAAAATCAATTTCTTTTCTAAACTTATATTATTCTTTATTAACTGGAGAATCAATAAATATCAATGTTAAATTTCAGTCTTCTTTTTCCTGCAGTAAAGTGTTGGCGAACATGAAAAATATGATTAAAAAAATTTTGAATTGTGCCGGTTTAGTTATTAGTGTGCGATATTTTCTGCTCACACGCATTAAAACCCTCGACAGAGAGTGTGCAAGGAATAGAAACATACAAAATCTTTAATTGTCAAAGCCTTATGGCCGTACGAAAGGTGGAAGTGCCAACGCAAAATCATCCGTGAATGCAAACGAGATAATAAGACAATCACATATGTACAAACATACATATGCACATTCTTGATCGAGAGCATTGATTGACCATTTTCTAATAGAGTCGAATGAAAAAAAGCATTCACAGTCGAACTTCCTATAATTTGAGCTGAATCGTGCGACAATACCGTTCAGAAAATCCTTCATAAACCGAACAAAGTCTTTGGAAAACAGTTATTCCTAATTGTGGAAGCTTCACTTTATAACAAAACTTATTGGAGTACTTACTTTAGTTAGATCAAAGGAAAAGGTACAAATCGTCGGTGGGCAAATGCGATCTTCATTGATTTAATGCCGATCACAATAACCTGCATCAATATCTTTACTATTATGCGCAGTGACGACTTATTTCTCATGATTTACATCCATTCGTAGTTATTTAAACGAACTTTATCGCGAACAACGAAAGAAATCTTCACTTCTTCGCGCCAATTTCAGCGTCACTAGTGATGGAGAAAGTATTTCATAACGAATACGAAGTACTCGATACCTTTTGTGTTTCGGGCTTTAGCAGAAACAGTGCTGCTAACTACACAGGCAACAAGCGAAAAAAATTTTTACGTGAATTGTTTGCATAATCTATTTTATTATCAAAATAAGATTGAAAAATAATCTTTTTGGTTAAAAAAGTGATTTCAGTGTTATTGTGAGCAGCTGAAACAATAGACTCACAAGTATTTTGTAAAATTTACAGAGCAATGTTTTGCCCTTTTTACTCCAAAGCACTATATCACATTGCTTGGCAGCACTCGCAGGCGATGCAGCACACATGGCTGCCGCTTTTCCGTTTTAATTAAATTTAGTAGATTTTTTTCCGTTTTAGGTATTTTTAACTGAATATGCTCATTGATACAGAAAGCGGGGAAATTTTTTAATATATGGAAAATATATTTAAAATCTTCAAAAATTGCGTTACGTAATACTTGAACGCTCCCAATGCTAATTTTGGCTGTAAATTGACCAGTTGAATAAAAAATTTTACGGTTTTGGTGGTATTTTCGTTTCGTTTCAACTTATGAAGCGCTGACTAAAATTTGCAGCGGTCAAACGATGAAAAATCGAATCCATTTGGTAGCCAGCGCTGCATCGTAGGTTTGAAAAAATACCCTTTCATTTCACTACTACACCCTTGCGCACGGTTGCCGTTTGACTTCATTTTCTCGTACCAAAAAATTTACCAAAACTGGGAAAACTTTAACGTTCTTGGATTTCAAAAATTAATATATTCATAACAAATTACAGATATACAATGTATGTATTTACATAATCCGTTTGACTATATGAGAAAGAAGAGGGAGTATATATTTGTTGCTACATTGACCCGCTCAAAGCATTTCTCCAGATTTATTATTCCATTCTTTCAATTAGCTGAGAACTTTAACAAAAATGTATCAAATTTCAAATGTATCTACCATTGTACCAAACGAAAAAAAATGTACCAAATTTCGTACAAATGTACCAAAACGGCAACCGTGCCCTTGCGTGCAGCGCTGCATGATGTGCTGTGTGCGGGTTGCTTTAATGAATTAAGCGGGCTGTACACGTTCATGTTTACTTGCGGTCATGCGTGTCGTGATGAAAAGGAATGACCGTGTAAGGGCCGAAAACGCATATATGACACGCGAAACGATAAGAAATGGGCAAAGATGAACGTGTAAAGACCGCTTTACTGAGTTCAATTGCCTATACCCGCTGGTCACACGTATGAAAACATGTTTTGAAACAATTTGTAAGTAGAGAATGACGGGGGAAGGAAAGAGATAGTTGTTTGTTGAATGTTCCGAAACAATTTTTGTTTCTCTTTCTTTCTCATGCATTGAAATGGGATGTTTTCGGAACATGCTTCATAAGTGTGACCGGCGATAAATAAAGCGCTAACAAACGCTTCTTAATCGTGCAATGGTCATAGCAGTAATCAGTTCGCGCATTCATTCTTGAACGGTAATTTAACTTTGGTAACTGCTATTCTCTGCAATTTTCAATCATGAACAGTAAGTATTGTTAAAATTGACATAGTAATATATCACATGCTTCCTGATTTCAAATTTGCAATCCGCGACCAATCCCAAAAATTCAGATTTCGAATCAGGAGGTGCGTTTTACGTATAGTGACCAAATTTAAGCGCCAGAACTGAGGTTCTGGATTTTTTCTGCCTACTGAGGTTCTGGATTTCCCAGAAAAGCACATAAACTAAATCTATGCCAAAAATAATTTTTTTCAGTTTCGTAACGAATGTCAATGAGGTAACATAGGACTCATTTACGCTCGGGCCGGGCTCACCATTGTGAAATAATCGCCATTTTGTTTGGACACTGACGCCGGTCATATAAAACGGGAATTTGAATACTGACGCCGGTCATATAAAACGGGAATTGGTCGAAACGTGTGCTTAGGAGGAATATAAGTACTCAAGGGCACTCGAATCGGGTTAAATTCAACTCAACTATAATTAATACAACTGACGACGGTCAACCAACCCTGGAACCAGTATCCCGTCTGAAGGCGGTGGGGAGGGGTAAAACGTAAATTAACCCTGACGCAGGTCACCTAACCTAGTCGATATAGGCTGACGACGGTCATATAATCGTAACGAAGTACACCCTGGCAGATGTGGAACTTTATGTGACCCAAAGCCAACATTACTGAAGCCCAAAAAAAAAAAAAAATTATTTTTGTTTTTCTACTTAAGGTAATTCCCAAGAAAGCCAAAAGAGAGAAGCTGAGTATGAAACCAGAAAACAAGAATTCCTTTCCAAGGCTGAAAGAACCGAAATTGGTAAAAAAAAAAAAAAAAGAAAACCCCATTTTTTAGACACAAATATGAAGGTTATGTTTTTATTATTTTAGACCTTTCCCAACTAGACGGGACAAAAAAAATCATTGAAGATGCAACAACAAAAGCCAACAAATACATCCGGTTGAACAAGGGGAAAATAAATGACGAAAAGTCCAGCAATTTTGCCCAAAATTTAATTAACTTGGAGGCAGCTTTAGAAAGTTGTTTAATTTTATTAAAAGCGCGCGAGAAAGTGCAAGAAAAGAGAACGATGCGACATTTAATTGAAGAAACGTATTGCTATTGCAACGAGGTAATTCAAAATTTTTTTATTGCTTTATATTTTTGTTTGGTTTATTATGCAATTTCAGATTGATTACTACAAAGACGAACCCATGGTTTTGTGCAACAATGTATATTGTCCGTTTGAACGGTTCCACTATTCATGCGTGAACATTAAAGAAAAGCCAAAAAATAAATGGTGGTGCCCGATATGCATCATAGAGTATCTTACTCGCGACTAGAACTTTGGCGCTTCATGCAATTGATGTAAATACAACTAAATTTCATCAAAAAGAACAGTTACTTACGCTAATCGAAAAATACTTGTACTGGAAGCCTTATAGCCTTAAGTTCTGTATCTTTTCTGGATAAAAATAAAATAAATAATATTTTTTAAATATAAAACAAATGAAGGATATATATAGCTCAAATCCATAGTTGTTCTAATCATGGTGAAGCCGAAGCTAGGGCTATATTTTTAAGATCAAATTAAAATCTAGTTGCGGTATCATTCTTTGCCAGGTGATATCGTGTATACACGGGTGACTGATCAGTCCGACTGAACATTTATGTGTTGCTTAAGAAAAACTGATTTGAGTTAATGTTGCAATGTTGTTGAGACACCTCTTCGGATCCTTAACGAAATTAACCAGTCAATCGAGATATATCACAACAACGGGGAACCCATTATTGGCCGGACACTCGAAATGGGCAAACATCCGGCATATAAAGGCTCAAAAAGATGGTGAAAAAGCGGCTCTATTTACAAGAATATCAAGGCAAATTCGTTTGGCAATACAAGAACATGGCTCGTCAGACCCAACTCTTAATGCTAACCTGCGTAGCATAATAGACGAAGCTGTAAGGAAGAATATGCCAATGGCCTCCATTCAAAATACCATCAAAAAGTGTCAGCAAATCAAAACGGAACTCAGACGTCATCTCTTACAGTACGTAATATCATCTATAAAAGCATAATTTTGAACAGAATATCTCTCTTCCAGAATGCGCTACAAGCAAAAGGTTTTTGTTGTTTGTACATTATTTACGGACAATTTTCCAATGGCCAAACAAGAGCTAGCAACGATTCTGCGAAGAAATGGGTAAGACCTGTCAAGGACCCCCGACCAGTTCATAAAATATATTTTCATAGATATAGAAATAGGCAGGTTTCTTACAAATCGAAAAAGGTTGAGTGATTGTTAGGGAAAACTTTCTTGAAAATATATTTTTTAAAGAGAATAATTACATTTTAGGAATACAGCCGAAATTCTCTATAACGAGTTCCAAGGGACGGGGAAAAATTCGTTACGGAGAAAATTCGTTATAGTGAGAAAAAAAAAAACACTAAAAATGTAGCGAAAAAGCCTTCAAAAGATTCGATATAGAGAGAAATTCGTTATGGAGGAGTTCGTTATTGAGAGTTTCGACTGTAAATATTTTCTGCCTGTCGCCGTATGCTTAATCCACATTACTCATACGTAGTGCGCTAAACAAAATTGACATTTTTCCAATTTTAAGCCACTAGAGGCACTATTTCTCTTTTTTTTTCCTATTTAATACCAACAACAGCTGAAGGCAACAAAAAAATATTTTGTACGGTTAACGAGATACAGCTATGTATGTCAAAAAATCGAAAAAGTGGTTAAAATTGTTTCTGGCCTCTAACTTCGGAAAATGACTAGCCCCATTTTGTAGATCTTAGCGATAGCTCGAACTGGATTTACCCACTAGAATTGCCCGTTGAGATTGAAAAGAAACAATAGGAAATAGAGACGCCATTATTTTTTAAATAAAACTGTAATAGTTACGATTTATGTTAGAATGAAGGTAACACAGGCCGCGACCCTTTACTAAAGGGCCTTTAGTAGAATTTATTATGATTTTAAAATAATGAATCCTTTTATTCTTAAAAAGCGCTGTCTACACGGACACGTCCCACATGTTTGATGAAATTGGTGTCATCGAAGCTATTTGTGATAGTAATATTAAGAAATCTTCAAAGGGTCTGGAGGAAGCTGTTACAGAAGATGCAATAGAATGCGGATGTGATGATGTGGAAATTTTAAATCCTGAAATCGGTTCTGTGAATGTACGCTTTGAAAGCTTTCTAGTTGCAACATATTCTCATTCAATTTTAGTTTTTTTGCAGTCCACGTGACTTGAACGTTGTCCGAAGATCTGTTGAAGGAAAAGGCTACAAAATCGATAGCTCCAATCACATATATGCTCCAAAGGTAATTTAATAAAGAAAAAAAAAAGGCAAATTTTTACCGTAATTATTTTTCTACTTTGTAGACAACTGTAGCGCTAACTGATGATGAACTAAAGGCATACGAAACATTTTTGGGCAAACTGCAGAGTGTTTCTGGAGTGGAGGACGTTTTTGACAATATTGAAAATAATGCGACGTAAAACGGTTTCATTTTGTTAACAAAAAACAGCTCGGGTTATTTCGTTGGATGAAAAAATAAATTTTCTGTTGCTATATTGAGTTTAATTAAAATTAAAATTCTTTTGGAGGAGTCGAGTGCATACAACGTAATGAAATATTTTGCTCCGGTTCTAGTTTTCCTAGAAGAATAAGTAATGACCAACGGATTTTTTATGAACGTTTTCAGTTCTGTTGGGACCGAAGGTTAAAGCACAACCGTTTCCGAACGAGGACTTTTTATTTTAGAGTCGGCAGCCCTACCGTCTCTTATCCTCGTACGTTTTAATCGTTTTAAAAAATTGTTTTCAATATCTGCTCCTGCACTAAGCATGGTATTTAACGTTATGGTGGCAGTGTGAGCATCTCTTTCTACCCCATGCGTTATGTAGGATGCACACATTCCAATCCATTGTATAACCAAGACAGATTAGACGATAGATTGGATCGTTCTTAGCAGCGTTGGACGACCGATTTTCGGTTGATACAACGGTTGCATTAAAATCAAAAAGTTTTGTTTTCTTGCAGTTGGAACCAATGGTCGTACAACGTGTTGGAACGTTTGCAGCGCTATTGTGTCAACTTCAGTCAGTTTTATATTCTACCAAGGGAACAGTCGCAAATAAAGACAAAAACATAATATAAAGTGAAGTTGGATTCGACGTTGTACAATGCATTGGAACGTTTGACTCGAATTCAATTAAAACCGCTGATCCAACGCGTTCTACAATGGATTGTTATGTGTGTATCCTACATTATAATGCGATGTTGTCCGGCACTTATAAAATTTCATGCTCTTGTTCTATCCCCGCGTAACCCTCTCGCACACTGTTGCCAATTTAGGGCAGAAATGTGGTCAGTGAAATTTTTACGGGACCTCATGGGACCAAGTATTTTTTTTAATACTAGTGGTATTCAAGCAGGTGGGCATCTTGGGCCTTTGGGCAAATTGGTTTGTATGGAAAATCATTTCCGCAGCTGGGCAACTATTGCACATCGATTTTGATGTGCAACATTTGTATGCTTTAAATTTATAATTGCATATATATCCGAGCCCTGGTCATAACGCAGGTAACACAATACTTCAGTGTTTTAAAACAAATACGGCACTTTGCACTTGTCGAATCCAAGCGCGTAAAATGGATCCAGACCTTAGACTTGGCCATTTCTTTTTGAATTACGTTTCTTGTCAGTGCTGCCAATAATTTGGCGCAGGTTTAACCTTTAGATAATTTATAAAAATGCCTTTCTCTTCCTAGGACCCAGGACCATTCCAGCACTAATAACAAGCAAAAATATTATGAGTAAATACTGACATTAAAGTATCGATACCGCGAAAATACTTGATGGTAAGTATTGAGTACAAAATATACTCAGTATCGAGTAGTAGTATTCGATATCAAGTAGTATTTACTCATTTTGTTTCAACACTAGCCAGAACTGATTTGAATGAATCAAAGGAATTAACTATAACTGTACAAACGAGTTATTTTGAATACTAATGTTTCCAAGTCTTGCCCAAAGGAGCTCAGCAGCAACGTAAAAATCTTGAGTTTTATATTCCCCCAAAATCAAGCAGGATGTCATCATCGAACGACTTTGTTTGGAGTATTAAAAATGGAGAAATGGAAATTGTACAGGAATCTGTGGAAAAGGTAAGAGGAAGCCCTGGCAAGTAAGGCAAGTTTGATAATATTCAGCTTATTGGCTTTTAGGGAGCTGATGTAAATGCCGAAATAAATGGAAGATATCCCTTGCATTATGCGGCGGACTATGGCCAACATGAAGTTTTGGATTTTTTAATTAATAAAGGAGCCGATGTGAATGTAAGTTTCATCTTGATTAAAAGCTATTCCATCGTGTACACTTTCTACTAATCCCTTTCCCATATACATACGTCCTTCTCGCGCAAGAAAAAAAAAATTAAATTTGCCTTTTAGACGCTTAAATGATTATTGTGATAATCAGAATAATGAATATTGTTCATTCTAAAAATATGAATGATTAATCAAATAATTCGGCTAAAAATATGTTTTTTTTTTTTGACAAGAGGAGGAGCAATTAATTTCAAATATCTGGAAAGATATTTCACGACAATCTGGGGCTCCTTCCAGGAGCCGCAGTGCAGAAGGAATCACCCCCGATTTCTCCTCTGAAGAAGACTCATCGCAGGAACACTAGCGCCGAAAAAAATAGCTTAGTTTTTTATAAGAACAACGCTCTCATGTAGAAAAAGTGATCCAGGGGCCCTAAATGTTAGGCGCATGTTAACTTAAATCCCAGGCATCTATGGTTCAACAGACTAAAATATTTTATAACCCATGAGCTATGAGAATAGGGCTAGAAAACTATATTGCAATTATCTGTCCAAATTTAACTACGTCTTCATAGACGGACACGAACATTATATCGTATCCTGTAAATTTACCAACACTAAAACATACGAAATTTTCAAAGAAACACATTGTTGGCAATCGATGTGCAAATGTTGCTTCCAAGCCAAATAATGGGTGAAAGATCGCACCATCGACAACTAAATTTGCATCAGATATTATCTGGAGCGGCGTGTTCAGTCTTTTATATGTCAGCAGTAAGATTCAGTACTATTTTGGTCAGACCTAGCAACATCTCACTACGCCCATGGAACGATGAATTGGTACCTAACCAACAATGTCACTGTGGTACCCAAAAGGGCATATTGAACTGCCCCGAATTTTGTCCAATTGAACGATATTGGAATGTAATAAACAGGCATCTTAAGAAGACCAAACAAAAAGTGAATACCGATGAAATATTCTCACATAAATGGTGTCGACCATACATGGCAGTCAGTGAAAGGACAGTAAAGAAAACCTAAGGAACGACTTCCATAATTACCAACAAGAATTTATAAAAAGAAGAATCATTAGTTTTGGTGCAATAATAGAAAAAAAGAATTTTTTATGGGACAGTCCTTATATTAAAATCCGCTGTCATAGCTTCTTATTTATTAATTTTATTTTTTAGTTAAAGGACAAACATTCAATTACTCCGCTTCTGGCAGCTATTTGGGAAGGTCATACAAAATGTGTACAGTTACTTTTAGAGAAGGTAATAATTCTTGACACAATGGCCCTGAAAACTTTAATTTAAACTACTCATTTTAGGGTGCATCGAAAAACGGCCAGACTCCAGACGGTAAGACATATTTGGAAGCAGCAGAAAAGGAAGAAATTCGCAAAATGCTCTCATAAACATAATCATTTCCAAAAGTGAAGAAATTAAATTTATATTTACACGAATGTATTTGCTTTTTAACGATATGAAAAACTATAATTTATAAAAGATTATTTATGAAAAAATGAAAAGGCTTTCAATGTTACACTAAAAGAAAACAAACTGACATCAATGAGGTTCATCCTGAGCTCATATTACCTATCAATTTATTAATGTGCGTGTGTTAAGTCCAGACCCTCGATAAAACCATACAAAACATGCATAGAAATGATCCGCATCGCCAGATTCTTTTAAAGGTGGAAATCCTAATGTAGAATATTTAAAAAGTCGATTCATTTTAGCTCCTTAATTCAGGGAATGAAACCGTTACGGCTACCGTTACCCTTAAACGTTAGGGTTTCATTCCCTGCCTTAATTTAAGGTTTTTTATAATTTTTATTTTTATTTTTTTTTAATTGTGAATTTCAATTCTAGTTTTCCAAGAGGATTTTTCAAAGTGTGCATTAGACTTACCAATGTGATCTTAGGTGTGTTTCTTCATATCACTTTTCTCCTGGAATCTTGCCGCAAGAATTGCAAGGACGTGGCCTCGTATCGCTATGTTTGAATTGCTTATCGCTCTGAAAAGAAAAGTAGAACATGGAAAATATTGTACGTTATCCGAATTTCTCTTTAATTTACGCTAAGAATATATCTTTTTTCCGCCGAGAAAAGTTTCTAAGGAAAAAATTACCGGGAAGCAGACCTGTTAAATCCCGATTAAGATTAATAATCATGAATTATTGTTCTTTTTTTAATCCATAATCATTATTAATTTAACTTCTTGAAATTTTTGATTATTAATGATTGCGATTACCAAATAATCGTGAAATAATCAGGACTATTTCAGATTAATGAAAAAAATCAGAAAAAATAAAAAAATAATCAAAAAAATAATCCCGATTAATTTTAGATTATTTTTGAATATTTTTGATTTTTTTTTGATTATTTTTGATTTTTCCTGATTATTTTTGGGTTTTTTGATTTTTTTTTGATTATTTTTGATTTGTTCTGATTTTTTTAATAATTTTAATTATTTTCAATTTGTATTTGAATAACATCGTTTTTCCAAAGTTTCCCTATAGTCCGTGGGACCGGCAACGGACAAGTGAATTCACCGGCCACCTGTAGTTAGGACCACCCCTCGTCAAACCACCGGCAATACTTTCGAGAGGCGAATTTTACATTGCGATGTCATAGGCAAGGACATATGGGCCCCTCGCTGTACTACATTTAATTATATTCAATTACAAATTGAAAATAATTAAAATTAATAAAAAAATCAGAACAAATCAAAATTAATCAAAAAAAATCAAAAAACCCAAAAATAATCAAAAATAATCAAAAAAAAAATCAAAAATATTCAAAAATAATCTAAAATTAATCGGGATTATTTTTTTGATTATTTTTTGATTTTTTCTGATTTTTTTCATTAATCTAAAATAATCATGATTATTTCATGATTATTTGGTAATCGCAATCATTGATTAATATAGGTCATACAAAAATAATCATTAAATAATCACTATTTCACTCATAAGAAAAAAATAATCTGATTAATTAATCATTAATTAAATAATCATTATTTAACAGGTCTGCCGGGAAGTATTCATTTAGAATAGGGCTGATAGGTTTTTGGGCGTGGAACTTTTACCACGAAATCGAATGACAACGTGGCAATTTTTTTCTAGTATCGATTGCGTTAGGTAAATATTTTTTTTAGAAAATAGTTTTTGTGGTAACAAACCTTTGTTTTGTTAGGTTCGCCAGTTCTATGAAAAGTTTGACTAAAAATGTTCTTAATGCAAAATTTCCCACAAAGCTTATAGAACATTTAATATATTTTTTGTTTTTAAACGTTATACAATTTACAATATCTAAATATGTATATAAATAAGCTTTTTACATAGTCGGTAACTATTTTAAAATTTAGTTTTAAATAATTTTTTACAGTTTGAGAGAAATTACTTTTAATTGCTAACAAATAATATGAACTAGTTGATTTGTGTGTGTGTGTTTTTTTTTTTTTTTTAATAAAAATTGCTGCATTTTAGTTTTGATGAGTTAGTTGAAGAAAATATTATTGCTAATAGTGTAACTTAGGACTTAACTTTATATAAAGCACTCCGTTTCAATACATTTGAGTTGTTTTTTTTTTTTTTTTTTTTTTACACAATGGAGGCTTCGTTTGGAAAAACTTATTGGATTTAAATAATTTCTGCGTGTACTGTGCTTAGTCTTTGTCTATTTGTCCTAAGACTGTTGCCCTTCACCTAAATTACCACTAAATTTTTACATTATGTCGAAACACATAAATCGATTTTTATCAAATAGCCATTTAATTAGTTTTAAAATTTCGTTTTTCGATTGTTTTTTTTGTTTTGTTTTTGTTGTTGGTTTCTTATTTTGCAAATATTAACACTTCAACTATTAACTAACGATACACTTAGAAGCTATGATTTCCACTTAACACAAAAACTTTAACAAAACTTTTTACTTTAAACAGTTAATTTGCGATTTTCCGCCGCAGTTGTTATTTGCTTTGTTTTCCGTTTTTCTTACGGTTTTTTTTTTTTTTTACAAAAATATTCTTACTTAAAACTATTGAAAATCAGTGTAAAAATGTGTCTAGAATGTCAGATAAAACTTTAAATCTTAACAGTAGAAATAAATAGAAACGAAAACTGAAACTTTTATATTATTTCATGATTAAATTTGCTTTTTTCACGCGTAGTCCTCGTCACTGTAATCATCGTCATCCTCATCGGAAGAGATAATCTTTCGTTTTTTTCTTTTACTACGCTGCGGCTGTTTACGCGCTGTCGTTGGCTTTGGCATCGCGAAATTTGTTTTTGTGGAAGTTCGTGACGTTGGAGTGACAGGAGTTTCCTGAAAAAGAGAAAAGGATTAATTTTGAGACAATTTACAGTGTCCCTACTCAAAACTATTTGCTATATCCCAGCGGCCAAAATGCTGCCTACAGAAGTAATGAACCGTAGCACTTTTCGTAGGCCGTAGGCGGTAATGCATACGACCGCATACACCATCCTAGTATACTTTTGTATATGCGAACGTGGCCGTTTTGTAGAGCGAACGCCTACCAACACCATATAAAGTAAGCTATTAATAGGCAGGTCGCTTACAGTCTCGTATACTTTGTATGCTATTGGTAGGTAGTTCGCCTACAGTCTCCTATACTTTTTAGGCGATAGGCCGCTGGGATCTCTATCTTTATACCTAGGTCCATTTGCTTTTGATCCGGATCAGGATCGAGCTTAACCGACTGCAGCATAGTTGTACATACTTATTCTTTTAATTTTTTACTTAGGGTCTTCATTTCAAACTTACTTTTGTGATTGAAGCCATCGGCGTCATTGGATATATACTATTGGGAGTACTGTTAAAGCTCTGCATAGCTGGGTTGAGACTTTGGTCCATAATGCTTGTAACACTATCATCTAAATTTTGATTAGAACTAGTTTGTAGAACGGATGTCGTTGGAGTCGATTCCGATAGATTGCTGGTATTGAGCTTGGACTTATCTGCAGCATCATCATCGGAGTCATTATCGTCGGGGTCAAGCTTCAACATCAATTGCTTGAACTGTAAAAACGAAGGAAAAATGAAATTCAATATAATTATTAGGTATGGATTTCTGTTTTTTTTTTTTTTTCTTGATTTTTTTGTTGTAACTTACGTCCAAGTACTTCATCACGAGGTCTTTTCGTTCTTCCTCGTTTAGCTGAATAGGATTTCCATCATTATCGACGAGGTGTTGTTCCTGTTGCTTTTTGATTATATCAATTGTGGTTTTTGGATTAAAATCTGGAACGCTTTTACGTGTTACTGCCTTTTCATAGATTTTTGGCTCCGACGGCGAGTAACGAGATATTTTACTATCGGTCAGGCCGTACATATCCTTTAGATGCTCCTTGAGCACCAATAGTAACATACACGCTTGCGCAGAGGTAATACATTTTTGAATTTCGGTGGTATCATCCGGTAAACGTTTCAATAACGCACTCGGATCCTCTATATCATCGTCGTCTTCAAGTATGTCACCGGCATTTTCGCTTGGCTTAAGGCACTCTCTGAATGTTGTCAGAAGATTTGTACCAGCCGTTGAGATTAACAAATCAATTTGATGTATCAAATAGAGTGGTTCATCCTGAACAACATAGGAGAAATAAGCCAAATTATCAGCAATATACAACATCTGACGTAACGAGATTTTTTGATCGTCAAATTGTTTTGTTACGGTTTGCACTAGAGCTCGACGCTGTGGTTTCGTCGTTCTTAATAGCGTATATAGGAAATCATTCATCGACGATGGTAAAGCGTCCATTTGTTTTTTACTACAAACAAACAAAAAAAAAAAAAAAAAAAGTTTATTCAATATTTTCCATTCCTATGTGGTGGCACACATCTGTTGAATAACTTACACATAGCCACGTACAATTCCACTGGGATTATTTTTTGCCTTATTATAACATTGCAAGATTTCCTGTAACTTGAAACAGAGTTGCAAACCAAATTGAACTTTCATATTTACAAAGCCCGAGTATGTTTTGTCAATATCTTTCAACAGTGCATCGGCGCGATGTGCGGACTATAAGAAGGCATGATGAAATTAATGCAATCTAATTTTCAAAACGTTAGATAAATAATAAGAGAAATATATACCTCTTGTTTTGAGTCCGTACTCAGCGCTATTAAATATGGCACCATACGAACTGGGTGCACTAGACCTTGTCGTAATACGATTTGTACAACCTTAACGGCCCACAATCGTACAGTGTCGTCGTTACTTAGAAAACAGTTCAAAATTTCTTGCAAGTACAATTGTATGATTCGACTTGCCATACCCGATGAGACATCGTTCATTTCCTTTAGATCCTCTGTCTTTGATTGCTTTTCCCCTAAAAATCAGTATAAAAAAAAAAAAAAAAAAAAAAATAAAAAAAAATGTCAATAAAAATCTCTACCAAATTTACAATTATTATGGACGGGATGATGTCACAAATATGCTTACATTCTTTCTCTTTATTGTGCATATACATTTCCGATTCTGTCAGGTAAACCCATATATTGCGCATGCATACTATTTTGATGCTTGGCTCCGCCGTATTCGAACACAATAAATCACAGTAGAAATTTTTCAATTCGGATCGTGTTAAATAATCGTCGTTCATAACGCAAAACGAGCCCAATGCGATGAGGGCTTGCTTTCGGATCTCTTGATTTGAACATTGAATAAAAAACATTAAGCATTCGAATACATCATCACAGATGGTTGGAGGAAGTCCGCCGCTACTTGCATCTCCTAAAAACAAAAAATTTCAATTTTTCTCATTGATCAATAAAAAATAAAAAAAAATGAAAGCCCCCTTTTTATACCTATTACTTGCGGCATATTAAAATCGAAATAGCGCATTAAAATCCCGATAGTGAATATACTTCGTCTGAAGAGAGGATTATAGACCGCATCGATGTTTTGATTATTTTGCGTCACCTGCAGACGACTATTTTCCAGTATACGATAAAACCTAGAAAAAAAAAAAAAAACAAAGCATTTTTATAGACACAACTTCTAAAAAAAAAACCTCATCTGACATGGCTTACTTCTGAAAACAGTCCCGTATTAGTTTGTAATTCTTAGTTATCTTATTTACAAGCGCTCCAAGGCATGAGACACAACTAGTGACAACAGCTTGATTTAATGACACAACAAGCAACATTAGATGTTCCTCCAATGTTGCTAAAAAATATTCACTGGCGTTGTTAACAAGCGGCACAACCTGAAAATTCATTAAAATTGTTGTTATATATGAACTTCCGGGACGTTAGTTTTTTGTACGCTGTCGCACCTTTTCGAGTATATCAGCCACAGAGCAAATAAATTTCGGTGCAGTTGATGGATGGCATTTTATATTCAAATACGGTTCAATGGTCATTGCGTGACGCACTAATAGTTGTGGTCGTACTTTTGCCAAGAGATGAAGTGTTGTTATACATCCAAGCATACGCGCATTGTCCGTGTCTTCCAGTTCAATTAATCGATCTACCAATCCATCCGCCAATTGCTGACATGCCAACACGATCTCTGCTGGAGGTTCAGTATTTTTCTTTACAGGCTCTTGTGCGCTCCCATCCAATTTCATCATGTTCTCTTTTGGTTGAAAAATCTATAAACAATTGAATTGAGAGTGTGAGGCAAAAGAAAAAAAAAACAAATTCAAAGGACAAAACAACACTTACGCTATTCAATAGACCTTCTAACCAAGACGTTCCCGTATCGTGTGCTGTGTTAACAACATCGATTATTTGGTTTATCTTCCTCTGAACTCCGTGCTAAAAAAACAAAAAAAATTAATTAATTGTATTCGAAATTTAGAGATTTTGATTAGTTATTTTTCACTTCAACAAAATAATTTTTTTTTTTTAAATTTAATTTTGTACAACTCACTTTGTCATTTTTATTGCATGGTGTAAACCACATTTTCATAAAGACTTCCGTTACGAGTTTTTGTATGCCTTCTTCATCGTTCACACGTCGTATCATTTTTACACAAATTTCAGGAATCTTTGCAAAGTCGGGGTATTCTATACAAATATCGCGGAGAATTTTTATCACACGTTTCCGCACTGATACGCCAGTATCCTGTAGAAAGATTGTAAAAAAAATTGTTCACATGTCAATCCCTTTTATTTCGAAAGCAAAAAAAATATGTGTTTCATTACAACTTACCAAAATTCTTGTAGACAGCATATCGTAATACTGATCTATCAGTTCATCATTACTTAACACAAATTTTCCAACTAAATCTACAGCGGCCTCTCGCACAGATATAGCTGCATCTAAGAACTTTTGATTAACACCCATTTGCATGTCTTTACGTTTTAGCACCATTGGATCGACTTCGACGATATTGGCCAAACATTTCATTGCACGAGTTCTTACAGCTATGGAGGGTTCACTTTTGTACAGAAGATGATATATTTAATTTTTGAAAAATTAATCCAATATAAAATGTCGAAGGTGAAGTGAAGGAATGAAAAACTTACTTTACAACTAGAATTATCTTTTTCAGATAACCGTCGAATGACTGACTAAATGGCCTTTTCGTTGCTAAATATTGAGCTATTAAGTGCGCGTTAGTATAATCTATGTAAGTCTTTATATGCTGTGCTGCCGCTGAGTTTTTATCGTTCGCTGAACCGAAAGGTTTTATCTTTCCCAATAGATATTTTTTACGTTCCTCTAGAATACCAAAAATCTCCAAATTTAGTTCTTGATCTATTGCAGCTGGATCGCGACTGCCATTTTTGACATCATCGCCGTTTTCGTCATCGCTCGTCTCAGTATCGGTCGAGTCCACTGAATCATCTGAATAAATTATTTTCCATTACACTCGACGTCAATTTGTGCATCGCTATGAAATGAAATGACTATGTATTAAAAAAAATATTCACCTCTTCTTCTCTTTTTGCGCTGTTTATTCTTCTTTCGTGATGCATAACCCTTTCCTCCGTCAGCTATACGCCTACGTTGATAAATGATATCCCGATACCATTGCGATAAATAGAAATGTCTTGCGTAATCCCAAATTAGATTTTCCTCTTGAGCGTTTACGGCCAAAAAATCTAATAAAATCTTTTGCAGAAACTCCGTACGCTCCTCTTCCGGTTCGAGTTGAACTTTACTCTGGGATGACGACGGAAAAGAAAATTAATGAAATTTTAACTTAAAAGTGTTAAAATTTCGAAGAACTCACATTGACGGTTGGAAGGTCGCCTTCCTTTTCCTGTTCTGCTTTGATTGATTTTATCATCGAATCGATTATATTAACCTTGCAACGAGATTCAACGGTATCCTTTCGTAGACGTGCCGCTACTATGCCCAAATAATCTAACGAAACCAATCGTATGCTTTGCTCAATGGATTTATCCGAGACATAGCGCACCAACATTGTACCGAGCAATGAAAGCAATAGCTCCGATGCTGGCCATTCCGGTCGATTGACAGTAGCTAATAGATCGTGAATGAAATTTTCGAAGAGCGGACGGAAGTCAGTTTCGTTCGAGCGCGTTTTGCATTTATTTAAAAATGTTGTCAAGAAATTGCCACCAATACTGATTGCCACGTCGTATTTCTTCAGTACTATCACATCGTTATTATGCTTTCCGATTCTTGTAGCACCACCCGGTATCTCATCATCTAAATCGATTATCTGTTGACTTATTTTCGATCTCGATTGACCGCTTGATTCGCATAGCGCATCGGGGAGTATTGTTGCACATTGTATTAACTGCAGGACCAAAGCAGTTACCATTTGTATATTGCCACTATTATTCGCTAATTTAAATGGCCGTAAATTCTTCTTCGACGATGGCAAACGATCAATGGACGAGAGTATATCACCGAGTATGCTGCTTCGTATCTTATCGTAACGTTCCTTACGAAAAATCTACAAACGCAGAGAGGTCAAACAAATTTTTTCACTCTCAAACATACGAGGATAATATAAACAAATTTTTCCACTACTCACCGTTGTAACAAGCTCCAGACAAACGAACTGTAATGTTTCAATGTTATCAACGAAAAATGGTTCGATGGCTAATGTTGAGAGTGGCAGAACAATCGTGTCGACGAATATGCATTTGTCGAAAAGTGTTACAAAAACTTTCATCAGCTCGACAGATTTCGAATAGAGAAGCTGTAAGCTTCGGTTATGATTGTGGTGTATTCTGGACTTCTTACGCGTATCGGTTTTCTTCATACTTTTGACCGTGTACACGGGATCATAGGATGGGAATATTGTCTCATGCAATTGAAATTGTATGAATTTAACAATATACGCAATATTGTCCTCCTGAAGAAATTTCAAATCTTTTGCCGTTGAATATATATTGCATATAAGCAGACACGCTTCGGTTGCATTCAAGATTTTTTCCATAACCTCATCATCCACAATATCCTCTTCGTCATCCTTCAAGAAATGATTATGTATATCGGCAATGGTTTTAAAAGCTATTTATTACAAAAAACTTACCGGTCCTGCCGAATAGTTCTTCGCCAAATACACATTCCGCATTGCGTAATTTATAAGTAGTGTCAATTTATTCTTGGGTATACTATCCAGTACTCCTTTTGCCTTCAGTTTTGCAACGTCATTACTCATTGTGTTCAACATTTTTGATGATATACATTCAATGTTCTCGTCGGCTTCATCTGAGAAGGGGAAAAAATATAAACAGAAGTTTTTAAGTTATCATATTTATTCTATAGATTTTGAGAAAGTCTACAAGTCATCAATCTATGGAATGCAAAAATTTAATCTAATCAGCTGGAGATACTAAAGCCAAAACATCAGAGAGAATTTTTTTATTTGCAATTTTAGTAGCGTATGGGACAAATCTAACTTACCGGCTTCGAAATTCGGTGGTTCTGTGTCATCCAGAAGCTCAATTATTTGTTCCATGTTTCGCATGAATTGCTGGTAGGTTTGTGAACGGACAACCTCTTCTCGAGCACTTTTCGGAGTTGGTGCCGGCACATTACGTTCAACACACCGGACTTTGGGTTTTGAGTCTTTAACAATAAAAAAAAAATAGAAATAGAGAATTGCAATAAATCGTTTTGCTTGAACATGAAATGGTTTCTATATATGCTTACATATTTGCTCTGGTGGAAGATCTTCAAGAATCGATACCATTCGACGCTTAATGGCCGTTCGTTTTTCATCGGCCTTCATTTTTGTGAATGCATCAGGTGCCGTCGCAGATGACGTATTATTTATGTTTTCATCGCTCGCACCAGGCACTGGTAATCCAATCTTCTTAGCCAATTCTGGTGACTTTTTTACAAATTTTTTAATACTGTTTTGCATAAGAAGTGCGT
Organism: Chlorops oryzae; assembly: GCA_020466095.1. Classification (NCBI taxonomy): domain Eukaryota; kingdom Metazoa; phylum Arthropoda; class Insecta; order Diptera; family Chloropidae; genus Chlorops; species Chlorops oryzae. The sequence continues at coordinate 94,274,525 of CM035807.1, read as the reverse complement.
CCTCTGCTTTCAGGCGATTAATACATACCCTAACTTGGGATTTACCGCCGGATGATGATGACGACGAGCCGATATCACCAGACGATGTTGCCGTTGTTGCTGCTGCTGCTGTTGCTGCTGTTGTTGTTGTTGTAGCAGCATTTAATTGTGTTCGATTATCAGACGGTGGTATTGATGTTGTGGTTGCGGCAGCGGTTGTTGTTGTTGTTGTTGTGCTGCTGCTGTTTTCGTCTCCGCCGTTGGAGTTTTGATTGCGTTTTGTTGCATTTGATTTTGTTGTTGTTGTTGCTGTTGCTGTTGGTCATCTGGTGCGATGGCTGCTTGGGCCGGGGACTGATTTGATGGATTTTTATTTGGTTGTTGGTTTTGTAGGAACTCATTGTTACGGGGTGTGAATTTCTGCTGCAGCAGTAACATTTGTTGTCGTTGTAAATTTAAAACGTTCTGGAAATTGCCTTGTATTACGGGTTGTGTTGCTGGCGGTGCCTCTTGTGGTGTTGATGGATTTTGAACTGTTTGCTGATTCAGTTGATGTTGGTTTTCCTGCGATTGGTGGTGATATTGTGCATTGTTAACAATTGGCGCATTTTGATTTTGATTCGCGTTCATTGACTGCTGTGAATGATTTTGAGTATTTTTGAGATTTTGGAAATTGATCTGATTTTGCAGTTGTTTTTGTTGTTGCTGCTGCTGTTGTAACTGTCGATGCTGTTGTTGTTGTTGATGTTGTTGCTGCTGCTGTTGTTGGTTGCTGCTGCTGTTGTTGTTGCTGCTGCTGTTGTTGTTGCTGCTGCTGTTGTGGTTGCTGTTGCTGTATTGGAAGTAACAATTCATTTTTCTGGATTATTACACTAGATTTTGATGGTTGTACGCTTGTTGGTGTATATATTACAGTTTGCTGGGTTTGATGGACCTGTTGTTGTTGTTGTTGTTGTTCTACAGGTTGTTGAAATTGCGTCTGAAGTTGTGGTTGTTGTTGCTGCTGCTGTTGCTGATGCGGCTGTTGTATCAACGGCAGCGATGTTTGCATTTGTATAACAGGAGTATGTTGAGCAGCAGTGATTTGCTGTTGTGGTGGCAGTTGCGGTGACAATTGCGGTTGCAATTGCGTTGGAATATTTGGAGCGACTTGCGACGGCAGCAGTGATTGGGAATATTGAATCGGATTGATTGGCATCGTTAGACTGTTCTGATCGATCAACGGCGTTTCAGTATTCATAATTGGAGATGGCGCCATTAGTTTGGGAGGAGTCATTTGTTGCTCAACAACATTTGGTCGCGTTCGCCTTGACGGCGTTGTGTCCATGGTTGATGGAGACTGTCCAGCAGCAACAGCCGCTAAATCTCTGAAATGGAAAAATTAAATGAATACATTTTTTCATAGCGCATGAGCATCGGAGGTTAAGAGGTTAAGTAAAAAACACGTACACATTTATATTCGTCAATTGTTGTTGCTGCTCTAGTTGTTGCTGTTGTTGAATTTGTTGCTGTTCTTGTTGCAGCTGTTGTTGTAACAGTTGTTGTTGCAAGATCTGCTGTTGCTGTACCTGCTGCTGATGAGGAGGTGTCGACGGTTGAGGCTGCGACTGCTGCTGCTGCTGTGGAGACTGTGCATGCAGCAGCTGCTGCTGCTGCTCGGGCTGTGCCTGCATGTAAACCAATTTAGTAGCAACTTGAGATTGCTCTATCTGTTGTTGCTGTTGTTGTTGTTGTGGTTGTGGTTGTTGTTGTTGCATAAAAACACTTGAATCCAATAGCTCAGTATTGAGGTTCAAATGAGCATTCGTTTGTTGTATAACGTTAATGCTGGCGTTTTGATGTTGCTGCAAATTGCAAGCATTTATGTAAGTTTGTTGCTGGTGATGGTGCTGCTGCATTTGTTGCTGCTGCGGCTGCTGCTGCAGAAGTTGTTGTTGGTTTTGCAGCTGATATGGATTTGCTAAAAGGATGCACGAAAATCCTCATTTAAGTCAAGTATAATATAAAAAGAGTAATAAATGAACTTACGCGTTCGCTGTGGTGTATTAAACACGGTTGGTCGGAAGTTATAGATTCCTTGCAGCAGCTCTGGGTAAGTGCTAATGTTGGTGCCATGTTGTTGTATTGCGTATTGAGGTTTGAGTTCACTTTAAAATGATGAGAAAGTGTTATGTAGAATATATACATATTTATTATGCTTAAATCTTAGAAATTTATGAAAGAAAGTTTTGTATGAAATTTTTTTTTACATTTTTCTGCTTTTTCCATGTTTTCGCGTTAAAGGGAAGGCTTTATTAACAATATTATGAATAATCGTTAAGAGGAATATCCGAGAATATAATACAATCTCTTCACTTACATATTATCCGAATTCGTTTGTTCAATGGCGGAAACAAGTTGTCGTACAAGATTCTCGTCTCTCACCGATAGCAAATTGTTGGATTCATTCGCAACTAGAGTGTGAAACAATAAGGACTTGTTGAGGGGCGCGACATTAGAAAGGGAGTCCGAAACTGGAAGTTCACTTAACACTAGAAGAAAAGAAAAGTTTTTTTTTTTTTTTAGATATGCTCTATTGTAATATTATTTTACTTACAATCTGAGAGGCTATTCAGCCCGGCAAGTGTCGTCACCGGTACGGATGGAATATCTGCCATGTCAGATTCTATTTACTTCCCGAAATAGTCCTTGCATATACACGTGAGTCTGCATTTGCTCAATTTAATTGAATAGCCACTTTTGATCCGAAACAACAACACCAACAACAACAAAAAGATCACACAAAGCGCGTTACAACACTACTCGACGACACTCCGTAGTCGTCCAAGCGAATGGACAACAACAATAACAACAAAAGCGACGTTGTTGCACAAAGAAGATACGATGTGTTGCCCCTATGTAAACAGAGACGTCGTCAATGCGAGGGCATATTTAATTGAAATTATCGCCTCTGGCACTGCGAATATGCATTTTGGCTTCGTCTTCAGCGTTTTTAAATGATATTTGCGATAGAGAAACACTTTCCCGATTATACATTTGCGCGAATGTAATTTTACTCCATCTTTTTCGTTTTACGTTCTTCGTTCTTTTACACTTCGTTTCGTTTCGTTGACACAAAGCGTAAAAGTTTTCAGTTTTCACTTAATTGGAATAATCGTTGCGTGCGTCACGTTGCGATTCCGTTCGAGCGAATGTTCGCACGCACGATTTTGCTCATCGAAATTATGAAAAATTGATTTTTCGCTGATCGAAATTGCTGTTTTATCCTGCAATCTTGAGTATTTTCTTGCAGATTTTTTATTTTGACTTGCGACTTTAAAATAGAAATGGCGATGTCGGAGCGAGAAGAAAAACCTGTATTTGACAAGGACGCCAATAGCATTATCGATTTCTATTGCCCTTATCGGGTAGCCAGTGCTGTTCTTGCGACTATTTTCTTTCTGTACGAACATGCAGCACTGCTGCCAGCGTTGCCACTCACTTCATTTTTTTTTTTCGTAGCCAAATAAGTATCAAATTGACCTGAACAGTATCCAATATTTTTTTCTTTTTATAATTAGGGGCTGTTCATTGATTACGTAAGGGAGATTTTGACCATTTTTTAAAAATCAACCATTAGAAAATTGATCTCATGTAAAACATTTCTTAACTTTTTGAAAGTAACTGTTGTTCATTTTATGATATAAGCAAAAAAAATATAGGTTATTTTTGTCTATTGCATATTGAACATAAAATAAAAAGTTAAAATTTGCCTTTCATTTTTTCGGGCAAATTATAAAAGTTAAATTTTGCCTGATATTTTTCGGGCAAAAATATCGAGCAAATTCGAATATCACAAAAGGTTTTGACAGCATTTCGAGAAATTTGGTACATTTATTGTATACCCAGCCGGACTTTATCCCATGCATGAACAAATCATTAATGCAGAAGTAGTGAAGCATTCATTTCGAAAGAGGCCAATTGATGATTTTTCAAATGATCTTCTAGTGAAAATATCACAGAAGCAATAGCGCGTTGCAACAGACTCTTCTTCAAATGAAATTTTCATTTGAAAGAGGGTTGTATACTCCCATTTTTAATGAAGATCCTATGAAATTTGCATGACAAGATGTTTTTCAATCTGTGTGCTACAATTCTCAAAAGTTTTATAATTTTTTTGTACTTAAGATGTTTTGCTAATTGAAACTCTTAAGTCTTTCCAAAGGCGAAAATGTGTCAGTCACGAAGAGACGAAATATGGCCATATCCGCCAATTTTTTAAAATATTCATTGAAAAGAATGCAAGTTTAGAAAGCGCTATATTAAAACATTTTAAGAAATTTAACAATTTATTATTCCTTCTCTTAGATCCCCGCTGGCGTAATAATATTATTTTTTCAAATGAAATTTCATCCAAGACGAAATTGGCACCATAGTTTTTAAAAGTTCATTGAAAAATGATATTTATAGATTAAACATTTAAGCAGATCAATTTATTTACTCTATTTACAAATGAAATAATCATGCACATTGGATCCATTTTAGTCAGCCAGCACGTGCATTTTTCCCAATTGAAGTTTTCATGCGGATCTGGGTCATACACTCCTTTACCTAATGAATAACACATGAATTTTGAAGTACTGAAAATAGCTGCCATCTCCTAACAAACTTCATTAGAAGTAAGGGTTAGTAATGCGAGTAGTCGCAGTATGAATTTTCACCACTTCGGAAGTACTGCAGAAGTAGTGAAATTTCCGGCTGGGTATCGGAAAGCAACGTTTTTTCACGTGGGTACACTTGACGTGTTTAGCCCAATAAGAGGCAGCGTATTATTGTATTTTGAAAATATCCAAAATTTGATACAATTGTGTGAAAAACGGCAACGCTGACTGCTGCTAGTTACATATTTACGAGTTATCGATAAATTTAAGTATAGGTGTATTACACTGATCAGCCTAGGTGCAAGGGAGACAACTATATTTTGTATAAACCAAAGTGTTGATTCTTACAAGGGGGAATAAAAAAAAATAGTGGTTTCCCAATGCATAAGATACTGTTTTAGGCGAAAACGTTAATTTTAAATGTAAGAGGGAATTTCAGATGATATATAAATTCAAAAAACAGGTAGCGACCTTTCTTAATAGGTCTGAAAATTTAATTGTTAATGAAATTTAAATTTAAATTTTTCTTAGTTTATAGTTTATTTCAAATCATTAAAGTAGTTTGTATTCTGTATACGTTAAATAATGCCTGATATTCCACACAACACTCCTGTCACTTTCTTGAGTAGAGCTTTGAATAAGAGATATCCTCTTGTGCTCTACGATGTCATAACAATAAATAAATAAATAAAATAAATAAATATGCAGTGCCGGATTAACCCTTAACCTTAACTGCGGTCTCAAAACCCGCAATGAATCTCTCAATCATAACTTTTCAAAACTGTTAGTTCTTTCTAATTAAGTATATTATACGATTTACATGTGTTGGTTTTTTTGCATTCGTGACTCTATTTCAGAGCTCAAGAATATAAAATAATTCAATTTTTCCATAGATCTCACGAAATAAGCGTAGGCGATTAAAGGACAGAAATGGGGGGCAGTTGTTTAAAAGTTAAGCTAGCGCGGGGCCTGTAGTAAATTCTGTTAAAGGCCCTTGGCTTGCTTTAGGTTCTCAAGTTTCGGATATTAATTTCAATAAATTTGTTATAAATTATCTTTTCTAGATTTAATATGGGCAAATTTATAGATAACAAAACTTTGCTTACCCTCGAATTCCGACATTTATAATTGGAGCAACAATGCTGAAACGAAAAGAAAAGAACAAAAATTAAAGAGAGAATAAGAATACAATTTTACCACCGTTAGGGCCAATATTACTATTATAACTATTTAAAAATAAAAATCCACTTTTGCTTTTCGCCATTGATATTCAAACAAGTTTTTTAAATTCACTTCGACAGTGCATGGACGGCCTCCGTGCTAGATGCTCTGGCTTCAACTCCCAGCTGAGGTCGTGGATGTTTGTGTCTTTTTTCTGTTTCTGTTTTTCATCTGTTTTTCCCACTATTCGTGGTAGCACAACGGGCCCGTGTGAGGCCTAAGTATGTCACCTTTAATGGTGGCAGCCACACTAAACTAACTTATCCCAGACAGTGCATTTAAATACGAAAACAAAGAGTTCGATATTCGAAAAACAGCTGTTTACCAAAATTCGAAGGAATAAGTTTAATCAAAAATTGAGTTGACGGATAAAACCCAAAACGATAGACAGGATTGAAAGTCCTGGAGTCGAAGGACGGCAATTTGGAGCACGAAACATTCATTAGAATGACAATTTGAAAATAACAGTGTAATCAGCTGTAAAATAGCGGTGCAGCCCTGGCAGTAGACGGTGCTGCCATATATTTCTATTTAAAAAATTGCGATATTGGAAATGATATAAAAAATTTATATTAATCTAAAAAACTTTTAAAAATATTAGTACAATTGGTCCTCACGGATGAAGAGGGATGGTATTGAGTGAAAAGTTTGTCTGTGTGATGACGAAGAAAATAATAATAAAAGTTTTCTGAGGAGATATTTCTTGGTGAAATGTAAATTTCCACTTAATCTGAATGTAAAGAATTTTTTCAAAAATCCATTCACTTTAGTTGGCAGTGAGTTTTTTTTTTTTTTTTAAATTACGAAGTCGAGAAGGATAAAAACGTAATTATTGCTATGGTGTTTGCTCGCTTATTAAGAAAATTTTTCCTTCTCAAAGCGAATTTTTCTTTAGTAATTGACTGTAAATATTCAAACGGAAGGAACGATTTTTTTAAAAAGGAGGAGGATCGGCCTTTGTGAACGTAAGGGAAACCGTATAGGGAAAAGAATTTCCTTTCAAAAACTTCTCGAATTGCAATAATTACTTTAAAGGAAAAAAAAAAAGAATTAAAAAATATTTTTTCTCACATTTACAGTACATCGAAATATTTGAAGAAATGCCATTACTCGATGAATTGCTGGCGGCTTTGTCCGCCGCTGCTGCTCTTCAGTACTCCCGAGATGTCTATTGTTACCTCGAGCAAATTCAAAGGGAAATCGAACTGAGTCCAGGTTATAATTCGACAACGGAGAATCACAACGATGATACGCAAACCCATTTGAATCGGACCAAAATTGAAGTGAACTACGCTCAAATGCTAATTGCAATCCATCAGATTCGTGAATGCTTGGGCCCGGCCGTTCGTTCAAGAAACGCTGCGGAACGGATGAAAAAATTGATCGGCACCGCACGAAGACATTTAGTGATTGTGCGTGAGCTTTTGGAAAAAAATCATGAAAAAACTTAGAAAAAAATTTGTTTTTCTTCACCGAATCCAATTGGGGGAAAAAAGGCGATCCTGTAGCATTTAATCCTATAATGCATGACATATTAATTTATAGTATAGATTTTATACCCACATAACTGTAACAATTTACGGAAATTTTGTAAATAGTAAATGCTATAAATCGTTTAAATTACGTGGGGAAGAATTTGTTCCATATGCGTTAAAGGATCAGTAAGGGGAAGTTTTCATTCTCTAGCTCTCACGGAACTTCTTGGTTACCTCGATAGTCTGTTTCTATAGTACCAAAATGAAAACTGCGATTCCAACGATTGTCGGATTTTATAGCACCCCCGATTAAGGGCGAAAGTGTCGTTTTAATCGATTTATATTTCTCTACAAAATTTTCTTAACCCTTTAACGCACAATGCACTAATTTGTCCCGACATAATTTTAACTATTTATACCATGTTACAAACGTGGACATTCTTAGGCGTTATGGAGTTGCTCTAATTATTGGGAAATTGCAGGAAACAAGGCTACGATAGTATGGACACATCCTGAGAGCAGATGAGGACAGATTGGCGAAAAAGGGCTACACAGTATAAATACAAGCAGAAAATGGCAGAAAACGAGGGGTTGGATGGACACAGTAAAATAGGATCTCGAAGCTTGAAGCCTTACCTCAGAGGTAAGCGATAGGAAAAAATGGCGGAATTGGTCGCGTTTGGCGGACCCCATTTATAGGCCAGGACGTTTCAAAAGGACGGACGGTTCAACTCCCAGCTAAGATCGTACATGTTTGTGTCGTTTTTTCTGTTTCTGATTTTCTTTGTTTTCCCATTATTCGTGGTATCATAACGGGGCCCGTGTTAGGGTTAAGTGTGTCACCCTTAATGGTGGCAGCCACACTAACCTAAGCTAACCTAACATTTAATATTAACATTGCTATAATTCCCTTATATGTACTTTTGTCTGGACAAATTTGTCCCCCATGCGTTGATAGGTTAAAGAATTTTCCTTAAGAAAGAACAATTTTAATTTCGAATCTCGCATTGAACTTACAGGCAAAAATTAAGAGTGATTCCTTTGGGATTTCTCAGTTTGGTTTAAGTATCCATTATACGTTGACCATTCTTCTCTTAATCAATACTCTCTGAAGAAAATATCACATCGATTTGTTGGCAAAATTGTACATGCCGATGATTGCAGCTGTCAACATCTTTGGGGAAAAAGATGGCATTATAAAAGTTTAGAGCGAAAAATAAAATTAAATCACCTTTTTTTTTTTCTTTGTGTGAAGAAAGTTCAACTCAACTCGTTTAGGTGTGAAGACACACTCGCATTACTGATGGCAAGAGTTCCTACGTCGAAGTTTTATTAGAAAATATATATACAATATTTTCTTCCGATGCGGTCGAAGCATTTTCGAAAGACTACTCACGAAGTTATGTGGTCAAACAAAAAAAAAAAAAATTAAAATGGACATCGATGAAATTCGAAAAGCGAAAACTTTTGTTGCCCATGAAAGGGGAAAAAACAAAATTGAGCACATATAAATTTATTTTTAATGTTTTTATTCTGAGAAGATTTCAGGACTAGGGTGCTCCCTTAGATTGCGAAATTTCGAAAAGTTGCCGGGCTACTTCGCCGTTCGGTTCTGCTACCTATAAAACGAACTGGTGATTTTTTCTCTTTTGTTACATTGAGTTTTAGGGATCGCTACCAGCAAATGAAAAGTTGGAAAACGTATTCCTTTAAGGATTTTTACTAACTAATGAAAAGAAAATTATGTGGTTAGAGCTCGCCATTCGCTTCTTTCGTCTAAGTTACACGCGTGTGATTTTTTTAATTTTTCTAAATTGAGTTTTAGGGGTCGCTACAATAGGTCAAAGTTTGAGATAAGTAAATATTGAAAAAAAAGTGCCTAAAAATATGCTATGAAATATGCATAAAATTAAAAGGCATCACTCATACGGCATGTAGGACAATCGTGCGCATTAGCGAATATGTAATTAACGTCCTACATGCCGTATGAGCGATGCCTTTTCTATGATATTTCGGACATTTGCACCGCATCCGCACGTTTACCGCAGCATATATATATATAGCGATAATAACAAAAATATACAGAACGTATCGAAGAAAAATCATATTTTTGAAAATTTGTCATGCCAATCAGTGCCCAAGGTTCCGAAGTGTTAATTTCCGAGAGTTGACCAGATATGAATATTTTTGTGATAGCTTAAACGGCGAGAGTGTACCAAAATTTGGTTTTAAAAATTTGTCACTTAAAACGTTTTCGCGGCTCTGCTTCAATAGTCAATCGCAAATAGCAGAAGCATATTTTGAAACCGATTGTAATTCCCCCATGAAAGGATTCTTTCTATTCTGTTCAATCAATCCAACATTGGGACTTTTTTTGTTCTCTTTTTTTGGGCTCAAAAAATTGTTCTTTTTCGAAAAATTGATCGAAACATTTGTCCCAGTGGATGAGGAGCCTATCAAAACTGGAGGGAAATAGCAATGGAAAAAATGTTTCATTTTGCGTATGGATACATGCGACCTTTCCGAAAAATGGGGGTTATGGATTTCGCACTCATAAAACCAGCGAACCAGAGCCAAATGAAAACTGGGGCTGCGTAAATGTTTTTTTTTGTTTTTTTATTGTTTTATTCTTATTTGTTTTTTTATTTTTTATTTTGTGCACGCGTTCGTTGTCTGCACTTGGCTGTTTTTTCTTCTGATGCTTGTGTCGTAAATCTTGTCACACTGTCGTATATTTACAAATTAAGTGTCAATATGGGCCCCCAGAGAATGCACTTAAGCCCGAAATTTATAGCCATGAGACTTAACGAATGGCGGACGTCATTCGATGCGCTTTTTTCGTGTGTGTCTACAAATGCATGGATATACATACATACATACATATGTGCATATGTGAAATCAAAGATTGAGTTCAAGTACTGAGCATTTAGATTGACATTTATTGCATTATTTTATTCTAGCCTCATAAAAATTAATTTTTTACGACTTTTTTTTTTGATGGAAGTTGTTTAAAGCTCTCAAAAAAATTTAACTGAGACAGGCAGAACTCAGACAAAATGGTGTGGTAAATGGGTATTTGATAAAATTTTAGGCTCTGGGTTCATCAAACAGTGGCGTAGCGAGACATTTCGGTGCCCGGGTGCACAATGAGAACACGATGGACGAAATGCCGCCCCACCCCGTCCTAAATAAAAAGACCTTTATGAAAATTTAAGGGGGTCTTCTCATTGAGCAACTTTTTTTTTCGACTTTTTTTTTTTTTTGCATTTATTTATAGCTTGGGTAGTTGTGAATATGCCCCTAAAAGGATTTTTTGAAATTCGAAATAGTTTAGAGGATATAGCCTTCTTTGTCGAGCAAGATCTGCGCTAAAACGAGTAATTTTTGCGTTGCTTCAAACTTTAAACGCGTTTATCTCGAAACCACGTTTTTCGAACTGGCGGCCATGATATCTCCAGTTCAACTGAACCGATTTTCATGAAACAAAGTGGAATCGACGCAGAATTGTCACCATTCTCGGGTGAACCTCGACCATAATTTTAAAAAATTTTTTCCTTTTTTTTTTTTTACACTAAACTACAAAAAAAAAGCCCGAAATTGAAATTTTTTTTTGAATGGCCGCCATTTTGTCAAAAAAAATCACAAAATTAAGCTTGAGGTTCACCCGAGAATTACATCTATACTGATTATAACCCCGTTTTTTTTTTTCATTTCGGACGCTCCGGAGACCCGGAATCGTGGCCGCCGTGACGGCACCTTTTTTTTTCACCACCAACTTTGAAGTCTCATTACATTTTGAACAGCCCACGTATCGAGGCAAAAAAATTTTTTTTTATTTACTTTGAACCTTTTGTAATACAATAAATAAAAAAAGTTTTCAATTATTCTTTGCGTTTTCAAATAAGAATTTTTTTAAAAAGGGTCAAAAAACGGGTTTTCAATGAGAAGACCCCCTTAAATATGAGTTTGCGTCCGGGGCGGCTGCCCCCTTATAGCCCCCTCATAGCTCTACTGTCTCAAAAAAAAAGGATCTTCGATCTCTCTCTCTCTCTCTTGAAACTCAATAAAAAAAGTTTTCAATCACTTTTTCATTTTGTATTAATGTCTGGTTTCCCACAGCGCATGAATCCCCGCAAATATTCAACATATGTCAAACATATGACACGCACTTCAATCAACTCTGCTATTGATTGTGATTGGTTCGGAATTTTTGCATGTGTTGAATATTTACAGCATGTATTCGGAAACAGGCTTAAATTCTTTTTAAGACTTGGCCGTCTTGAATTTTCATTGAAAATCCTAAGACGCCTAAGTTCGTTTGATATATTCCCCAACAAACACCTAAGGACAGTAGGGGAGACCGCGATTAGGTCACATGGGGTATATTCGTTTTATTGTATGGAAAATGACGATGCATTTGTTCACTCAGGCCATTGATAATTAATTTAAAAAGATTTAATCGAAAACACAATAAAAAAGTCTCAAAGTTCAAAGTTAAAAGCTCAAAGCGTTTTAAATTTCTGCAAAAAATTGTTAATTAATTATTGTTTGTTTTTTTTTTTTTTTTTTTGCATTTTCGAACATTCGAAAGCTTAATGAAATCCTTTTTTCAAATATTATTAAATAATTTATTACCGCAAACAGCTTTGAATCGATGACAATGCCGCAGATGAGAAGGTGTAAATAAATTTCAGTGCATTCACGGCAAAACGACATCAACCGCCTTTTCATGTAAAACATAGTCATATGTATGTCATGTACTTATATATGCAAGCATATATGTATGTACTTATATGTATGTACAGGGGCTGCAGTTTAAGTAGTGGTGATGGATACATTTATTATTTTATCCATACAAACCGGAGCAACTACGGCTCAAAGCGTTGAGATTACGGTTACAAAAAAAAAGAGTTTGTAAAAAGTTTTTATTTCCGTTCTTGTTGGACAATAAATCGTTTTAACGGATAAAATGATAATGGAGTTTCTCAATATGATAAAAAAAAAATTAAAAAAAAAGGAATAATTTGAAAGTTGAAAGCTTTTAGCTTAGACATGCATATGAAGAGCATGGAAAAATATTCCGTGGTATCAAATTGGTAAAAGGAAAATCAATTTTCAAATGAAACATTTTATCAATTCACTTATGAAATATGAAAATATACAAACATATGTACATACATCAATGAATTTTTGAGTCATAATTGAATTGAAATGCGGCGATTGCTTGGTTTTGGCAGCCAAAGAAGACTAACAAAAGTATGCTTAGTTGTCTAGAACAACGCTGATGGGAAGAAGAAAATGATAAAGAGTCATTTACATATGCAAAATTTAATAACCCAGTAAAAAAATAGGGTCATCCAAAGATCAATCTTGGAGTTCTCCTTTTGGTGCAATGGATTTATCCACAAATCATGTATTTTGTACTCCTTGTTAGCATTGCATGTCCTTACTGGCGAGTAATACTTTAGAGCTCCTAACGGAGCTCCAATGGGACCTCCAATTAGAGGACAAGAGAGAGAAGAGAGAGAGAGAGAAGAGAGAGAGAGAGAGAGAGAGAGAGAGAGAGAGAGAGAGAGAGAGAGAGAGAAGAAGAGAGAGAGAGAGAGAGAGTAACGGCACAAATTAAGTAATCTTTTTTATCTCATGAAAGATAACAAAGGCAGCAATAACATTTAGCTATTGAAAGGGAATAAATGGATTAATATTTTCATCCCGTGAGAGAGCAAAAATTGTGTAAGAAACATTAGTGATTTATTCAATTTGAAATATCGTTTGGTTTGTTCCGTATTCACAATTTCCAATATCTTTTTTTTATATGTTTATTTCCGGTTTTTAAATCCGTCTGTTGTGGGATTTGAACCTCGGGGAACTCTCGATTTTTAGTCATCTGGTCACCCATCTACACCGTGTTTGTCAAATCGAAAGTCAGGGATGTTTTTCGTTCACAAGTTTAAAATCAAACTGAATTTTACTTCATTTCGATTTCGTATTGTTCCCAATTGATGAAGAAGTCATGATTTCTTCATGGCTGGACTTACAACTACTCTCAAAAACTCCGAATACATGAAGAAGTCATTCCTTCTTCATCGCTCGATTTTGAATTTGCTCTTAAAATTTTTACCAGGAAAATACAATAGACGCAATAGAATTTATTGCATACTTAAAGGGGATTTTAAAACTTTATTTCTCCTGATTTCGGATAAATATTTTCAGCTTTGCAGCGCAAAAACTGTAGCAAGGAGTGCTCGGATGCAGGTAGTGTGCTCGGAAAAGATGTCAAGTTTTATTTTTCCTCCAATTAAATATAAGTTTATTTATAAATTTCGTACCTGTTTGGGAACTATGGGCAAAAAATGTTAAAAAGAGGTGGAAAAATGTGAGACCGCATGTTAGTAACGGAGGGTTAAACAGCTTGTTGAAATCGGGCCTAAGACTAAAGCTTTTCCATACACAGGAGAATAAAATGTTTAACAGTTTACAAGATAAAGCCATTAGTATGTGCGCAACTTAATTCTCAGCCACAATTTTCAAGATCGATCCAAAATTGACCTGCAGCCAATCTAGGAAAATTAAATATCAGGATTCACTAAATTGGTCAAGTACTTTCAGTAGAATTTTTTTTACATTCGATCACCTCAAATATGCATCAAATATGTTATGGTAAAAAATTTTGTCAGGCAGTCTGGTAATTGGATCAAAGTGCGATTCATTCAATGTAGAAGTACTAACTCTCTTCTTATTTTTCACCATACTTCTCCATTAAAAGAACAATTTTTCGCCCTCTCTTTATGCAAGGAGGTCCATAAAATATTCAACTCTTGTTACTTAAATCGTTTCTTAAGTACCGAAGATTTTCTATTTATGAAATTCTCATTTATCTTTCATTGTTTCCGTTATTTGTTGGTTCTTTTTTGATTTTTTTTTTTTTTGTTTTTCTAGAAATATTTCTATTGTTCCAATAAATACTTAACTGAAGAAATTTATAACCTGCAGGTTTCTACTATAAATGGCATTAGAAACAACAACAATAACACTGGCATGTGAATATGGCCATTCCCCTATTCCCCTAACATTCTCCCCTTATCAGATGGAATGCATGAGGAAAATGCAGTTTTTCCTCCTTGAGCTTTTTACAGTTTGAATCTTTTATAGCGGACAATAGAGGGACTATATGGATAGATAGTCGGCTATCAATGTTGAATACCCCGAAGAAACGAAAATATTGTGAAAATACGTTCCTAATGTATAATTCAGCATTGAAAGTAATGTGCATCAATTTTTAGCTCTCCGAGCTGCCACCAGATGCGGTACGTCGCCATTGGTATTTCGATTGCTTTTCCCCATAACAACTGCCATTGCTGCTGCTGGTGCAAGCTTCCGTTTTCCAAATAAACAAGTTCGAATTTAGAATTGATAGAAATGAATTAAAAAAAAAAAAAAACAAAAGAAAATAAAAACAAACAACAGCAAAAAATAAAGGAAAACCGAAAATAGAAAGAAAATGAAAAAGAAATAGGAGAACTACAAGAAAACAATTCGAAAAGAACAATATTTCGTTTCCGATTGTGGAAATGTGCTTTGTTTTGGTTGCGGTTTGCTGATTCCATTGAATTGCTTTCGGTATCGGGGTGTGAGTGTTCGGTGTGTTGCCCCTCCTTCGCCTACTTTTCGCTTTAAAGTTCATTAATTCTCTTTACTAAAATATCTTTCATCTTTCTTCTCTTCAATCATTTTTCTTATGCTTTTTTTTTTATATGAGAAAATGGAAATCAAGAATTTTCTTTGTTTGCAGTTTTTAGCATCAGTTTTCAATGCGATTATAATTTATATGCAACATATGTATATTCATGTTCGTATATGTTCGTATACCCAGCAAACACTTGTGAGTCCTCATGCAGAGTATGAACAGTATAACCAAGAAAACAACCTAAATGCTAAAGGGGCCATATGTGAGTCCTAATTTGAAGTTGGAGCCCTCATAATGATCTCATATAAGTGGCCGAAATGGATGTGTTTCGCTTCTTGCAAAGGTCGTTAACATATGAGCCGTATGTATGTATGAGCCGGATTTCATCGGCGGGTCGAATGCGTACCTATGACACTCATATATGACTCTTTCTGCGCTTCCGATTGTTATCTTATACTTATGCTTTCTAGACGTACAACGAAATCTCGGGATTTAAGAAAAAAAATTGAAATCGCCTGGATTTCAAATGTCAAATTTGTTCTAAAATTGTCTGAATTCGCGAGATTTCGTTGTACGTCTGGAAAGCATATTATGTTATATGCAAGGCAACAGAAAATATTGAAATTCGGTACCCAAAAGTATGCATTTCAATATTCCTAATATTTCTGATAGTGAAAATTCTGTTCATTCTTGTAGGTTTGCCCATTTAATCACATCTTGTGGAAGGGCATCGTAAAATGTTCGGATATCTTGAACGGCTTTATTAAGCTTCATTTATCAAGTCTTATAATGATATTACTTAATTGGGTTTTAATGGTTTTCAAATGCATACCTTTAGGTGTCGAATTTAAATATTTTCTGCTGCCCTGGTCATATGAGATTTTTGTTAAATATTCTTCTATTTTTGTATATTTTACGATGTTTATTTATCGATTTGCTCATTCTTTTGAGCCTATTAATTTGTACTTTCTTCGAACTTATTTTTCTGGGCCTCATATACTATTTTAGCAATTGGGACTCATTTCGGACTTATAATTATGATCACTCCGAAAATGTTTGCTGGGTATAAATTCACTCATATTGTATGTCTTATCTGGCTCTCATCATTTCATTTCTGACTCATGTGGGACCCATAATTCGGACCTTCTTAAAAATGTTCACATGGTGCACAAATGTGTGTACAAATATACATACATACACATATGCAATGCATACGATTGAAGTTGCTTTGCATGTAAGAAGAGATCGAATCTCGACTTTGCGAGTTTCCTATAATTTTGTTCTTTGTTCATTCTCGACTCTGGATCCGCCATGGAAACGACTGTGACTACCTACTGACTTTTTGTTACATAAAGTTCGCGCCAGAAATGCCATTGAATAAATTGTGTCCTTTGAGTATATGCAATTTTCTACTCGCATTCCGTTTCCTCCGATTGGGAGGCTGTGTGTCTGTGTCTGTGTATGGGTGTGTGAGTGTGTGTGCATATCGCAACGAACGAGACAGAAAAGTAACTTGCTGACAAAGGGCTCTCCGTTGACATTGCTCCCAATGATTGAACAGTTGCCAAGTGATTTTCTTTCAATCAGATCTTGTATTCTGTCATTCCATTGGGAAATTAAAATTGTACAGAAGGAATCACGTATCACTGTCATGAGTCACGAGTCATTCGTACGCTCAAACAGCACGTTGCGGTTCCTTTCGGGGTACACTTTTAGTTATTGATTATTTCCGAACTATGATCGACTTACTTATGTATGTAGAAATCCGTAAGAGGATTGCGAGGAGGTGCCCACAAAATATTATTTTGTATTATGTAAGTATTGAAATAATGAAATTGAACGAAGGATTTGAACGGCAGTTACTGTTTCTATTTTATTCTATTTTTTATTTCTTTATACTTTTTAATGCATGCAGTTCATTCACGTTGTAAGCCTGTTATTTTGAAACTTTAATTCAATACTAGCCATTTGTAGGTATGACCATCAAGAAATGAAAGCTTAAATATATACCTAAGTATATGGGGAATGTATAAAACAAATTTCTATTCCTATCCCAGATAGCATTTGGAAGACTGTTTTATGATAAGACTCCTATACGAGAATTTCTCGAGCCCCCTTGATGCATAATACGTGATTGATCACATAGAAGATTGTCAGAAGATTCGAAAACGACACTTTAATATGTTTCAAAAGCAATTTGTATTGAAAAACCACCTTAACAGAAAGGCGACTCGAAAAAGATTCGCTTTTAATAAAAAATTTAAAAAATATGCTATCTGGGACGAATAAGGAGTCGGTAAAAGGAGTCCAGGATTGTGTTACCTCCTTTCGGGATTGTCTCAAATGAGTTAATTGATCCTCATTGCCGTGAGACTAATGAGCAATAGTGATGCCGTGTTTCGAGCAGGGACGTGAACCGGGTCGAAAATTTGCCCGGTTCGGTTCCGCGGTTCGAACCGTGTTTGAACTTTTCGATTGGTTCGTCAACCCGGGTTTTCTACTTCTTTGAACCGGGGTTTCGGTTCGGTTCGGGAATTTTTCAAACTGAAAAAAATTCTTAACACGTGTTCCCACTTCTAACGAAATTTTTTACCATTTAGGGATAAAATTTGCACAATAAAAAGTTAGTGATGGTTACCTTACTGATATTAGAGATGGCATCGGTACTAATTTCATAAGAATATCGACTTCGATTTTTTTTTTTAGTTTTGGACTATGGGAGCGACCACTGTGCATGGTTGCAAGCAAAAATGAAACCCCGAACCTTTACAAAAAGAGGTTCGATTTTCGGTTCGGTTCAAACATTTGTGAAAAACTTCGGTTCGGTTAATGGTTCGGTTGATCAGCAGATAAAAGCGGTTTTCCGGTGCGAAACCGGTTCGGTTCAAAACCGGCTCACGTCCCTGGTTTCGAGGATTATTGAAGTCCTCATTGTCCTAAGTAACAATCAAATCTATTCTACATCAATAGCTTCAGTACTTGCAGCCACTAAGAGACGAAGTTTTGCATTCTATTAAAATTAGATGGATTATTAGATGGATTTGGAGGGAGCGTGATTTATTCCTTTGTATTATTCCAGTCATTCGGTTTGCTTTTTGAGATTGTTATTTTCACCACAGTCGTACAGCAATTAGCTATAGCTTTGAGTCTTATATGTTTGATACATCTTAAATATGTCCTTCAATCAAAAGAAACGAGGCTTGACTCTATTATAACGTATTTACAACCAAGATTAATTTCATCAATGTCAATATTGATCGCATAGATTGAATTAATGGAAATTCACTGTATTTAACATGATATTAAAAGAGGTATTCTCCTAAAAGTAGAACAGTTCATTAAGTAAAATTACTAGTGGTAAAATTGGTATTTTATGAAACCTAAACATTCATGATCATGTGCGATTTTAGGTAAATATGCATTACCATTGCAAATTACACATTCCATTTACACATTGCGACCAATGTAACAATTTCTGGAATTTAAAGGTATTTTATAAACAATTTACTTCCATTTTTGATGATGCTGCATATTTGCAGGGATTCCTGTCCCATTTGAAGCTAGGAAAAATACTTTTCTGATGCATTGAAAATTATTTTAACGAAAATTCCATGAAAAAATATTTTAAAAAATGTTTTTACCGAATTATTTTTGCAATTTGAAACAGCAGAAGTTTTGGAAATGATGTTTAAATTAAGATATCGAAGGATTCCTATCATCTAAACTGTAAGTGAAAAGTTTTATAACTACTCCTGTTTCGGGGGCAAAATGAATGAAGTTCAATTCGATTGTAATTAAAATTTTGATGGCATTGGTTTGCAGCATCCTTTTTCACAATCAATTCCAAGAAAGAGACATTTTTGCTAAACATGCTCGCACTCGTACACCTTCCTTGCCCGGTTTTTTGTCAGCACCTTTTATCCTTCTAACGAATGCGGTTGGCACAATGAAGCCGCCACAACCGTACGGTAGCCCGTATCGAATGTGTGCACACTTGGCACACAAACTCATTCTGTCATCATTCAATGCTGCAGTGTTCTAACGTTTCCGCATCCAAGAAAAATGATAACGATGCCGTTCTTTGTTGACAGCCTTTGGTTTTGACTTCCGATTTCCGACAACTGACAACGAGGACACATTAACAGCCAGCTATGGTCTGCTCTGTCGTACGCTTAAGCTACGCACACACGTTCACGCACACTCACACTCGCACTCGCACTCGCACTCGAATGGGACGAATGTGCAGAAGTTTCGAGTGTTCTTGCTGGGATCCATTTTCTTGGTTAACGTTGTTTTTTTTTTTGCCATTTTGCTTTTCCTGACGTCCCGAGTTGTGTGTGTAATTGACATGCACACGTGAAAAGCGTAAAATGACAATTAAAAAAGTTAAGCTCGGACTGAGAACGGTGTTTCGGACACGTTGTAGAAGGGCTCATTTGACATGTGTGAGCATGAAAGTTTTCTTTTCTTCGTACAATTTCAATGCGGTTGTATCATTTAACCGTGTCCTCTTCTTTCATCAAGTCAAAGAGGATATTTTCGGATATGAATATGGAAACGCACCACATTGAATTGAAGTTTGAATGCGAAAGAGTCTTTTTTTTAAAAAAAAGGGCTCAGAGCTCTCTGGGGTGTAATTTGTGACGTTATTTCCAAAAGTTTTAAATTACGATTATAATGTGTACGGACATGTCCAGCGAATCGTCTTAACGCATGAGTCGATTTGTTAGGCTACATTTATTTTTATAGTTCCAAATAGAATGGAGACTTTTTATTGGGTCTTTTGTGCGTTCGAAAAGTAACACACACAAAATGAAAGTCGAAAGGGAAAAAACAAAAAAAATTGAATTGTGTTTAATAATGCAGAAGGCAATTTTTGTGTGGACATTTGTCGGAAATATGTTCATACATAAAGGAATATGTATAGTAAGTGATAGCTTGGTAGGAGTAAATTCTTAACGCGACTTGGTTCAACGCACAGTGGGATGAGTTCATTAATTTTTTGGGTAAAACAATTCAAAGGGGCCTTTGAAGAACAACGTGTTTCTATTGATAATATTAAGGAAATATAGAATTTTTATCAAAATCAGGTTCTTTATAGTTCCGAGTGTATATCCTTAACGAAAGTAGCAGAAAGAAGATTTAGTGTTATGGAAACAAAGATGATTCGCTGGATACTCGTATCCGGACTGAATCGTCTTGACCATGTTCCAAACGTGGACATTCGTAAGCGTTATGGAGTGGCTCCAATTATTGGGAAATACGGAAACAAGGCTACGACGGTATGGACACATCCTGAGAGCAGATGAGGACAGCTTGGCGAAAAAGGGCTACACAGTATAAATACAAGCAGAAAATGGCAGAAAACGAGGGGTTGGATGGACGCAGTAAAATGGGATCTCGAAGCTAGAAGCCTTACCTCAGAGGTTGCAACCGATAGGAAAAAATGGAGGATAGGTCGCGTTTAGCGGATCTCGGGATAGGCCGAGACTTTTAAAATGCAAGAAGAAGAACAAGACTTAACTGGACTTATATTATTAAATAGACTAATCAGTCGATTCAATAAAGACAGTGCAAGATTTTTTCTATTCAACTATCATATCCTATAAGTATGCTATAATTTTTCTTATTTGTTTTTTAACCAATTTTTCAGGCTTTTTTCCTTATAAAAATGACTATTACGTAGCAAAGGGAAAAATCTCTACGAAATTTTTTTGTTGAGAGCAAACAAAGAGATGTCGGTATGTCATTTTTCAGTAACTAGGAAACAACAACACATCAACCCAGCAAATCACGATACTTGTTTGCACTCACACATTTACAAAACATCATGCTACCCCTTCAAGCCGGATACGCGTATTAATCTAGGTTACTCACTAGTTTTATACACGGATTCTTTCAGTCACACGCAAATGGGCGAATATAGATTTATACTTGTTTATCTTGTGTACGTGTACCAGCTGTCGCACTCTGTTGAATAAAATCGTACATGTGTGAGAGCACGTATTTCGTGAGTGGATAGTGCAAACAAGTATCGTCTTTACAGGGTACACTCACACATGCTAATGATTTTGTCGAAAGTGTGTGAGAGCTGCTATTCGTACACAAGATAAACAAGTATAAATCTATATTCGCCCATTAACGTGTGACTGAAAGAATCCGTGTATAAAACTAGTGAGTAACCTAGATTAATACGCGTATATGGCTTGCTGGGAAGAAAACAGTTTTTGAACAGCCCATGAAAAATATTGGAAAAGTTTATGAAGAAAAAAATTCCATTTATTTTTCCTTATGAGATGAACTCATAGAAACATCGAAATTAAAGGGTCAAAAATACCCATATTTTCCCACTAAAATCCCACTGTGCAATGTGACAAAATTAATGGCTTTGTTTTACATGCAATGAATCTTCCTTTTTTTTGTTCATTATGCCTGGTTTCCCATAAGGCGGGATTGCCTGGGCATTACAAATGAATGGAAGCGGTTACAATGAAGTTCGCAGTTGATTAAAATTGATCCCATATGTTTGAATGTGTTGAATATATAAAGGAATTTCTTGCGCTATCGAGAAATTTTCATTTTAATTTCTTTTTTATCTTTGTTTAAATATGTTTTTGCAAAATTGTTAATTAAAAAAAAAAAAGAAATAATAAAATAATTTCTTCCACTATTATTAATAAAGTGATTTCGAAGAAAAGTTTGCTGCAACCACAGATGGCAAAATAAAATATAAAAAAAAGGAACGTTTCTTCTGTAGTTTCTTCCGCAAAATAATTAAAACACCGTCGGACAATAATTCTTTTCCCGTTAATTAATATTTTCAGGCTTTTTATGATCTCAGCTGCGTTTTCTCTCTTGCAATTCGCTTAATGCATAAGACAAAAAAAAAAAAAAAAAAAAACGTGAAAGAAAATCTGCTAAACAAATCCCACAAACGGCGCACATTATTAAATGCAGTTTTTGTGCCATCGCTATGACATTAGCTAACGAGTTGAGACTTGCAAATAAAGTAGAAATTTACTACGAATGCATTAAGCCTGGAAGCTCACAATGGATATTCTCTGGTTTCCTTTTCCATCTTTTGTCTTCCCTTTTTGTTACAAAATCCTCGAATGTCGTCACAAAAGGTGTCCGATGTCGAAGGCTATAGATTTATGTACCTACAGCTTGCTATTGCAGGCTTTCAATTTCGGAAATTTGCGCTTCTCTTCTTTAGAATGCACTCAGATTCCTGGGGTCATTACGGCACATATTCATTCACTCAAGGGTCACTAATTAGTAAAACTAATGACATTTGAATTGAAAGATGATTTTTTCCAGTGAGTTTTTTTTTTAAACAAAGGGTAAAGAGGTAATGAATAGAACGCAACACAGTTTGAAAAGCACTGTCTTATATAAATACTTATTCCCGATTTCAAAACACGCACATTTTTCTTTAAAAATTCATTAGATGTTAGATAAGACAGGTGATCCGAAAGGAAATTTCTTCTCTGACCCTTGCCCTTCTCGCCTACTTAGTAGATTATTTGGAAAGATATATTTATGTGTGGCAATTGGGAATTAGAATCGAAAAGCTCTAAACGAAGCTCTACAGTTTCGAAGCAACTGTTTTAAGAGCATATTTTTGCTCTCAATTTTGATGATGAATATTTTCTTTAGAATTTTGTACTGTTTAATTCCAAAGTGGCGGATTTAACTCAATAACCACGGATGGGTATTTAAATACCCATAAATTAAGCCATTAAAAAAAATCTAGCTTGAGGTAGGTGAAAGGTATTAAAATTGGTTGTAATGTGTAGGTAGAGAAGAGATCAGACTACTTTAAAAATATTTTGGGGTCATATAGAGTCATGTTTAGAGGGGTTGTTCACGAGTCAAATTTGCAATGTTCAAAAATTTTTTAAACAATCGAAATTTTTTCTGGAATGTCCCTCATAAGTCCCTTTTTACACACACCAACAATTGACACACTATGCAAAAAAAAAAGTTCACCCTTTAACCCTTTACCAGCGAAGTGGGTAGAAAAATACTCATGTCCTGCAGGCTCAGGGGTGGCAGGGAAAAAAAAATTTTTTTTTTTGTCAATATAAACACCATAAGTAATGTCTGTGTGAAGTTTTGTAAAAATCGGATAACGGAATCTAGGGTCAGTCGTTAATGAGTTAACAGGTGGGCAAAAGCGTGCTTGCCAACTCGGCCTACCACCCCGAGCCATTTTCATTAAATCTGCCACTGTCCAAAGCATTTCTAGATAACTGATACAATTCTAATTGACCACAGTAGGTCTACTCGTGGAATAGTTAAACGTGGGAGTGCTTATTTTTCAATGAAAGCTCAATGTTAAAAACAAAAGCTCTAGGCAATCGTTGGCAAATTAATAGAGAGAAGTCCTGAGGTTTTTATGATTATGGGCAGTAATAATTTTGTTCAACTCACATAAAGCGAAGATTTAAATCGATTTTGAACTTCAATATGATTTCTTTTGTGGTAAGAAATGCGATGTGAAGTTCAACTTCACCGAACTTATTCGAAAAATGTTTACCCCATAAAGTATGCTTTAAATTATTAAAAGTCAACAAAATCCGAGCCCTAATTATGGGAGTCATGGCACACTTAGCCATAGGAACACATAACACTAAGTACCTTATAAAAGGATCGGAGGTTTACAGCAGTGTCGGTCAAATTTAGATTTTCCAAGCGTTCGTGTCTGTACAAAACAAACTGTGTCAATGCAAATCGGAGTAACTCACAGCGAAGTCGACAGCGCGTTCACACACACAATTATGAATGTTTATGTATAGGTCTGGCCATAACTGGTTTACAGCCTCACTCAACATTGTACTCTTTTGTTTGATTCATTAGGGACATTTCAAAGTTTATTATAATTACTATGAACCCATGAGATAATAAAATCACTCAGACAAATTTTCGGCAACATATTCCAAAGAAGTTGCAGAATTTACAAAATTTTTCAAATTAAAAAAAAAAAAAAACAAAAAAAAACTGTTTTGGCAAGTTCTGCGTATTGATATCTGCCTCTTATATTGTTCTATCAAGTAATGAGCGTATTGCCAAAAATCGAAATAGAAAATAGGATAAGCCACACCCAGAACAAAACAAAAATAAAATGCGAAAACATTCACACAAAAGCCAGGAAGGATGCTTGCATCTATTTAATTCGATATTTTCTATATCAAATCGTATCAATAATGGAAGGCATAAAATAGTAAAAGTCATGTTTGCTTCTTTTAAAATATATCAATAACATTTTGGCTTTGTTGTTTCCTGTTTTATAATATCTGCTAGGAATGTAATCTCCCCTGTGTTTTGTTTGTTATTGCACAACATTTGAATTGGAAAAATGTTTTTCTAGTTTTTGTTATTTCTCGATCGAGAATCAAATCAATTTCTTGGCACTTGCAAATTTTAATATTCGAAAAGCTTTTTCAGATCAAAATTCGAAGAGAAATTTTTGACATATTGCCAAATTGCTTGTGTTCGAAATGAAAAAAGAAAAAAACAAAACAAAAAACAAGAAGAAGAAGAAGAAAACAAATGTATTGCTGTTTAGAAAAACAAAAAAAGATTTAATGGAAATTCAAATGAAAATTGGTTTTTTTTTTACTTCGGCTTTCCTTTGTTCAAGCCAAAGATTGATGTATTCCCATTTTTTGTTTTAATCTTTTCTCCTCCTTCAGGCAGGTGCAGGCATGCCAAATCGAGTTTCTTCCAATCATTCGTTTTTTTTTTTTCACATTAGCACTTTAACGCTTGTCTCTCGCGCTTCACGCATTTTAAATCCGTCCCCACAAAATTTTGTCTGATGGCATATGTCACGGTAATTGTTTTCCCCGTAATGGATTGCATAAGGCATGTCGCGGCGACATTATTTCTTTGCGAAATGTTTGCACGTGTTAATTGGGGGGTGAGAGAGCGAGAGAGCGACATGTTTAACCAAAAATCACGAAGGTGCACACATGTTCGACAGACATGAAGTCCTTTCCATTTCCATTTACATTTCGGTGTAGGTATTCTTCATACCGAGGAAATGTAAGGGTTAGGTACTTGATTGTAAATCTTTTCTTCAAACGAACAGAAAAATCGCATTTTCGTCTCTTTCGGCTCGAACATTCAAAGGACATACATACGTACAAACACACATACATATGTATGCACACATACAAGGTTTGTGTGTATGAATATGTAGGTACCTACCTATTTTGCGGAGAGCCACACTTGAAAATCAATAAAGTCCATAAGGACATGGTAACACCCTCTCCATATCATCATGCTGATGGTCATAAGTGCTTCACAGTAAAACCGAGAGCTCGATGCTGCTTGTCTGTCAGGCTGTTTACCGCATTCCATCAATATGTCAATTTGTGAAATGTGAACTCTTGACATTTCACTGTATACTGTAGGGAGCACTCCGTTCCCATCCATTCATCCATCCATCCATCCATCTATCTGTCTATCTATCTATATACCTAACCGTTGGCAATTGGAATGAGCGAGCGAGGATAATAGAAGAGCACAAAACTCTTGAAAGCTATTAAAGGACTGACTTTTCCTCTGACATGACATTGTTCGTTTTGAATGGTTCCCATCGTAAAGTTGTACCGTAGCGACGTACGATCGGCCCCCCACCCTGTCCATTCCATTCCATTGTCGGTATGTCCCATCGTATATTGAAAATTGAAAACTATTGTTGCTCACTTCAGAGTCCACAGCCAAAGCAGTGACAATTCCACTTGTGTGTGTGTGTGTGTGTGTGCTTGTGTGTGTGCATGGGAGTACGGCTGGAAGTTAAACTTATCAGTCTTCTTGTGAGTTGGCCTTATAGTTAGCTGAGTCCAGAGTTAAAAAATTCGTATTTTATTTTATTGTCATTTTGGGAGCTCAAAATGTTTTCCACTTGAGATGACTTTTCCAAAAAAAAAAAAGAAAAAAAAACAATTTTTCAGAAAACAGAGTTTTCATTCCAAAACCGAGTTTTCATTGCAAAAAAAAAAAAAAAACAGGAAAATAGAAACAACATTGAATTGAAATATTGAGAGTTCTCGTACAATAAAAGGATTATCTGTCTGAATGTTTGGAAGCACAGACAAGAAATACATACATAGATAAGTATTAAGTACCTAAGAGTTTCTCTTTGTTTATTTGAAAAGTTAAATTTACTTTTCATTCGAATGCTTTGTAGCTTTTTAATTAAAAGTCAAGTGAATAATATTTGTTATAATTTAAAGCTTAAAGAAATCGTCATTCAATTAGCTATGGAGACTATCATTCGATGGCAGTGAATTCTTAAATACCAGGGTCGGTTTGAAAGTACGAAAATCCTTTGATGGGAATTTTAAATTGGCGTTCTTTTTTATGATTATAAGTTTTAATATGAATTCATTAGTAATGACTAATTTCCAATAGTGCAGATGTTCATACAAATATTCAACACATGCAAATATGTAAAACCAGTTACAATCAAATCCACAGTGGATGGAAAGTGGCCTGCAGTAATGAAGCGGTCAATTTACCAAAAATGAGTCCTCTGAGGTTACCCGAAATTTGGCTAGTCAAAATGTACCTACAATATTTTATTTAGCTATAGGAATTGACTAGACCTTGGGTAGCAACAAGTGGTCTAGAAGAAGTGTAGTTCAAAAATTGGACCAACTGGTACATAAGGGTATTTCCAAACGGACGTGACAGTTACTTTAGCAATTTTAAGTCCCGAATTGAAGAATGTGGAAAATTGTAATTTTGATTCTAACTATTATCGCGCAGCTCTTCCGGAATTTTATACTTATCAAAATTTTATGCAGATCAAAAAGGCAATTAGATATGCTCGGACGTGATAAAAAGTTTACTTTTTTCTGGAAATACCCATATGGAACAATTGAAGACTAATTGACGACAGTAGATCTACTCGTAGAGCAGTTAAATATGGAAGTGGTTCTTTTTCAATGACAGCTCAATTTTGAAGAAAACAGCTTTAAGCATTGGTTGGAAATTTAATAGGGATTGGTACTAGACCTTTTTTGACTAGTTGCGGAGTAGTTGGAGAGTAGCTGGAATTATTGTTGGGTGGCTAATATTCACGAGAGGATATCAACAACAACCATATATCAAATGTAACACGATTTAATTATTTTTCGCGATTTGATTTTTGATAGAAATAAAGAAAAGTTTTTTAGCTTTGTTGGCTGCTTGTTACATAAATGCATCTGGTATAACCAGGCCCATGCGCACAGTGTGGGTTTCGGGAGTTATAACCCCATATAGATTTTTGAAAATTTATTTACTCGGCAATTCAAAAAATTTCTTTAAGGCATAGCTTGTTTATTCATGTTTCCAACATTTCTTGTGAAAAGAAATTTAACAAATCGATTTAGGCCTCTTAGGATTCGATTAGTAAGTCAGCGTAACGTAACGATAACATACATACTTGAGTTAAAAATTCTCCCTATGAATGATTCCTGCACACGGGCCTAAGAAAAATCATATCAATGCACACATCAACCACAAGTTCATCCGAGAAGTATGCAACATTTTTATATATTTTGTGATTTTTAAGGACGTTGCACCCAGATGAGCGTAACGAAACCAACAAATTTTTGATACTGACATAAAACTAAATTTTCGTGCATTTGTTTTTTCTTCACTATTATCACTTCTGTATCAACGAAAACAGCATTTTGAGAAAATATCCTTACACGGGAGCATGTATTGGTTTTGGTAAACTCGCCTGAACCATAATTAAACAATATTTTTTTAAAACTTTTCGATATTTAGCCTTTTGACTCATCATTCTATGTTTACACTGTGGTAGTCGAAAAAAAAGACAAGATCGAATTTAACGGTTTCCCCCTATTTCGGGCACGAGGAATCGAACTGCATCATTAGTTTTTTGAGTTATCGGTACGCCTTCATGCAAAATTTTTTTAAAAAATTTTTTTGATTACTTTTTGCCTCCTACCTATATATGAGTTGAAGTTTGGTATTCTAATATAACACAATAATGTACTCTGAGATAGGCCTAACAATTCTTCCGAAAACACTGTTATGATAAAATGTCGCATTAGGGAGCTATAACCGTTTAAAACTAAAAAAAACAATATTTTTTTCTACATATTTTTTTGCCTACTTTTAGGATTTAGCTCAAATATAAATTTATGAATTTAAATATCAAAATATTTAATAGCATACTTTTAGGCGAAAATTTGAAATATCTAAATATTATTTATGAATTTACCTCTTCATTTCCTTCTCTTTCGCTTATCCTACAAGAGCGAAAGCGAAGGCAAGGAGAATTATAAAAAATACCTTAAAAAAAATATGTATAAGGTTCGGGCAGAATTGAACCCGGACCTCCGGGGTGATAGTTCGATACGCTATCAACACACCACACACTACACGCTTAGTCAACCTTACATAGCCCGTGTTTATTTTTTTAATTTTTACAAAAATTTAAATATAAGATACCGTTCATTAAAAATTGTCAAGCTTTAAATATTTGATATAGCTTAGTGGATAGAAAACTAGCTTCGCGAACTTGTAACATCAGGTTCAAATCCCAACAAATGTCAAGATTCTAAACTAAAAAAACTTAGCTTTTCTAACTTTTCTACTGCGTTTCTTTTTGCTGGTCGCAAAAAAGACATGGCCGGAGAGACGTATTTATATATTAATAATTATAATATATTTAAAAAAAAATCGAATGTCAACAGTTTCACTTCCCCTAAAAGTATGCTTAAATTTTTTTAAATAAATGTGAATAAAATTGAAAGAAGCACTTATAAAATACCAACTACCGTTGGGATTGCAGCGAAGTTTTGGACAGGAATTCTACTAAATACAAGTAATTAACGTTATCGTCATTATTCTGTCATAAATATATAGCAACATGAGCGAAATATATATAATTTTTAATGAAGTTAGTCACAATTTTTAAACCGCGATATCTCAAAAACTAGAGCCAATCTAGAAAAACGGTTGATGGGACTGAAATCAGCGCCCTCCAATTATGTTTACCAGATATGTCTCCATGTTATCGGTAAAAAAAAGTACCAAATTCGAGCACAGTGTAATTATTAATGTATGAGATAGGATTTTATAAAAATTTGTCAAAAAATAAAAAATTCTTCAAGGACAATGGGAGCTGATTACATGTAATGCATTAACCTAAGCAGCAAAATAACTTTTTCCAAAATTGCTTTGATTGCTTAGTCACAAATGCTAAATCCTTTGCGACTAAAAAGTAGGAGTGATCCAATTCTAAATGACTGAGTGAATGAATGAAAAGAAAATAAATGGAAAAAATGCTACATTTTTTTACTTCATATCTGAATAGCTCAATCCACTTTCCAATATGGCACGTTCATATATGGCCCATCACCAATTTCACCATTAATTAATGCTTAGAGCAGGGAAAAGGGGTGACAGCGTTTTCATGATTTTAAACGCTGCATTCTATGTCATGCCATCCTAACTTCTAGCAATTTAACAAGCATTCTAAGCGCATCCACGGCGCTGTTTGCTCGGTGTGTAGGTACATCGGGCAAACACAGCTTATTTCCGACGTCTTCATGCATTTTATAAAAATTAGGCTCACCGAAGCGTATGTTCACGTCCCGCGACAAGCTTTCAAAGTACTCCCGTGATTGCATCGTTGATGCAATCAAAACATGAGATGTCATATGACGAGCGATGCATGAAATGAGAGCTTTTACGAAATCATATTGAGTTGCCGTCGTATTGGAGACTCAACACAGCTCGACTCGACTCAACTCGACTAAGCTCGACTGGGCTCGAATGTTCTTTACCTATGGCCCCTTGTGGCAATTAGAGTCGTTGGGTTCGACATGAAGAAATAAAAATAAAAAAAATTATATTAAAAAAAAAAATGGAAAAAGGGCAAATAAAATAAAAGTAGGCATGGGAAGAAAATGAATCGCGTTCATGTTGACTTTGTACATCGCATTGCCAATTAGCGTCGCATAGAATGAATGTTCTAAGAGACCGAAGAATAATGTTTTTTTTCTCTTCTTCTTCCTTCTTCTTCTCTTTTCAAAGGCATAAAAGTAGTACTAGAGCAAATTGAAGGCTCAAAAGTTACTATGGCAAGTGATACAGTGAATTTTTCTCCTCGATGATGCTATTAGTACACTTGGATGCGCAAACAAAGGTTGCCACAATTGCTAATAAAAATGGCAGTGGGTAAAAAAAAAATACATATAAGAGGGCTACAGTAAAAGAGAAAGGACAACGTTTTTCATTTGAGAGTTAATTGACGTAAGGAAATAAAGTAAAAAAAAACTTCAAAAAACAAAAACAAAAAAAAAGCTATTCATGTGCACGAAATATTAATGAAAGCATACAAATAAAATGAATACACATATCGCACAACCTCTTCTATGGAGACACAACTCAAAATTTATAATTTTTCAGAAAACGCAAAAAACAAAATGTCTCGCAGTGTCAAGCAAAGCAAGAAGAAAGGCATTGAGGGGGTTTTTCGACTTTTTATAATAACAAAAACGGAATAGAATTTTTCGTGCAGGTAGAGAGGTGAACTATGATCAAGTTCAATATGTTAACTCAAAATTGACGATTTTTGAGTTGTGTCACTTTAGAAGTGGCTGTGCGATAAATATGTACATATAAATATACGATATTTGTGTATCATATCAACGCTTAAAATCCAATTTCATATGCACTTAAAATTTATGTGTCCTCAAAAGCCAAAACACTCATCATGAAAAGGGACAAAAGCAACGGTAATAATAAATAAAATTCTCAAAGTCCCTGAAAGCGTTTTGTTATTCATTGCCATTGCATGTGTCCTTCTTTTTTTGTTTGTTTGTTTTTTTTTTTTTGTTCTGTAAATGGAAAAGTTAGGCCTTTGGGAAATTTTGACAAATTAAGTGGAAAAGAAGTTTTCTTTTTTCGGTCAAAAATTATGAAAATATACTTGACATTTGACATCAAATATTTATGCAGGGTCGAGAATGTCCTTTCAAAAGTGAACAAGCAAAATGGGGATAAAATATAAAAAGCATTCGGTGTAATCTCTTGATATGAAATTTTAGTTTTTCTCTTGTCGGTTTCAATTCGTGGAAACATTTTTCTCATCATATGAATTTTTTCGTAATTGTTTTTCGTATTTTATTTTCAATTTCATGAAAGTGACTGTGGGCTCGTCATGATCTACGTATGCATGTATGTATGTAGTAGGAAAGAATTTTGTTGAGCTGCTGAAAACAATATGAAGACATCGGTAGAGAGTTATAAAACATGAAAGAGTTATAAGACTTAAATTATATCTCATTCTAATATGGAAAGAAAATTCAAAGAAACTTTATGAATCCCGATGAACGACTTTTATATTATTAAACTTGTTTTTCGAAACATAAAATAATTTCTAGAATTTCCCTATCTTTTTCTTTCTCTCTGGCTCTCTCTAGCTTTCTTTAGCTCTCCCTCACTCTCTCTCTCTCTCTCACTCTCTCTTACTCTCTCTTACTCTCTTACTCTCTCTTACTCTCTTACTCTCTCTTACTCTCTCTTACTCTCTCTACTCTCTCTTACTCTCTCTTACTCTCTCTTACTCTCTCTTACTCTCTCTTACTCTCTCTTACTTCTCTCTTACTCTCTCTTACTCTCTCTTACTCTCTCTTACTCTCTCTTACTCTCTCTTACTCTCTCTTACTCTCTCTTACTCTCTCTTACTCTCTCTTACTCTCTCTTACTCTCTCTTACTCTCTCTTACTCTCTCTTACTCTCTCTTACTCTCTCTTACTCTCTCTTACTCTCTCTTACTCTCTCTTACTCTCTCTTACTCTCTCTTACTCTCTCTTACTCTCTCTTACTCTCTCTTACTCTCTCTTACTCTCTCTTACTCTTACTCTCTCTTACTCTCTCTTACTCTCTCTTACTCTCTCTTACTCTCTCTTACTCTCTCTTACTCTCTCTTACTCTCTCTTACTCTCTCTTACTCTCTCTTACTCTCTCTTACTCTCTCTTACTCTCTCTTACTCTCTCTTACTCTCTCTTACTCTCTCTTACTCTCTCTTACTCTCTCTTACTCTCTCTTACTCTCTCTTACTCTCTCTTACTCTCTCTTACTCTCTCTTACTCTCTCTTACTCTCTCTTACTCTCTCTTACTCTCTCTTACTCTCTCTTACTCTCTCTTACTCTCTTACTCTCTCTTACTCTCTCTTACTCTCTCTCTCTCTTCTCCCTCTCTCTCCCTCTCTCTCCCTCTCTCTCCCTCTCTCTCCCTCTCCTCTCCTCCCTCTCCTATCTCTCGCTATCTCTCTCTATCTCTCGCTATCTCTCGCTATCTCTCGCTATCTCTCGCTATCTCTCGCTATCTCTCCCTCTTCTTTCTCTCACACCATCCCACAAAAGTCTCGAAAACATCAATTGCTCTTTTTCGATGAAATCATAAAAAAAAAATCAATCAGATTTGCACGTATATTCTTGCAGCCAATGTTACATCAATGAAAATCAGCATTTTCGGTATTATTTACCATGGTTGCAAATCCTCTTAGGGCCAGAGAGTTTCAAATTTGTATCAACTTAAAATATTTTGCTGTACGAGTATTCTATTCGGAATGGTGAGGAAAATTTAAATGTCAATTTTTCAATGCAGACAATGTTGAAAAGCACTGTGAAAAGATCTCAAAAAAAAGACTCCCTTCTATGTAGCTTGTATCTGTGTTAAGTCTGTTAGAGAGCTGTCCTTTGCCATGACAAAACCTGTGCAGTTGCCCTTTTCCAGAGCAATAATCCCCGTTTAGTTAGAAGGCAATATTATTTCCAGTTAATAACTTTGAACTTCCACGTGATTTTCTTTTTTCGAGCTTTCCCATCGGATTAGCTTAATTAAAATCAACATCGTTTACCATCGTACATAGGAGCACGTATTTTAATTGCTCCAACCGAATTATTTCATCAAATTTTATATTTTCTTCAAAGTAAAAACGAAGCAAAAAATAAAAGCATATCTAAAAAAAGGAAACCCAAATGGAATGGGGGCGAAAAATTAATGGAAACATAAAAATTAAACACGGAAATGCAATCAAAAGGAATAAACTTCACACCCACAAAGCCAGCCAGAGAAAATATTTTCCTTACGTTATTAG
Source organism: Chlorops oryzae (assembly GCA_020466095.1). NCBI lineage: Eukaryota > Metazoa > Arthropoda > Insecta > Diptera > Chloropidae > Chlorops > Chlorops oryzae. The sequence goes on along the minus strand of CM035807.1, from coordinate 94,241,379 downwards.
CCAAAACGAAAGAAATTCCTTGAACTGATTGCGTGACTCGGCGCCAATAAAAACGTCCGCAATTTTATTTACACAACAGGAAACCAATCAAAAGTCAAAGCAACAATAGCGAAACTAATTTGTGTGTCTGAAGAAGTGACCACAAACGAACAAGACACGCAAAACTGATATTAAAAGTCCGGACAAAGGAATCCCGGAGAACGAGACGAACGGCCACACGAGAAAGTCCGCCGCAAATAAATGCTTATAAGCCAATGTGTTGACAGGTAGACATGAGGTCGAGAGGTCAACTTACAGTTCAGATTAAGTCCGACAAAGAATGAAGAACAAAACGCAACAACGAAATAATAGCGCAAAAAAGCGATAGACAATTTACAGGAAATAAGTCGACAGCAAAAACTTAAAGCAAAGCACGAAAAAAGCTAACGAAACAATTAACACGAAATTAAGCCAACAAGTGGCGAGAAAGTTTGACACCTAAAGACGATATGGCCATTTTCTTCGGAATGTGCACGCTTTTGCATGTACATATGTATGTATGTATGTGCGTGCGATCCCGGCAGAATATTATGTCGGCGGTGAACAAGTCCGCCCGTCCTTTAGAGCGGACGCCTCGGTGAAATGCTCAGCTTGTCTTGCTTGTACATCATGTAGTGTTTAAATAGGGTTTTAGCGTCGGAAGAGCATTTGCGTGCTGTAACGTAGTCCGCATGTCATTAACTGCGCCTCTACAATGCCGAAGATCGCGGGTTCTCGATCCCTGTCTGAGCAAAACAATAATTGTACAAGCAAAAAAGCATTTTCTAGAAACGTACGCAGCATATGCCTCACAATCCGAAGATCGACGAGAGTCTCAGGATCCGTCTGAGCAAAACAGAGATGAAGAAAAAGAGATTTTAGAAAAGAAATGCTAAATAGAAAGACGAGAGCTCAGGAGAAGAGAGAGAGAGAAGAGAGAGAGGAGAGAAGAGAGAGAGAGAGAGAGAAGAGAAGAGAGAGAAGAGAGAGAGAGAGAGCGAGAGAGAGAGGAGAGAAGAGAGAGAGAGAGAAAGAGAGAGAGGAGAGAGGAGAGAGAGAAGAGAGAGAGGAAGGAGAAGAGAAAGAGAGAGAAAGAGAGAGAGAAGAGGAGAGAGAGAAAGAGAGAGAAGAGAAAGAGAGAGTTGTCAAACGATTTCTAAAAATAGACCCTCTCACTTCGTGCCTTTGATCACGCCGGTGATGGCCAATGCCATTTGTGGAGAAATATCACCGCGCGACTCCTTTCCAAACGGAGTCGGGACGGCTCCTTCTTCATGCTGATGTCCGCCTGATATTTTCTACTGGGATGTGACTGTGCGTGTGCGTGTGTTTTTTTTATATGCGAAGCGATTAACGGATTAAGTGCACTACACAATTGCGCTGATACACGAAAGGATACGAGTATGAATGAGCTCGATCGAAGAGATTTTCCTTTTTACTTAAATCACACAAAAGAAAAAGAAAAAAAAAATAAATAAACTGAAAAGAAAAGCAAAGAAAAGCAGAGAAAAGGAAAACTTTTTAACTGATAAGTCACTCAGCCTTGAAAAGACATCAATGGAGGAAGGAGATAAACACAAATTCTCTCTTCTTGAAAATGCCATGCAAATGGTTGACACACATCCAAACAAACACACATCCGCATGCACGAATCCTGTTTATGCTTGTGTATTTCACTTTTAAGCCTCAAATTGATGTCATTCGATTCGAAAACAATTTTCTTTTGTGTGGTTTCAATTTACTTTTGGGCTTAACGCCAAAGTTGCACACAAAAAAAAAAAAAAAAAAAACACACACAGAAGTCGAAGAAACGAAGTTGACGGAAGAAAAAAAAAAAAAAAATAAATAAACGAAAATGGGACTCAAAATACAAAAGAGCATTTTATTTACATAAAAACTTAAGGCCATTTTCTAAAAGACTCATCTCTCGCTCGTTCTCGGTCGGGGCAAACACACTTGAGTCTGTACTATGAATACTGATTTCGATTACGGAGCTTTTGTCTTTTTCAATATAAAATTGATGAACTGGAGATGTCGTTTCTCTCTCTTATAAGGTATTCAGGCTCTTAAAGTATTCATCGGATTGATTTGATAGCGTAAATAATGTGACTCTTGTGACGCCGTTGCTGCTTTTTTTTCCAGCTCCTTCTATATTAAGTGGAATGTAGAAAAAAAAAGAATGAAAAAAAAAAGAAAAAATCCTGGGGAATATATTGAGAATTTAAACGAAAAGTTGAAGACCTTCAAAGCTCTTAAGACGATATGAAGATTGAATTGGAGTCTTAGAGTAATGGTATGCATAATTATTTCGGGACGCCAACCGAATAATTCGACTTTATGGCCTTTCGGTTTTCTTTGAACTTTAGGTACCTATTTAGCTTCTAAGAAAATGATTAAGCATCCAGCGAAGCATATTTTATGGAGTCGTTTATCATGCACTTTCATTAGATTTCAACTTATTTTGGTTACGAAATATTCCATAGAAATAAATAGGAACGAAGGAAACTTAAAGCATTTCAACTGATTTATAACTTGAGAGGCCTGATTGGGTATTGGGAAACGTATTGATTTTCGCTTAGAAATTAATTTAGAAATTATTGAGCGTAATTTTATGGACACTGTAAAACTATAAATCTTCTCTTCACAGTTCAACGACTTTCAAGTGTCTCATTTTAAGGAAAGTTGCCCGCTTTATGCCCATAACACTCTGTGTCGAGGGTATATTGCGTTTGTGCGAATGTGTGTAACGTAAGAAGCTACTCGACTGCGCAAATTATTCATAAGCTAGGATAGTGTGAGCGTATCGCGCATTTCAACTTTTGCATTTTTTTTTTGTATTTTGAAATCTGATGTTGAGAAGTAAAATTCTCGTAAGCGATTTTTGACCCATTTTTATTGTTCCCCGATATCTTTTTGACAATACATAATCATAATGTGATCCTCAAAAAGGAAATACTGGAAGTTGTTTAAATTTGTGCCGATCTGGCGCGATAAAAATCTGCACAGATATTGAGAGTTGATGAGTGCCTGTCACTTTTTCTGTGTTTATTTTTGTCTATCCTCATTGTCTGGAAACATTTATGATTTACGGGTTTGGAAAACCCGCGGACCCTAGCCAAATGTCCACTAATACATAATTGAATTATGGGGTGAAATCGGAAGTTCAGGAACCTTATGGGGAATGAACACAATGTTAATCCTACGACCTGCAGTTGGTTTTGGTGTGGTACAGCTATACTAGTTATGGTTGTATTTACACCTCTATCTATGACGCAAAAATGGTTCCACGGGGACCGGGAGACCCAGAATAGGTTTTAGTATTCTTTCGGGTCTTCTGGTTACAGCCCTTGGAGAGTATCGTGTGGGCTGTGGTATCTATGAGGTGAGGATAGCACTGGAACTAGACCCAGGTTCGCCGATTCGGTCCCTACCCACTGATGAGGAAACGTTGGTATACTGCGTAGTGGAGATCAGTGGAACTCTCTATATCTTCTGATACTGTGTTCGAAGAACCGAAGCGAATAGCAACACATTAAGCAAATACATTGTCCTCCTGTTTGTCCTTCTGTTTGTCCATCTGTTTGTCTTTCTGTTTGTCCTTCTTCTGTCTGTTCCTCTGTCTGATGCTTTTTTCTGTCGTTCTCTCTATCCTTAGGTATATCTCTCTTATAGACAGATCTCGAAGAAGTGCAGTATGAAGAGTTAAGGAGAGTAGAAAGAGATCTTCATGGAAAAATTTATGAGGTTATATTAATACCCATAAGAATCTTATATTTTTTTAAAGGGTTTTTTACTGAAATGTGGCTTTTATCATTTAAGGATTATAAAAAAAAGTACTTGAAATTCGGAAATGCGATTCGAAGCGGTGGGATCTAAAAACAGCATTTTGAACGGACAATTCAAAGGAGACCCAAATGATAGTAGGCACATGAGCTTCGACCATTATCCAATGAAAAACCGACATGGGCCCAAGGTCCCCAATTATTTATAAAAACAAAAATTGTTTCTCTGTATTGGCAGATGAACAAGTAATGTGTAGGGTATTTTACTGCAGGCTTGTTCGACTATAACACCCTAAAATGTTTTAAACGCAGTCTATGTATATGCATAGGGAAATTCAAAATGTTTTGTGAAAAAAGTTTCAATAAATTCTGCTTCTAATAAAATTTATACGCTACGCTCCAATTGAAGTTCGAGTGCAATAAATTTTCATGCAAAATCAAATCAAAAAACTTTACTCTTCTGTGTATATATATATATATACATATACATGTATACATATGTATGTTTATAAAAAAGATAAATTCCCTTTCGCGAAATTCGCACTGTTCGAGCAGTGGATAAGCGATAAATTTTATTTCGTTAAGTGAGATTTTTTCTCTTTAAAATATTGCCTAAAAGGATTTTGTTTTAAAGGCGGCACAGCCATTTCAAATCCGTTTTTTTTAAATGCTTACATAGATACATGCCATATGTAAGATTTAATATACTTATTGAAATTCATATTTTATGCCCATGAACATTGATTTGATTGCTCGAATTATTATTATTTTTTTATGAAAGTTATGACATACATACATACCTTTTTATGCAATTTATTGCAAATCCATTAAATTTCTCGCATCATCAGATCCGCATAAAAGCAATTTTATTTCCAGACTCGGTGGCATCGCATTCGACTCGACTTTTTTTATTATCCAAAGTACCGCAAAAACATGTCTATCCGGTAAATGCATTTGGCACGTTTCGCCCGGCTGAAAGCTGATACATGTACGAACGTGAATAAAATCGTTAAAGTCAAGGCAGACGATACATACATACAATATAAGTATTATTAAAATATATACGAGCGTATTGAAAAATGTTGCGAAACAAAAACTTTTCGCTCAAATCAACGAATTTGTGTGAACTCATCAGAAAGGCGATAATTGTTAGCGAACTTTAATGGCGTCGGAGCCTTCTTATTTCTGCCAATTAATTCTACATTCGTTAACGATTTTCTTTCTTTTCAAAAACAATACTTAATTTGTGCGATGTCATTAATTAGTGTAATTTTTTGTGTTTACTTTGTTGTCATTTCTTTTACTTTCCTAATAACTAAAGAGTCCTTGCCGAAGTGTGTATGACGGTGCTTGTGTTTTGAGCATCTTGGCACCGGGATAAACACTGCACGAGTGTGTGTACGAAATGTGTATCGGGCCCTAATACGTCAGAGCGAACTTTAATTACATATGTCGAAATCAATTTGTTCCAGGCTCATGTAATTGGATGTTGCCCTTTGCTCTACATTAGGCCTACACAGAAATTTGTCAACGAAAGAGAACATCACAGTTTGTTGACGACGAGTACGAGCGAGGCTGAAGGATCGAAACTGAATTTACAGAAACAAGCGTGCTGTGTGGGTGCTGCCTTCGCGGCATAAAGTGGGAGAGATGGAAAAAGTGTGATAGACACAAAGTGAGGTTGTGAGAGAGTGAGAGAGAGAGAGAGTGAGAGAGAGGGAGTGCGAGAGGGAGTGAGAGAGGGAGTGAGAGAGAGGAGTGAGAGAGGGAGTGAGAGAGGGAGTGAGAGAGGGAGTGAGAGAGGGAGGAGAGAGGAGTGAGAGAGGGAGTGAGAGGAGAGGAGGAGAGAGAGGAAGATGAAGAGAGAGGGAGAGAGAAGAGGAGAGAGGGAAAGGGAAGAGAGGAGGAGAGAGGGAGAGAGGGGAGAGAGGGAAGAGAGGGGAGAGAGAGAGGGAGAGAGAGGGAGAGAGAGGAAGAGAGGGGAGGGAGAGAGAGGGAGAGAGGAGAGAGAGGGAGAGAGGGGAGAGGAGAGGGGAGAGAGAGGGAGAGAGAGGAGAGAGGGAGAGAGAGGAGAGAGAGAGGAGAGAGAGAGGAGGGAGAGAGGAGGGAGGAGAGGGAGAGAGAGGAGAGAGAGAGAGAGGAGAGAGAGAGGGAGAGAGAGGGAGAGAGAGGAGAGAGAGGGAGAGAGAGGGAGAGAGAGAGGAGAGAGAGGGAGAGAGGAGGAGAGGAGAGGAGAGAGAGGAGAGGGAGAGAGAGGGAGAGAGAGGAGAGGAGAGAGAGGGGAGAGGAGGAGGAGAGAGAGGAGAGAGGGAGAGAGGGAGAGAGAGGGAGGAGAGAGGGAGAGAGAGGAGAGAGAGGGAGAGAGAGAGGGAGAGAGAGGGAGAGAGAGGAGAGAGGGAGAGAGAGGGAGAGAGAGGAGAGTAGAGAGAGAGAGATATGAGGCAGAGTAGAAGGAGAGAGAGGAGAGAGATGAGAGAAGAGGGAGACGAGGAGAGAGAGGGTAGAGAGAGAGAGAGAGAGGAAGAGAGGAGAGAGAGAGGGAGAGAGATGAGTGAGAGGAGCGAGAGAGGAGAGAGAGAGAGAGAGAGAAGCGAGGAGAGAAAGGACCTGGCAGTCAAGATAGGGTAAGAGATGAGGAGAGAGAGAGAAGAGTGAGGACGAGGAATGAGTAGAGAGGCAGTAAGGAGAGAGAGGGAAGAAGGCCGAGAAGGCACCAGGCGTTAGCAATTGGGTAAAAATAACATTTTAAGAGAGAGAACCAGGAGCTTGAGTCCTTGTAAGCCGAGTAGACTTTATGCAGATTTATAAATTTACAGATCAAGAGACGTACAATCGACTTGACAGTTTTTCCCTTTTGTTAACAGAGAGCCTATTTTAAAAGATCTTTCAAATATTTTATGCCGATAAACCAATACTTTTACGGCCATAAGTTAAAAAATAACATTTTAAAAGAACCTGTACAAGTTATCCATTTAACCTAGACTACGAGGCACTAGATAAAAAAATCCAGTAAACTTTATTTCTTTTTGTAGCACGAAGGACTTGTTGAATTGTTTAGAAACTTTTTGCTTCGAAAATTACGTTGTCCTCGGCTTCAGTCAAATTGGCGTCTATAACAAATTCCAGCATCAATTTTACTGGCAAAAGGTTATCTACTTTAGCCTGAGTGACTGCATGGAATGGATAGAATGGCGGATAAGGCCGACAGCGAGGGCAAGGGCGCGAGGGCGCGTGTCACCAGCCACCTGTTTAAGAATTCCGCATCGACAAATAAATTCGCTCATTTGTATGCGTTGATGAGCAAAAGTTTTCCCATTTGGTAAAATTTCGCTAGCTGAAACGTCGTCTATGCGTCGACAAGAACGTGTCCTGCAAGTAAGTAAGTGAGTAAGTGAGTCAGTGAACGAATGAGCGAAGACCGAGCGAGCGAGTGAATAAGCGCATAAGTAAGTCTCATCTGCTTAAGAGCGTTTCTATTTCGCCATATCAAAAAGGTGCAAATAAGGTGGATTTCCCGTTTCCTTTTCGAAATTCAACTTCAATTACTTTCAGTTCACTGCTCTCCGTTACGAAGTAGCATAACATTTGACAAACTATGCGCTATACTGAAATTAAGAAGTCTTTTTCTTGTAACGATTTCCGGGAAAAATGTAATTGGAAAAGTTATCCCTTAACGAAGATGTATGTGTTTTCCTCAATTAATTCGCTGCAATGGAATTGCTCTTTTACGATCATATTCGAGCCGATGGGGTGGGCGTATCGAATTGAACTTAAGAAGCTTATGTACCAATTGTTACGAAATAACATAATTTATTTCTTACGAGAATTACAAAAACTTTTCTTGTTAAGGACATTTGAAATTGTACAATTGATGAAAAGAAAAATAATAATAGAGCTTCATTCAAGGAATTTAGTTAACAATTTTCATTATATTCATGTTTTTTCTTTAGTCTTAGCTGAGAGAAAAAAAATTATTTATGTACATTATTTTGGGGACTCCCGTAAAGAACGACGTCTATGAAGGTTGCAAGAGAGACCGGTGGAGCTATGCCTCCAGGAATATTTGTGAGAAGACTTAAAGGAGCAATTCATCTCTACAGTATATCGGGTTTCTTAAATGTTCTCTCCGATTTCTAGAAAAATTTTGTGGTTCCTTGAGTATGCCATCAGCTTTCACAGATTTTAACTAAAGTTCACAGACGCTTCTTAGAAATTGTTTGTATGCAAGGATGTTTCAATATTGAAACTCTGCAGGCCTTCCGAATGCCCGAATGACCATGTCACTTGTCGCGACGTGAGGCTCCCTCAATTTTGGATGCCTGATACTGTTAAGGTCGAAGAATTTTCGAAAATTCTTTAGAAGAATAAAAATTTGAGCCGCGACTATACATTGAGAAAATATTTTACGTAGTATTCTCCTCGGAATATTTCTTTGAACAGGATTACAGGGTCGATCCGTCCTTCATCCGTCATCAAATGCAAATGCAATAGTCCTAAATTAACAAGGAATGAAGTTCTTTTTATGTACCTATTGTATATAGGAGTATAGATATTTGCTATAGTATAATGAATCCTTATTTTTGGCGGCAATTCCGAAAGGGTAATGATTAAGGCAATTTAAGTGCCATCCAGGAGCCAGCCGACATTTTGGGAGTCGTATTTTTATGTATCTAAGGATAATCGCTATTTTTAAGAATTTCTTTGCATATTTGAACATAACCAGAAAACCATACCGGAAAATGCGGGGGCAATGCAATATTTGAGGAAATGCTACAAATAAATCGGGCGTGAAAGGGTTAAGGGAGTTGTCATTTGCGAGGCTGTTTTTGGACCTTTTTTTAAAAAAATTCCTGACAGAAAACGAAAAGAGCTTATTCCATTTGGTTTTTTTTTTATTGTGTTAGAAATGAATGAAAGTTAATAAAGAAGCACTTTGTTTTTTTGTCTGTGGGCGGTTCAAAAAGTTCTCCGCCGTCAAAGTGGATGCTCAAAAAAAGAGGTGAAGTGCTGGCTGCCACGATTCCAGGTCTCCAAATTGTCCGAAATGAAAAAGAAAAACAGGGTTATAATCAGTATAGATGTCAATTTTGAATTTTTTTTTTTACAAAATGGCGACCATTGAAAAATGACCCATCGATTTGGGGTATATTTTTTGTAGTTCAGTCTAAAAAAAAAAATGGTAAAAAATTTGTTAAAATAATGATTGAGGTTCAAGCCATAATGGTGACAAATTTGCTCTGATTCCACTTTGTTTCATTAAAATCGGTCCAGTTGAACTGGTGAAATCGTGGCAGCCAGTTCAAAAAAAAAAAAAAAATGGTTTCGAGATAAATGCGTTTAAAGTTTGAAGCCAAGCTATAAAAAATGAAGAAAAAAAATTGCAAACAAATTTTTGCCTAATGAGACAGCCCCCTTAAACGATCGCCATTTGCATGCACTTAGCATGGCTTATCCAAGCACACAATTTAAAATATCTAATTTAGAATCAAACGAATTTATTGCTACCCGAGAAGAAAGTCCTCTGTCCCACGGGGACATTTCCCGCGGCGAATGCGTATTACACTTAGCTTGGACCCGCGGGCATCAGCAACCATAAAGCGGCTCTTCGCAGTGTGACGTTGCCGACTGACCCTTTTTATTCCTAATTAATTAACTTCCGTTTTGCAGCTTTTAAGCAAGAGCTTTCTGCAATAGTTCCTTTCAAATACCTTTTAAGGCATTTAATTGCAACAACAACAACAACAAAAATCACTTTTCTGCCCATTAACTTAAAAAGGGGAGCATTTTTCAGTTGAAAACCCCAAACTGCATTAGGCCAAAGCTTCTCTTTTAATGATGTGGCTTGTTGATGCTGTTTCCTCTCTCCCTCCCCCTCGCCCTCTCTGTCTCTCTCTTTCATTATTAGTTTTATTATTATATATGTGTATATAAAAACAAATTTTTTTGTCGGTTTATACACTGAGAGCATTGCGTCGACATTCGCTTCGTTGGCTTGAAATGAATTTTCATTAAACATGCTCCGAACGCATAAATCCGTAGCGTAAAGTTGGTGCTTTTTTCTCTCTCAGTCTTCTTCTTCTTCTTTGTTTTATGTTTGCTGCGATGATGGTTTTTATTAGATTTTGTTGTTTGTTTCGTTCGTTATTGTCCCAGTCAGTCCCACAGTCCCACAGTCCGTGCAGTTGCTATTCAACCGCCGCCCGCGTAAAGCCAACGGGCAGGCAATACCGCTGCCAGTCATAAATGTTCCCAGGTATATTTACGATGACGCTCCTGACGCTTTGGTGGCATTATTAGATGCTTTCATGGCTGCTGCGTGCTGCGTGTGCGGCTTAATTAGAAATTACGATCCTGTGCGTCGTGTTGGCTCCAATGGCTAAAACAAAAAAAAATTCTCGTTTATTGCTATTACGGCTTATATACATATTTGTGTATAAGCCTATATACAATAATACGCTTGTATGGTGATTCGCTCGTGTTCATCCGAGATGCAGCCTTGTACTTGCGTCGGTATGTCGAGATATGGACACCATAAAGCGTACGCCTACCTGTGGAATTAATGATTGTTTTCATTTGGTTTATTTTTTGTTTGTTTGCTTTGTTACGCGTGGCGTAAATGTGCTTTTCGTGTTTGCACAAGATATTCCCGAAGACGGAAAGATTTACTGTCGGTCCGACATGGAGAATACTTATTTAAAATGAAGCAATAAAAACGATGAAAGAACCTCAAATACATGCACACACACACACGCACACGCACACATAATGCAGTGAAACCTATGTAACTGGGATTGCAGAGGATCTAGAATCGGTTAACATGTCACATGTCGTTGTTAGAGACTCCCACCATGAGAGGTCGAAAGGGTTGAAATTTTTATAATTTTTTTACTATATTAAAACAAAATAAATTTTTTGGTTTGCCACGGGGGGAGGAGCCTAACCCTATGGCATTCAGTGCGTTCCCAGTAGAAACGACTGGGGGAACCACTGCCTGTTCAGCGTATAAATTTTTTTAAATGCAGGAATCGACATTTCCTCCTCCTCTCATAATAACCACTGCTCTAGCGAGACTTCCACAAGAGGGCCTACCAAAGATCACGCAGGATCTTACCAGCCCTGGGGATCCTGATCCACGCTGATTCACGATTCGGTCTTCGTTCAAACTCTTAGAAATAACTAAGTAATAAGCAAGGTAATCATGGCACCTTCTTTAAAACTAATAAATTGTCTCACTTATAGGAGATATGGAGCTATGAATTTCTCATTATAGAGGAGCAAAATAATAATTATTATGAGCAAAATAAAATCTTTTAATAAAAATAAAAATCCATGAAATCTTTTGTCAGTTAACATGGTCTCGAATTCCTAGTATCGAAGGTATTTCAAAACGAAAGTTTCTTAATCTGATTGTAACTTTCAATAACAGATGCTTCTGCACTTATCCAGGTCCCAGTTAAAATGGGATGCCTGTAAACGTTAATCGCATTAAAGGCAACACAACTCCTCGAATAAACATTGCAGACTGTAATGGAACAGTTCTATGAGATGGCCTTTTATAGGTAATTGGCGAGCAGACAAGATAACAACAAAGAACGGCATATGTTGGGAACAGACTCATTACCTAAAATCCGGTACCATTGCCGCGTAAGGCTAACACGAATTTATTTGCCTCATAAAAGGACTTACGTGACTCATTAAAAAAACACCATATTTCGAGAGCCTTCATAAACTTTTAGCATACACTTTATGACATTTTTCTTAGGTTTTTTTTTTTTTTAATTTTCTGATTCTTGATTTTGATTTTAAGAGTTCTTTTAAAGTTGGTCAATATATTTATAGGCTTCCCGATAAAAAAAAACCACCCTCAAAATGAAAATGATTGACGACTTTTATGGGTCCTTTTGGATAAATTTGATAAAAAATGTCCTCATTTTTCGATCAGAGGCTCTTATTTTTTATTGCTTACAGAAGAAGAGAGGGAAAATTACGCCAAATTTAATTTTCCGAACGCACTAAGGTAGGGCTATATTTCCTTTCAAAGGGTAGAGCACTATAAACATAGCGATTTGGTCCCCGAAGCCTATTCGACGAAAGTCAATGCAAAACATTTTATTTGCGCCGTTTTGGCTCTCCATTGATAGAATGAAGATAGAATGTTCATTCATAAGCGCACATAGAGAAAATTGCTCAGAAAATATTAAAAAAATTGTTTTGAAGCAATTTTGCTACAACCAATACATGCTCCCGTGGAAGGATTTTTTTTCATGCCAACTTTTTTGTTGTTCTAGAAGTGGTACAGCTTACGCAAAATACAAGACAATAGAGTTTCATGCCAAGATTAAGAATGTTAAGTTTCAATAAGCTCAGCGCGGTGCAACATTAAAAAAAACGAAAATAAAAAAATGTTGCATACTTCTCGGGTAAACCTGTGATTGATATGAACCAATATGATTTTTCCGTATAGACATATCATGAGAATTTGTGTAACAAACAAGAATAAAAAATTGTTTAATCCTGAAGAAAAATCTAACCACAGTCCAAATTTTCCCCTTCCTCCACTGAAAATGCTATTCCAAATAAAAAGGATATTTTCGACTGCTGCCCTAGAAAGGGATTTTTAAGCTTTTTTTACTTTTCGATAGGTATTTTCTAAAATCACGGTAGAAAGTATTTTTAAGGTTCCTTTTACAACGTGTCCTTGAGATATCCTTGAAAGATATTGGTTATGGTAATGATGAAACAAACGTTGGCTGATGCTTAAATAAAAGGAAATAAGCCTCCGACTGGTGCAGCCCATTTTTTTTAAATTTTCAAATAATTCATATCTCCGAATAGCTTAAAGTGTTATTCCTATCAAAATCAAATCCAGAAAAAACCACATTTCAAAAATCCTTCAGCATTTCAAAGAATAAATTTCCATGAAAAATCTCAGTTAGAGAAACTTCTCTTGTTCACAGTTACAGAAAGTTTCTCAAAATTTTAAGAATTTCTTTCTCGAAGCCTTAAAATATACATACATACTTGTCACGGCTCTGACGCACTAAAAAGACAGTTTTTTTTCTACTTCTCAAAAACAATGCATGCATGCAATCCTTTGACAAACCAATCGTTCTGCTGTTGGCATTTGCACAAACCCGTATCTTTGAAAAAACTTTTTACTGCTCATTTTTCTAAGCAAAAGGAGAAATAATGTCATAAACATATAAAAAAAAAAAAGAAAATAGAAAACCATTGAAAACGTATTAAACGTAGGAATAGATACTATTTCATAATAGGTTCATATTCTAGAATGGGCGGAAAGGCAAGACCGAGTTCTTCCCCCTTTCAAGCGAAATGACGCAAATCGTGCAATGTTGTTGCTCCAATGTAATATTTTTACATGCGTGCAGTTTATTTTTTTACCCGACATACTACATACATAAGTGTCGAGGGTATATTGCGTTTGTGTGCACGTGTGTAACGCCCAGAACCACTTGAGATAGAGCAGACAAAATTTGTAAAGAACTGATCAGCGTCACCGAAGTAATGCGAAATTAGTTCCGGGGAGGAATAAATCCTTTGTGGGAGAAGGGGTATGGTGGTTTGGCCGGTAGGAATCCGGCACACCGGTTTGGCGACGTCCTTACTGATGGTCCATGATGGATTCCACACGCCCACAAAAAAAAAAAACTGTATGTTTGTGTGCGGGGTTTTTTCATCGAAGGAGACGAGCGACCTTGTGAATGGTGGAGATATGAATGGGTAAGACTAAGTTCTAGAACTGATTTGATCGGACCATTTTTAGGGCCACCTCGAGTGCTAGAGTCTGGTTTAAAAAACATTAAAACCGATCCAAAGCCTAAAGTTTTTGAGATATTTGTAAGAAATTACTGATGAAAATATTTCAAGGCATTCAATGCAATTTCCGAAAATTGGAAAAGTGGGCGTGGCGAAAGGGACTTCGACTAAATTTGGCATATTGAATTTATTCTTCACATAGAAATTCCCTACTACTTAATCGGTTCATTATTAAAGGTACCTCCAGTACAAACCCAGCGGCCAACAGTGCCTTGCGCTTACAAAGTATACGAGATTGTAGCCGACCTCTCTAAAAAGAGCTTAAAAATTATACGAGATTTTAGGCAGCGTAACGGAGCAACACCACATAACCCCAATTACTTTGTGTTGTGGTGGTAGGCCTTCGCTCTACAAAACGGCCCCGCTTGAACAAAAGTATAGTAGGATTGTATATGAGGTCGTGTGCATTACTGCCTACGAAGTGTGTTTCGATTCATCGCTACTGTTAGCAGCATTTCGGACGCTGGGAATGTCTGTCAGAAAAATCGCAAAAGCTGTCGTAAAATCTGAATTTTTGAGATATTTTCTTTCAAATTTGAGACTTGGGCTTATGAACTAGGACTAAATTTGAGCACTATTGAAAAATTGGGTGCACTTTTGAGAAGAAGTTTAAAAAGAAGTGGCTCCTTTACGCTTATCAAAATCTTCACAAAACTTTGCCTTAACCTCCTCGGTCCCACGATTCTGTCCGCTGGCCAAATTTTGAAAGCTTATATAGGTTATGTATGTGATATAAGACGTTAATAGGTATAGCCATTGGATCTGTTTTACAAAAAAAAAAAAAAAACATGGGAACAAATAATATAGTTACTGGTTTAAGTCTTTTGGATATTGAATTGTCAGACACCCTTGACTATAACACCCTTACATGTTTCCACATAGCAATGTTTTTTCCTGTCGTGCTGTGCTATGTTCCACTGTGCGGTTAATGCAAAAATCTGAGTTGAAAGGACAAAAAAAATTTTTTTTGTTTTTCGATTTTCTGCAGTCACGTTTAATATTGTTTCGTTTGTAATTCAAGAAGTGCATCATAAATAACGTTGTGCCAGAACAAAAAAATATGAAGTTTAACAATGTGTCTCGTACCTACCACAATGCTATCACACCACATATAGCTGAATGTAGCTGAATGTGAAGAGTTTGAAAAGTAAATTAAATAGAATTTGAATTTAACTTCCATCGAAATGTGATCTAAATGAAATTTTCAGTTGATATAAAATACGAACGCACCGGATGTCCTTGATTACATTATAGAACACAGTATAGAATGGCCAAAAAGCCTTGAAACCCAACACGAAATCGTGAAGAGAAAAACAAAAAATAAAAATAAAAACCATAACCAGAAAAGCTTTTTTTGGGTGCGAGGAAGTGCAGCTCGGCTAAGTTCTTTCGATGGCAAGGGTAATTTAATGAAGTCCTTCTGCTCATGTGTGCACTGTGTTTTTTTTTCTCGAAGATTTGTGTTCATACTTGAACGGTATTCTATAAATTCGATTTCAAGTGGTCAATAAAGAAAGTGTCACTTGTCGGAAATTGTTATTGCCAGCAAAGCAGAGAAAAACTGGAAGAAGTTGAAAAAGGCGTCGGCCAAAGAAAGAAATTGAAATGAAATACTATGAGAGTGAGACGCAAAAAAAAAAAAAAAAAAAAAAGAAGTTTTGAAGGGAGTTTTCCGGTAGAAATTGTGGAAGGGCAAAAACATTTTCGTTCAAACTCTTACTGAGGAATTCGGGAATTTTGTGAGTATTGTGGCGCCTTTTTTTAACGTTTAAAAACAATGGGGTCCTGCATGAAATCTAGGGCCCGCCTTTAAGGACATAATTTTTAGAATAATTATTCCAAAATACGAAAGAGATTTAAATCCTAACGATGGCTGTGGTTTAGGGGAAAGAAGTTAGTTAACATAGTCCCCTGAAAGCTGAACTACAGACACTCGAATTAATGTCCGATGAACAATAACCGAGCCCCTATGATGAACCAAGTGACAAGCTGACTGTAGGAACAAACTAAGCCACGTCAAAAACGTGCTCCAAAACGGATGCTTTATAAATATACATATATATAAATAGGCAGAAAATTCAAGATCACAAATATGGAGAAGGATACAAAAAGCTGGACATTTGTATTTTCATTTCCTATCCCTATTAAATAGCAGAGAGAGAGAGAGAGAGAGAGAGAGAGAGAGAGAGAGAGAGAGAGAGAGAGAGAGAGAGAGAAAGAATGAATATACTCCCCAATCAACAAGTGCACATAAATCATTAACTTGTCAATATTAATTCAGCACAACGATTTCTGTCAATGCAATGAATTAAGAGCGAATGTCGTCTCATGCGCTGGCAGGATAACAGTTTATATAGATGTAAATACGTGTGTGTTTGCGTTCAGGCTCTGATTTCAGTTCGTCATTGAAGCGTCGATTCGTGCGCCTATGTAGTGTCATTTAAAATGCATTTATGCTCACATCAAGAGCATTTATTGCTGTCAATTTTCGTTTTAAAATTTACATAAATAACTTCAAGCTTGATGTTACTAGTAAATTCAATCATTCAAATTTCAATTGGAAGTCAAAAATGAAAAAAAAAAAAAAATGATTGCAAAACTCCTGAAAAAGGATTTTGAATTCGAAAAATAAACTGATCGAAAACTGTTGCGCAAGGATTATTAACAGAAAGGGTTCTGATTCTTAGTAAAAGAATCACGGATCACGTGCTGGAGGATCATCAGAGGATGAAAGTATCTTTCGACCGGTTCTGAGAAATAAATTGGCATGGAAAAGGGTCTTTAAAGATGAAGCGTTGTTAGTCAAAAATTTCACAGTTTTGCAAATTTGTAATGCCAATCAGTATCTAAGTAGGATGAAGTTATGCTGCTTTTTCAAGGTTTAGAAAAGTGTTGAGAAATGTCCGAGCGTACCACTCAACACGTTATTCGCAGCTCCGCTTCAATTCAAAAGGTCGCAGTCTGTAATTAGAAGCCTTATCTTAACTGCGTCGGGTTCTGTGCCGTAGTTTGCTGGGATGCCAACTTTCAAAGCGCGATGGGTTCTGGGTTCAACTCCCAGCTCAGGTCGTGGGTGTTTATGTTGATTTTTCTGTTTCTGTTTTCTTCGTTTTTCCATTTTTCTTGGTATCAGAATGGGCCAATGTAAGGCCAAAGTATGCCGTTCATCGTGGCAGTCACACTAACCTTACCTAACCTACCCTAACTGCTTGTTTACCTTGAATTTTATTTTCGTTTTTTTTCTTCTTCCCATTAGATTGCGCAATGAGTAACCACAGGGACGTTCAAAAAGTAATGAATGAATTCGAATATCGAAAAAACTTTTTCCTGACCTAAGCCTAGGGTTCTAAGTCTGTAGGATCCTGTTCTTTGATGTGGAAAGTTTGAATCGAAATGTTTTGAGTACATTGAGAGAATGAGAAGAAAGTCACAAAAATCCAAAGAACAAAGTTCTTCTCCATAAGTTCCATTTAATCTAAAGGAGTAAATTCCAACTCAAATCCAATTCCAATTGCCAATAAATTTTATTTATCTCTTCGAATATTCAAGCAAAACCAATTTGTCTTGCTGCCAACACGTGTCCACAAAAAGAAACAAGTTTGATTTAACTTTTATTCGTTATGTGTAATTTGATTCTATTTTTTGGCAATTATTTCTACATTTTCTTCGGAGGAAAAAACCCTCCTCGTTTTTGTGATGTGTTCGAAGATCTTTCTTTAAACGTCATTAATTAGTGTCATTTCGTTTTTCTGACGAACATGCGCTAGCAAATTTTTTCTATTTTCTTTCGTAAATCTTATTATCCTTGCATACTTTGAAGCGTATCCTTCGGCATGTGATAAGTATCTCGGCGCCAAATGATTTACAAATGTACTATACATAAGTTTCGTATGTGCTGGAAGTATGGGCTGCTGAAAAGCATTTTCAGAAAAGAATTACTTTTGAGCTTCTCGAGTTATCAGATCTAGGCAGGAACAAATAAATATATGTGTTTATTTTTTGGGTATTTGGCAGTTTATAAACGATGTTTTACTTGTCCGACAAAATGGCGTCTTCTTCAATGAAGATTTTCTTTCAAGTTAAATGAAACCATACCGCTGCCCCCATTTTCTGTGAAAAGAACCCTTTTTATTTTGTTTGGATGAATAGCATGAACCGCGGATTTATCTGTTGTCGCCATCTGAAAGTTACTTTTTTTTATAGGTTTTCGGATGAATTTATATGGTTCTTTTTTCGTTTTTAAAAACCAAATAATTTTATAGGTTAGAAAGGATTAATCTAAAGAGCACAAAGAAGCCGCTTATTCTTATTTTTTGCAGGAAAAGAAGAACTCAATTGAATAAGAATTTGATTGAAATGTAAGAAGTGTGTGAGTGTGAAAAGTGAAAGAATCGACGTGCAAAGGACATTGAGCGACATTGTCCCTTTGAAGAATAAAAAAAAAGAAGCACATTGTGAGATGTCATTTGTAGCGGAAAATTCCGAGGAAAGTTTTCTTCACTTTCCAAAAAAAAAAAAAATGCCTTACACTTTGTTGGACTCCATACCAACGAATGTCCTTTAAAAGGTTTTCATTCTTAAACAAAGGCGATATTTAAAAAAATAAAAATTATAAAAAATTAATTTTTTTTTAAATGGCAATTTTTTTATGCCTGAATAATGCGCGAACTTTTAGCACGTTATGTAATTTCGCAATTTGGCGAGAACAATGGCAACAATTCATAATAATAATGAATAGAGATAATAATGGAATTTTTTGAATGAGAAAACGCATTGCGACACATTTTTTTTGAATAAAATTTTTGAATAGAAATAAATTTTTTAATTTTTTTTTATGCGAGTTGAAGCTCTTTTGTTCGAAATGAATGTGGTAGGAATATCTGAGAGATAATTTTTGCTATTGTTTGAAAAAAACTTTAGACTGCGAAATGATTTTTTTTTTTTGTTACAGAAAATGTATACCATTGCTGTAATGAAGCGGAGTTTATTCACCTTTTCGAACTGAAAAACATCGAAGAGAAAGTAAAACATAAGTGCATTTTATGTGGCTAAAAAGTAATTACCGCTCAGATCTACTTCAATTAATTTATCATACTTGAAATACTCTGTGTCGAGGGTATATTACATTTGTGCGTACGTGTGTGACACCCAGAGCCAGTCTACAAAATATATATAGATAGAATATATATAGAATTGATCAGCGTTACCAGGAGATTCGCTTTAGACATCCATGTTTTTCTTTTTGGTTGGGAAGTTGAAATTTCTCTATTGACAGAGTTTTCTCAAGAGCTCAAGGTATTAAAAGAGGCCAAAGTGGGAGTATTTCATTTGAAAAATAATCTAACCCACCATTTTGTTTCACGAGAAGAGAATATTCGAATAGGTTAAGTCATTTACTATTCAGAAATTAAAGGGTTTACTATCAGCCCGATTCTGAATATTCTGGGAAACGATTTTCCAGGGAATATACTTTTCTCGAAAATATAATTCTCTTTTTTTAAATATCCTACCTATTATGGGTATAGGTTAAATATCCATTCCCTATAAAATTTATTTCGCCAAATATATATATATGTATGTATAAAAAAAAGAAGTCTACTCTCGAGAAATGTAAATTCAACGGGAATTCGTTCCCCGGGAATATCCAGAATCGGGCTGTATATCTTTTCGGAGCGAGAGAGTTGATTGGAGAGGGGAGAGAGGGAGCGAGAGAGAGCACGAGAAAGAAAGCGAGAGAGAGAGAGCGAGAGCGAAAGAGAGAGAGAGAGAGAGAGAGAGAGCGCGAGAGAGAGAAAGCGCGAGAGAGAGGAGAGAGAGCGAGAGAGAGCGAGAGAGAGAGAGAGAGAGAGCGAGAGAGACGAGAGAGAACGAGAGAGACGAGAGAGAGCGAGAGAGAGAGCGAGAGGAGGAGAGAGCGAGAGAGAGCGAGAGAGAGCGAAAGAGAGAGAGTGAAAGAGAGAAAGCGAAAGAGAGCGAGAAAGAGCAAGAGAGAGCAAGAGAGAGCGAGAGAGACAGCAATATCGATAGAGGGAGCTAGAGAGGGAGCGATAGACGAAGCCAAAAAAGGCCCGTCAGAGGGAGCGAGAGGGGTAGCGAGAAAACGAGCGAAAAATAATTTATTTGCTCACGAAACTTGTTTCATTATTTTTTAAGTCTAAATTAAAACAAAAAAATATTTACATATTATTCAGCATTGATAAATTCTCGTGAGCGTACTTAAGTCGAATATAGAAATCTCCAATCAAGAGAAAAAATTGTGCTCCCCACTACTATTAAAATATTGTGGATTTCCCTTTTCTAATTTTGTAAGCCGAATAAATTTTTTTTTCTCAGCATAAAAATTTCATATAAGTACACCAGCGCCTGAAGTCATTTACGCTTTTGTTTTTTTCTCTCAGACTTTTCGTTTTGCTAAAAATTCATATCGTCTCATTTAAAGGCTTAGCATAATCCCAAAAATTGCGCACGCTGTTTTATATACTGCCGAAGCAATGAAGTCATAAAAACAAATAAGCAACAAAATGCTAGAAGGACTTTTTTTCCCATATCGTTTCGTTTCGTTTCGTTTTGTTCCATTTCGTTTCGGTTGGAAATTACTTTCTATCTTGGGAGCTATGAAGAAAGAAGCGTGTGAATGGTGACAACCCAATTCACTGCTGTTCTTCCTACGACCAGTAATAAAGAACGGAAAAAAGAAGGAAAAAACACAATATCAAGAAAAAAAGGATATTTGAGAGAAATTTACTGCGAGCATGCGGTTCAACTGGCCTATTCGAATAACTATAATTTTGTTCAATTCTCTTGGCGTAAACGACGTTAGACCCTCGCAATTGTTTGTAATTTCGCCTGGAAATATTCTTCTTTTATGTTCTCATTTTTCTGGTCATTTAAAATGCATAAAATTGTCTGTTAAATGATTTCATTTTCCTCTTTAGTATATTGGATAGATAAATTGGTTGTTTTGCTGTACATAAACATGGTCTACTAAATTGTGGAGGGGTTTTTTTTCTTTTTTTTTTTAAGTGTTCAAGGGATAAAGTATACCAAGTTAACCATATGAATCAGAAGTTGGGCTAAGCACAGGCAGCCTACGCAAGTCTTCTCGTTCCTATAAGGAGTGTAATTGATAGAACAATGTATGCAATATGGATGAAAAAAATTGATATTGTTTTGTTTGCCATAGGTCCCTCATTGACGTAAAGATTCCCCATAGGTCCGTGTCTATCAAAGGATTTGCTATAGAACCCTAACTGATGAAAGGGTTTGCCAGAGACCCCTGACTAACGAACAGATTTACCGTAGAATTCCTGACAAAAAAAAAGCATTTGCTACAGACCCCTGAATGATCATAGCATTTGCCATATGATGCATATATTTGTCATATACCTCCGACAAACAGTTATTTTACATCTAAAATAGAACCACAGAAAGAAAAGGCTTTTCCAAAGAATTTAAAAAGTGAAATCAGATACTTTAAGGGCTTCAGATATTATTTCAGACTCAATTTCAACTAATTTTTGAATGATAAACTGATTTGCGATTGAAAGGAGTTGTGATGAATTTTACTTTTGACATCTGAAAAGTGAAAATTTCAATCAAGCTTCAGAATAGAACAGCTGCCAACACACAAATCCTCCCTGACATAGTTAAATTGGAACACGGAGCTGCCTTCTGTTTCTGATGGCTGTCATGTTACGATTTCGCAAACCCACTCAAAACGCCAAAGGGATAAAAATTTCCATTTAAGAAATTCCAAGAGGATAATCTAAAAGTCATATTCAAACTTTACCAAAATAATTATAGCAAGCCGATCATTCTCTAACCCCAGTTCAATGGATAAAAAAAAAAAAGAAAACCAAGGACACACTAACAACCCGAAAAATTAGGAACTTTGATAAAAATTTCTGCTCACGCTAAAGTGTTCACGCTAAAGCCTCGACCAAAAAGATTTCATCGCAAACATATTTATATGGAAATTTATTCGAATTTTCGTTTGGCGGGTCAAATAGCCAAATGTCTGCCTGCCATTTTAAATAACAAAATTTATTTCGAAAAATAATTTGATTAAAATCTTTTCATTATTCGGACATTTCCGCCCGTTTACACAACGGATATGAGCAACATCCGCTTTTACACACGCACTTCAAAAATTCCTTGCATACTTAGCATTTACACTCGTCGTATGCCCTTAGAGCATTGAAATGTACGAAACTTGTTCAATGTTGTGAGTGATTTGATTACCGCAAATTTAGGCGATGACTTTAACATTTTCGAATTTATTCCGGCAAAGAAAAGGTACAGAAGCTCGAACTGTGTGTGTATGTGTGTTCGGGGATGCATAGGAGTGGATGTGTGTGTGTGTGTGTTGGTACTGATATGGCAGCAGTTGAAATGTTTAACAAGATTTGGAAAGTAGAGTAGCCTTCTTTTGAGCGAGGTGACCGCAACTTCACATTGGATTTGGCTCGGTTGTTGTGGTTACTGTGCTGATAGCAACCAATTTTTGCTGTAAGTCTCTATTCGAAATATATTTTGACAAAGACTGCAGACCACAATCAAGACTTTTAAGTTTCAGCGGTCATTTAAGTTTAAGAGATACGATTTCATGTGACCACCTTGCATCTTGTAACAGCCAAAATGAGTATCATTCGAGTTGGGGGGCATACTGCATATTTATGTAGATTTAGGAAAAGGAGCGAAAATAATGTCCGTTCGTCAGACCTCGATCAAAACAGCCAAATAGAGCAAGTCCTAAATTGGTACGAACGAACGTTAAGGCACAGATGAAGCCCATTAACATGTCAAATAATTCAATAAATAAAAATAGAGAAAAATTCTAAGAGGCAGAGAGCCGGTCGACACAAAAAAGTTGAAGCTTCTAATCTTGTGTAAGAGATTTAAGCATTTTTATTTGAATGGTTTTGATAAAGCATAGAGAAGGCCACCTCTTGGCGGTGTGTTAGAATGAAAAATCTGTTTTAAGAATTCGTTTCAGGATGATCTAGGGGGGAAAATGTATTCAAAGTATGTAATCAAGGCTTTGTTACAACTCTAAAATAAGCACTACGCATACCCTGTGAATACGCATACCGAATTTCATCCAGATAACTCAGCTCTTTCGATAAGCAAACAGAAAGATATACAGACAGACAGTTAGACAGACATGACATACAGACATACAAAAAGACATACATACAGACAGACAGACAACAACAGACGGACGGACGAACATGACTAAACATAATGTCTTGGTGACGTTGATCATAATTTTGATAGGTCTATTTCGAGTCGTTCTGGGTCGCACAAACGCAATATACCCTCGACACAGAGTGTGTCGGGTATAAAGAATAAATAATAGCTGGAATAAATAAATCAAATGCATTGAAATTTTTTCCTTTGGGTCTCATGACATGGCTAAGGGTAAAAGATCAACTGCACACCATGAAATATTTTTCTCTTTGGCTGCAATTACAGTGAAGCTATATGTGATTGTAGTATTTTCGCAACAACAAACTACAACAAACACATGACAGCCTACGCTTCAGCTTCAGCTATAGCTTCACTATAATTGCAGCCTAAGACGGAGTCTTCTGTGAAAAAATCGTTTCAAGAGATGAAACTTCTTTTCCATGGCTCAAAACATAATTTTATGTGAAAGAAAATCAAGCTTAAAAGCATTTTTTAATTACAATTTATGCATTTAGATTAGGACGAACACAAGTGCGGATTCGTTCGTCATCTCATAAAAAGTATGCTTCACAAAATTTCCCAAATGCATTTGCCGTTGACACAATTTTTTTTTTTGTTTTTGGCAAACAATGCTTGTAAATGCATTTTTTTCATTTTCCATACGGTAATGCACTTAAGCTTAAAAAACAAAAAAATAAAAATTAAAACGTTAAAAAAAACTACATGAATTTATGCTACACTCAGTTGACATGGCACAGAAGTACCTAACAGTGGAATTGTCTGAGTCGTTCTTATGCAAAATTAAAATGCAAACGCCCATCTCATGCCCGTAATCACATTATAAAGCGATTAAATACGTAAAACATGAGATGGCTGCTTGAAAAAAATTATAATTTTAACTGCTAAAGTTTTTGTCTCTTATTTTGAATCCATTAAGAGCGAAGAACGCTGGATAGTCATGCTGCACGTCATCTTAGACAGAAAACAAAAAAAAAAATAAATAAGGATACGAAAAGGCATTGTTGATGTTGAGCTCATGTATGCTGCTCTATGCTAGTGTGTTTGCTGTATGTTGAAAAAAGGAAGCAGCAGCATGCATTCAAAGAGAGAAGGAAAGAAGAATGTTGAAAAATTTGTTAAGGAAAACCCAGAAAAACTCCGGCTTTTGCCGAGGAGTCAAACGACAATGACTAAAGATGATGACTTTCCCGACGTTTAATGGTGTGCATGCATGACTGAAATCAAAATGTCTGTGTCGGTGCACTTTATTGC